>ML779221.1:276073-320990 GCA_009831015.1 Picea engelmannii
GTTCTCCAATACTTTATCATTTAAATATTCCTTCTTGATTTTGTCACATTATTTTATCATTTCTTGATTTTGTCACTTCTCTTTATTATTTAAATAATCCACCTTGACTTTGTCACTTTACTTTATCATTTAAATAATGATTTCTTCTTTTAGGTCACTTTGAATTATTTGACCTTGGGGGCTTCAAGCCTTCAGTTGGGGGTCCTTCATCTTTGTAAGGCCATAACTCTCAAACCATGAGGAGTTATGTGACATTCCACATACCACCGGAAATGGAATGAGAATCACTATCCATCTTCATGATATCAATGACAACTCATTGATCCATCTTCATTTATGCATTCTCATCAAGGACAATACATATTATATTACATCAATCATCAATCAATCAATCCTTTGACATCAATCAATCACTTGACATCAATCAATGACATCAATCAATCAAACCATTGGCATCAATGACAACATGATCCAACATATGGTTGTAGCAAACAATTTATACAACGTCAAATTTGGGCCACTAAAACCAACAAGTAAACCCTCAAAAGATAGTTATTAACCAATAGAACAATTATTAAGGTTTACAAGTGAAATTTAGCGGTAGAATAGTGAGTAAACAATGAAATGAATATGAGTTTAATGAAGCCTTATTGGATGCAACATTAATTTTATTATATCAATGAGATTAATTGGCCAATCAAGATGCCCCTAGGGAACAATAAATATTATAACATATAGAATTGAATCCAACTTGAACAATTGCAATATCTCAAGAAATCACATGTACCAATGCATGGATATTTAATCTCCAATGCAAGTGGATTAGTGTCTTATATATTGGGCTATGGAGTCTTTTGTGTATGAGCTAGGTTTTGTTACTTATCTAGGGGTGTAAGCCATTTTACCCTCTAGAGAAAAAAAACCTTAGAAGGGTAAATCTACGAGGGTGTAAGCCCTTTTACTCCTTCTAGCAACCTTTGCAAAGTAGATTTTTCAATGAGAATTAAGATAGATCTTGATGGAGGGTGTATGCCCTTATATTCCTCTAAGGGTTTAGAAAAATTAACCTTTAAACCAAGAAGAAACAACACAATTGTAGAATTTCCTTACCTAGTGTTGAGGAAAAGATATGAAATGATCTTACTAAAGCATTTTCAGATCTTGCTTGGCTAAGGCAAGATAGACGGGAATATCACCCTATGTTTATAGCCTCAAAAATTGTTTCCTAATCCACAAGTATTGGTTACAAGGGCTTAGGCTGATTTTTTTTATAAATAAAATATTGCTGTAAAATTTAATATTTTATATAATTTTATTAATATAACAGATGCAATAGTAAATGTGGAGACAAAATAAAAAATACCAAGTCAATATTTAACACAGATGAGATAGAATAGCAATCACTTATTTCATTCCAATAAATCAAAAGAATCATTCTCTTTACAAAAATCCCTGAGGAACTTTGGACCAAAGTCAAAATTAGATGTCCCCGATGGAAACCATACAAAAGGACTTTTGACAGAAAGTAAAAAACTGAACTTTAAAATTTGGATCACCTTGCCACATATTGTTTCCCACTCGACTCTACACAATATCCTTTATCAGGCATGAAATTTAATTCATAAACAAACAAGTCTACACAGACTATCAAAGCTAGATCAACACCTCTAGATAACAAGTGTATGAATGATGTAATTCAACCTTGAATATTGTTGTCTACAATAAGACCTTGTTGTCATAAAAGATAATTAGGCTTTCAATGAATTAAAGAATGAATGAAAACTGAACTATCTCAATAAAACTCAAGAGCAAACCTTAGTATGCTTTCTCCTTCTATTCTCCTCTTGTTCCTCCTTCTCTTTTTGCCTTTAAGCAATCAAAATTAGTTGAAGTAGTTAAACTACCTATTTTATTTAAGTTAACTAAAGCTCAACTAACTTTTAGTTTAGAGGAAGAATTGATATAATAATAATGATAAGGGTCTTTAATAAATAATAACTAGTAGGTGGGACCCCTTGGGACTCCCTTTAGTTTCTTAACAAAAATAAACACACCTAGTCAATCAATCAAACACATCCCTCTTTGTGGCTCCCATCATCATTATCATAATTTGAAAATTAATATCAATGATATTTTAAACCATATCCAAAAAATATAATATCCAAAATATCAAAAAATAGTGTGATATCCAAAAACTTCAGCAGTCAACTGTTCTCAACAATCAATAAATAAATGCACTCAAAAACCATATTTGCCACTTTGGGAGGAAATTTTCCCTTTCTTGCTACTATATCCCTTTTATTTCTCTGAGTTAGCCTTAGGCTATGTGGAGCTTTTAGGTCTGATCTCACTGATGAAACGGATTTGGCATAATCACTTGAGGGAGAGGAGGGGGAAACAACAACTTTTCCTTTATCATCTTCATGGTGGGATTCGGTTTTGAGTCTCTTTCTTGTGTGGGAAGAATATACAGGTGATTGTGCAGGGGAAACTTGGACAATTGGGTTAACCGTTGGAGGAGGAGCAGGTAGAGACAAATTGGGCCAGCCACGATGTTGGGAGAGTGTTGGGTGGACAATCTCTTTACATCCATCATTTTCAGGGACTTCAGGTTGTAATGAGACATGGGATACCAGGGAGATGTTGGGGTTGGAAGGGAGGCCTTTCTGGCCTAGGTTGGACTACCCCTTGTCCAATCCAGTTGAAAAATATAGCTTGGAAGAGTTGGTTTAATTCTTGCGAATCTACATCAAAATGTATCGAAAACCTTGGTTGTCTAGGGCCTCTATTCCAGTTACCTCTTCCCCTATTATTTCGACCATGGATTCCTCTGTTGAAGAAGCTCATTCCTGTATGCAACATTTATTAGCAACTAGCTTCTTAAACAAGCCATACATGACATATCTTTAAATATGAAACAAATTTTGGCTCAACAACACATCATACTCATGCAATCCAATCCATAAAAATCGTTTAATACTTCTCAATGAGCAAGGGGTGATTAAGGGTTATGGGATATCTGCAGGGTTGTATTGAGCGAAAAGTGATAAAATGAAAGGGAGTAGATCATGACTACTACTCAACAAGTCATTAAACAATCAACTGTAGCGTAATAACAAAACATATCAACTATAACTCATCTCTGTGTCATTCTTCAATTTCTATAATACTGAGTTTTCATTTAATTATAATTTAATTTTAAGAACAAGGTGTGCAAAGTGAATCTGGGAATGTGAGGGGATTCGTAATGTGAAAAAAAGTGAGAAAATGGTAGGGAAGTTAATGGATATTGTTCATAAAAAATAATAATTAATAACTCTGTATTAAAATCAATCCAAAAAATACCAACAATTACTGTGTATCAAATTGTTCGATGTTCCAACATTTAAACTTCCCAAAATTTCTTAATTCATAACAGTCTATGCAATCATACTCATAATTGAAACAACTTTCCATTTCAAGAGTCCTGTTAAGAAAACAATGATGTTTTATTTATTTGCCTTCCTTTAAAAAAAAAGGAAAAACACACAACAATATGTTCAATCTCTATCCCATAATGCATCACTATAATAGTAAACATCCACTGTCCACCAATTTACAATCGTTTCCCAAATAAAATATGACCAAGTCCCTTTTTAAAATACGAACAAACTTCCACAATATGCCCAATTACACACAATCGTCATCCTATCAATCAAAAATGTGTTGCAACGAAAACACAGTCAACATAAAACCCGAGCCTTATCACTGTCGATGTAACCATTTATAATATGCATGATGATCCAATAATATAAACGAGGTGAACATAGCCAATTGCACACAGGCACCATTTTCTCAAATATCCACAACCCTGATCAGGCCTAGAAAAACACACAGGTGTTTTTAATTGCAATTAAGACAACACTGTAAAAACACAGTTAGTGAAATCATAACGAAAAGAAAACATCCTTTGATTGTATATAATTTCCCGTTCCCACTGTAACTATTCAACCAATTTTATCATAACAAGTTGAGACAAATACTTGACGAGAAACCTTTATAACCATTCCACTAATAAACTCATATTTGAGCAACGAGAAGATGCCCGAAGGGAGCAAAGATAGTTGGAGATTAAAATCAGGCTCTGTCGAAAACAAACACAGTGAGATAATCAAGAGTGCTTTGATCTTTTAACAATAGCATAGAGAATTGGAGGTCTTCAAAGATTTATCAACCACGAGAAAAAATATCCTTTGAAACAAACACAACAGTAAGTGACATAGTCTTCTTATTACTCCTAGTCTAGGCAATGGAATCAATAGTTAGCCATCAAGGAAAGCAACGATGGGTAGGGTAAAAGCAAGTGCACCTAGTGTGTTTTAAGCTTGTAGAGGAGAGGTGAATTTAACTGAACAGTGACATTTATTCAAAGAACACAAAGATATAACCTCGATATCTACTTCCTTAAGAGCCGAACAACATGACAACAATACTAGTGAGGTTGCATACGTCGAGGTATAACTTATATCGCCCCACAACCATACAATATATATTAACGTTATGGACACCCTAAGACTGGATCTTGGGATACTTTGGTGAAATGAAAATGAGAATGAGCCCATGACCATGACTATGGGTTGAAGAAATTACACAATAATCGAATGTGACTGGATAGGGTTACACTCATGACTGTGAGGGAACAACTGATGATAATACATAGAATGAAACCCTCCACCATTAATACAAAGATATATATATACCACATTCACTTATCATCCACATAGACCCATATGATATTAAACTGATCGAGCAACCAATCAATGCACAACTTACACAAAACCCAATTCTTTTGCTTGCAATCCAAAACAATTACAGTCATTACAGAGAGAAATATCACATATTTACACAGTTGAAATTCTTAGGAACACACAAACCCAAGCATTAATGAGCCATTATTTGTTCATACACAGAGCATAATTCATGGATGGAGTGAAAAAGAACCATACTTGTAACCAAAATCTTAAGAAGGGCGAGTTGGTTGAGCCTTTTCCAAGAGCCTGAAATGCGGAGCTTCATAACTATTAGACTGAAAATGCAAAAAGGAACAATGTTAGGGTGATGAATGATAGGGGGAGTATGGAGTGACGTGCATTTACTGCATGTCACTTCCATCTCATGGCATATTCAATTCGAATTACGAGACAACCAAACATTCAACAATCCATTAAACTATGTATTCAATGCGCAAACAATTGAAATCTAGGACGATATCTCTCGTGTAATGCACCACCCAAACATTTACACATTGAACGTTGCCAAGTTCCATTCCATAACATATATTGCAATGATATATGCGCCCAAATCAAATCTAATGAAAATCACATAGCCACTAACCAACCATATAATAGTTATGACTAAAACTAACATTGCTTAACTTTTCCATTTGCAGTATAACCTCTAACATAGCTTAAACATAAATTCTTTTCCTTTAAGAATTTTTTCATAGTTTTTCTTCCTTTGTTTTGATTATGTTATCACTAACATATCTCTTGTATATATGTGGCTAGGTAGTCGATCACGATGATTTGTGACATGGTTAAATCATAGAAACTGTCAATACATGCCCATCATAACAAAAAAAAAAGTTCCTTGAATTGCAGAAACATCCCATAAAATGCATCATCCACCTGTTACTATGTCAAAAATGAAACCAAGTCTGCATTGCCAACCATGTAGGACTGTGTAAGCAACATCAAAACAACAACATAAAAATGTGTGATATGTCTATCTTTGAGCCTCCGGTCTACAAGGGGGTCCCACCTACTAGTATTATATTATTAACATAGTTTAAATAATAGGGCTTTAGCAATACTTTGCGGGCGGAATTCATCGTTGTGATTTTAATCGTCAACACCTCCTTCCATTAGGGGAATTTTGAGGTAAAAAAAGGCTATCAAAACATAAAATGTACCACCAAAATCCACTTTATAAGAGTCAATCACAATTCAAAGGATGACATCATCCCCTAGGGATGACTTGACATTGGTTGAGTTAAAGATGGTGAGTTGTCACATTTTGAATTGTGGATGGAAATCTATAGTTAACCATGGTAATACTATGAGTACTTTTAAAACCAAAACATAAAGTACTCATAATAAATCTTCTTTCCCACTTTTTAATAAAATAATATTGTTGTCCTCTCATACTTTTTTGGAAAAAACAATACCTTTCTTGCAAGAATGTTCCATTTTCCTTATTATAATTTGTTTTGTATTCCTCTTATTTCTTATTTGACTTATTATATGAAATGGTTTTTAAAAACAATTCAAATTCCAAATCGTGCTATCAAAGGCCGAGACGATTTGGTTTATTGTTCCTTTTTCGAGCCTTCATTTTTGAGCTTTGAGTGGGTTTGATAATAAGAGGAAGCCACAATTTGGCTTACTATTGATTCATTTGGCTTTGGGTGGGTTTGATAATAGGGAGGAAGCTTCGATTTGGTCTACTATTTCATGTTCAAACTTCGGGAAGGTATGGTAACATGGAGGAAGCTGCTATTTTGGAAATGGATTCAAGGAATGACAACATAATACGACTAGCAAATGAATCACGCGTGCAAAGGTCCGAATGAGGAGTTAGAGTAGGCTTAAATATCAACTTATTGTGTTGAACAATGGGTTAGAGAAGGTAGTATGCAGTTGTTGGCCACTCTTTTGAGGGTTTTAATGGAGGAAATTGCTTGTTGTTTAGGAGAATAATCCACTCTCAAGAAGAAAATCACTGCAAGGTACCAGATCTATTATAATAGTGGAAAACATAAATACCAAAGAGAATAACAACAGAACAACACAATATATGAAACCACAACACCAAAGTGATACCTTTATTGATAGGAAACAATGTTCAATTTTCTCTTCAAGGGGGAAACCTCCAGCAGAGCAGCGCTCAATTACAATAATTCTCAAGACAAAAAATTCTCATGCCCTCAACTCCTATTTATACTAAATCTATCTACCAAAAGAAAAATCTAGAGGAAGATCTTCTAGAAGCGAAAGCTTCTATTAGGTATTCTAACATTTGACTTATTCTTCCTTATTACTAGGCCTTATTAATAATGGCATTTATTACATGGAAAATATATTATTCTACCTACGTGAGGGGTTAGGGAAGTTAGGTCCCTAACATTCCCTCCCCCTTAAAAACAACCTTGTCCTCAAGGATTGAGATGATGAAATTGTTGCATAATGGTAGTTGGCTCCTAGGTGCCATCTGCTAGAGTTGTATCTTGCCAATGTACTAACACTTCCTTGATGGTGTGCTAACAGAGACGACGATCACGCTGGTCCAAGAATGCTTGTGGCTGCAACCAAATGGAGCCTTATTTATCCAATTCAGGAAGACTGGTTTGAGTTTGGCACTTAGTTCCAATCACCTTCTTTAAGAAGGAGACATGAAAAACAATATGGAGCATAGAATGATTGGGAAAATCTAATTAATAGTCCACCTATCCCACGTGATTGAGAGTTGTATAAGGACCATAAAATTTGGGAGCTAGTTTTTGACAATGGCCAACCTTGAGTGAAGTCTACTTATAAGGTTGCAGTTGAAGAAACACCTAGTCCCCTTCAACAAATTGACATTCTGAGCGACCTTGATCTGCTTGTCACTTCATGTGATTCTGATCCATGACCAAATTAACTTTAAGGGTATGAAGAATAGCCTCTCGGACTGTAAGATTTTGGTCAACCACCTAGACCTTTGAGACACCGAGCATGTGTGAGAGAACTGAAGGTGGATTTTTTCCATATACTTCTTCAAAAGGAGTCATGCAAGTAGTTGTATGGTAAGAAGTGTTGTACCACCATTCAACTAGGGGTAACCATTGAGCCCATTGATTTTTCCTATCAAATGCAAAACACCTCAAATATGTTTTCAAACACTTGCTAACAACTTCAGTTTTACCATCATTCTGGGGATGATAGGTTGTTTTGAGATGAAATTGGGTGCCTTGTAGCCAGAACAATTCTTTCCAAAAGTTGTTGGTGAAAGTGGGATCTCAGTCAGAGACAATGGAATGAGGCATGTCATGAAGCTTGAAGATATGATCCATGAAAAGTTGAGCCATTGTGTATGCAGTGAATGGGTGTTGAAGATAAAAAAAAAAAATCATATTTGAAAAGACGATCAACGACCACCATGATGATGGATTTACTGCCCGATTTAGGTAAGACAACAATGAAATCCATAGAAATATCCCTCCAAATAGC
Organism: Picea engelmannii; assembly: GCA_009831015.1. Lineage (NCBI taxonomy): Eukaryota > Viridiplantae > Streptophyta > Pinopsida > Pinales > Pinaceae > Picea > Picea engelmannii. The sequence goes on from ML779221.1 coordinate 284,320, forward strand.
GGGTGTAATTGGAAGAAGTTTTAGTGTGTCAGGGGTTTTGATTGTTTCTCCCTTGTTGTGTTGACATACATCATATTTCTCCACAAATTTGTGAACGTATTTCTTCATAGCATCCCAGGAAAAAAGAGCATTTGACCATGTCATAGGTTTTGGTAAACCCAAAATTCCCAGTTGTGGGTGTAGCATGAAGCTAGGAAAGCACGTTGGATTTAAATTGCGATTGTTTTCTCAAATATAAACAACCTTTGTAGTGAATATCTTCATTGTGCTAAGAGTACTCTGGAGAAACTGGAGAATTGTATTGCAACTATTGGATTAGACGCGATCGTTTGGGATCTTGTAGCTATTCCTTCTGAACAACTTGGTGCCAATATGGAACAATGAAGGATAGAGAAAAGAGGGACCCTTCATCTTCATATTTCCTTGAAATAGAGTCTACAACTACATTGTCTTTTCCTTTCTTGTAAACGATCTCATAATCATATCCAAATAGCTTTGTCACCCATTTTTGTTTCTCCGGGGATGAAATTCGTTGGTCCAAAAAATACTTGAGGCTCTGATGATTTGTCTTAATTTGGAAGCGTTTCCCTAATAGATAAGTGCTCCAAATATCCACAACATGCATAATGACCATCATTTCCTTTTCATAGATTGATTGTCCCAAATGGTTCTCCGACAATTATTTTCTAGTGAAGGCCAAAGGTCAGCCATCTTACATAAGGATGAAACCAATTCCTTTCCCTGAAGCATCACATTCTAGGACAAAGGTCTTTCTGAAGTAAGGAAGGGACAAGAAAGGAGTATTTCACATAGTCTCTTTCAAGGCTTGGAAGGAGTGATCAGTTGTTGGATTCAAAATGAAAGCATTCTTTTTAAGGAGAGCAGTGAAAGGTGCGGAAATTTTGCAATAATTCTTAACAAACTTACGATAATAGCTTGTTATACTGAGAAACCCATGAAAACTCTTGAGATTCTTGGGGCAAGGCCAATCCTTCATAGCTTCAATTTTCTTAGGATCCACCCTGACACCATCCTTTCCAACCACATGACCCAAGTACTCCACTTTTGAGGCTCCAAAAGCACATTTAGATTGTTTGAGGAAAAGTTGGTGCTGAGAGAGTAGATGAAGAACTTGATCCACATGGGAAATATGGGATTTCCATGTTTTACTGTAGATGAGAATATCATTAAAAGAAAACTAAGACAAAATGACAGAGACAAGGATGAAAGACATGATTCATGACGCTCTAGAAAGTGGAGGGAGCATTACACAAGCCAAAGGGAATGACCAAGAACTCATAGTGGCCCTCGTGAGTTCGAAAGACAACCTTCTGCTTATTTTCTATGGATCTGGTGGTAGCCATAACAAAGATCAAGTTTAGTAAAGAATTGGGCACCACTTAATTCATCCAAGAGATAATCAATGACATGGATAGGAAATTTGTCTTTGATAACATTCTCGGAAAAAAAATCATACATGCCTTCCGTGTGGAAAGCCAAGCACTCAAAAGAAGCTATACAGTATTCCACTGTGCTAGATTTTTTCAACTTGGTCAAATGGCCTAAATGGTGTGTGTCAGTGTTAAAGTGTTCATAAATATTTGCAACAAATTGTGTCCAAGCCACATACCCTTAGTGGGCATTTTTTATCCATTCCCACCATTGTCAATGTTCTGGATCTAGATGGAGAACACCATACCGGAGTTTGGCCAATTCATTAGTAATGTTGTACAAAGATAAATAGTGTTTCATTTTGAGTGACCCAGATTGTGGGATCTGAGCCATCAAATTTGTTCACCTCCACTTGAGGGGGCCATAGGGCCCGCTAAAAGGGGTGGGGAGGAAAAGATGTGGAATGGGAGGATTCATGACCTTCAAGGTTATAAGGTGTGGAAGAAGATAAGGGATCTGAAGTGGGATTAAACAAGGCTACAAAATTGTTCACTGCATCCTGGGATTGCTGACACATGGCATTCAATTGAGTGATGTATGTGGGAAGTAATTTGGGTGGTGCAAATGGGGAGTTGAGGTTAGAAATACTGGAAGTAATGGAAGAAATATCAATCTAGGTTTGCTCATTAGCTTTGTCCAAGGCAGTGAGACGTTGTTCCCAATATTGGTTGTGGGTGTGGGCCATGGGGGTGGGATAGGGGGAAAGTGGGACCACACAAAAATGGGTTATTGGTGAATGGTACCACTACGATCAGTGAAAAGAGTGAAATAAAATGGGATAGGTTCCAAATCGGGGTTTCAGAAAGGGGTCGCGTCCATGGGAAAATCAAATTGTTGAAAAATGATAGGTATGACTGCAATCAGGGCGAAGAGAGGAATCTTTTTTTTTTTTTAACTCCTGCGGAGTTCTATTATGATAAGAATAATAATGCAATGACAAAATGGCCAAATTCTTAACGGGAAAAAATGTGTAGGAATAATGCAACCTGAATGCAGGAGGCAAGGTTGCACGATAGTAGATTTTGTTTGTTTTGTTTCTGCTATGTTTTCATCCCAAGGGTTAGGTTGTTTATGTAAATGTGTTGAACCTACACATAATAGATCTAGATAAACAATAATACACACATTTGCAGAGAGAATTGGAGAAAGAAGAAGAATGAGAGAAAGAATAGAATAATTCTCATTAACCGTATTCCACACTCAAAGAGTGGATAATTTACAATAGATATAGCCATAGTGGTGCTCTAGAGTGATCTGGACACACACCAGTAGTTATGGGAGTGAATTTCCACCTAGTCTAGTCTCTCAGACAGTTATGGGAGTGAACTGCCACCTAGTCTAGTCTCTCAGGAAGTTACTGGAGTGAACTGCCACCTAGCTGAGTTAACTAGTCAACTAGTCTTTAGTTAACTATCTAAACAAAGAGTAGTAAGGAGTATATCAAGGAATCAAGCGTAATGTGCCAATCTGGTGATGATCCAAAGGAAAGTGCGCATTAGTTGGTGATGATCCCAATGTTGCATGGTGACAAAACCAATGCATCATATAAACTCAACTCAGCTAGTCAAACTGAAGTGTCAACTGAAAGAGAATATTCTCTAGGTGGAATATTCTCCCCTAAAATATAGAATACTAAATAATGACTAATTATGACTAATAAACAAGGAAAAACCTTAGGAAAAATAATTCCTTGGCGTGTTTGAAGTAACTCCAACACCCCCCCTGAACATCACTATGGTGAAAATAAAGAATGGGTCTCGACAACGAGGCCATGTTAGGTACCCAAATACAAAAGATACACTGAAAATAAATTAGGAAAGAGGAAAAACCTCATGGGATCCCCCCCCCTCAAATTGAAATGCAAAATAAAAATAAAAATGAGAAGGAACAAAAGCAGTTGCTAAGCAACCATGTTCTTCACTCCAAGAAGACCTCACAATTGTGCAAGTTTGTGCTCGTTGAAGATTTTTTTGAAGATGTAGATGTATGCACAGATCTGATGAAGTATATGCACCATTGAGATGTCCACACATATCCACCTTATCTTCTTGTAATGAAAAATATCCAAATAAAGTGATGCAGATTATTTTCGCCACGAAATGCGAACGAAAATATAATAAACAAATGCATAGAGATATCAAATATATTCAATAATATAATAGAAATGTATCAGATATGCAACCATAAACACAAATATATAGTAATACACGATTTCTATTAATGAAATAAATGTACAGAGACTGTAAAAATACAGAGTGAAAGACTCGCTAGAATGGTGGTAGCTTATCTCTGAGAAGAGATGTGATGGCTACTCGCATTCGCAAGAAGATGATTACAATGAGGCTCTGAAGGCCTTTTTACAATAAACAGGAATGCCAAAATTCCTAGACATCCAAAAACCTAACCCTAGGAGATGAAGCACCAAAATGCATGTGGGCCCCGTTTGGGTAAGTTAGTACATCAACTTCCTGGGGTCGTAACTTTTGCATATGATCTCCATTTTAGGCGTATGATAGATCATTGGAAAGGTATCGTCGAGGAGATTCATTTTGGGGGCCTTTGGATATCATTGAGAACCTCAATCTAAAAAAACCTTCATTTGGGCCCTCAAAATGGCCTCAGAAGTTAAAAACTAATAAAAATAGTAAATTGCCAAATTTGCTAGAAAACTGTTTTGAGCCAGTCGGAAAAGGTGGGTGGCCACCGATATCCACCTAGATCATAAATTTTGGATTAAATTTTGAAAACCGTGCCACCGTTTATGGAAAAATGATGAAATTTTGTTGATTTTAAAAAGATCATAACTTCACTTTCCAGACTCCGTTTCGGATGTTTTTTTTTTTTAAATTGGATATTTTCTTGAGAGAAACTCAAATATCCAATTTTTTTCTGCAAATTTTTCTCAGAAAATGTCATAATTGAGTCTAATGTGCAAAGATCCCTTTTTGTCTCCTGAAATGCATGCATTGCACATGGAAAAGTGTCTGCATGTGACCCCTGATATGCATGCCATATATCATCCACATGAATTTCAGAAAACAAATCTGAAATGGAGTAGACATCATCTTCAATTATTGGAATACAAATTTGTGCAGATACTTGTGTAGAAGGCTCTTCAAACTGAGATGAATTATCTTCCAGTGGCTTTTCTACATTCTCTATCTTATCAACATTTTGCATGCATTCTTCCTTATTCCCAAATAAAACCTCCAATCTGATCCATAATTCATTTGGATTGAATTCTTGTGAGTCATCATATACTTGATGGAGAATTTCGGGAGAAATAAAATAGAGGATACATCCTATGGCCATATCTTGTCTATTGAGAAAATTGTTTTTCTCATCGGAAAAATCAGGGTCTACTTCCATTTCCATAGTTATTTGGTACAAGCCTTTGCATTTGAGCATAAGCATAATTTTTGGCTTCCATTCCAAATAGTTATGAGGCGTGAGAAGTATTTCCGACGAATAATCCATCTTTGGTGATTTCTTCAATCTTTAGTACCTGCAAAAAAGAATTGGTGTAGATTTTTCTTAGCAGTCCGTCAGCTCTGATACCATGTAAATGTGTTGAACCTGCACATACTAGATCTAGCTAAACAATAATACACACATTTGCAGAGAGAATTGGAGAAAGAAGACGAAGGAGAGAAAGAATAGAACAATTCTCATTAACTGTATTCCACACTCAAAGAGTGAATAATTTACAATAGATATAACCATAGTGGTGGTCTAGAGTGATCTAGACACACACCAGCAATTACGGGAGTGAACTGCCACCTAGTATAGTCTCTCAGACAGTTACGGGAGTGAACTGCCATGTAGTCTAGTCTCTCAGGCAGTTACGGGAATGAATTGCCACCTAGTTGAGTTAACTAGTCAACTAGTCTTCAGTTAACCGACTGAATAGAGAGTAGTGAGGAGTAGATCAAGGAATCAAGGGTAATGCGCCAATCCGGTGATGATCCCAAGGAAAGTGCGTATTAGCTGGTGATGATCCCAATGTTGCATGGTGACAAAACCAATGCATCATATAAACTAAACTAAACTAGTCAAACTGAAGTGTCAACTGAAAGAGAATATTCTCCAGGTGGAATATTCTCCCCTAAAATATAGGAGACTAGATAATGACTAATTATGACTAATAAACAAGGAAAAACCTTAGGAAAAAGAAATCCTAGGTGTGTTTGAAGTAACTCCAACAGGTTAGGGTTTCTAAAGATAAGTGTTTGCCCTGTGCTATAACTCTCTGATATACGTGTGGGGTCGAACAGTAGTACTTGGCCCAATATCTCAGGGCACCAACTAAGGAGGCTAGACCATAACCTTAGCCGTACTACCCAATTACCTAGGTACTAGATAATATCTTCGCGAGTGCTTTTCTCAGTGGCATTATAGCAGTCATGCGGCTGATTGGTTTATCTAGATAGGGCTTCAAGATATCTAAGTCGATCTGTATCTAAGGGGTACCAACAAGGGTTACAAGGGTGGCCAACAATGTGCACTTAAGTACCACTTGTATTTCCTTTGTATATGCTTCCCTAACCACGGATTTATGCATTGAACGACAATATTTGTAGATTTAAGACGTCAGAATACGTCTCTAACCTGAAAAAAATAACCCACAATTTTCTCCCAAGAAAAGTGCTTTGATACCACTTGTAAGGTACCATATCTATTATAATAACAGAAAACATAAATACTGAAGAGAATAACAATAGGACAACAAAATATATGACACCACAACACCAGAATAATACCTTATTGATAGGAAACAATGTTCGCTTTCCTCTTTGAGGGGGAAACCTCCAATAGAGCAACGCTCAATTACAATAATTCTCAAGACAAAAACTTTGCATGACCTTGACTCCTATTTATACTAAATCTATCTACCAAAAGAGTAATCTAGAGGAATATCTTCTAGAAGTGGAAGCTTCTATTAGGTATTCTTACATTTGACTTATTCTTCCTTATTACTAGGCCTTTTTAATATTGGCCTTTATTACATGGAAAATATATTATTCTAACTACGTGATGGGTTAGGGAGGTTATGTCCCTAACAACCACCTTGTTGTTGATGTCTAACTTTGACCCAAAGTAATGTTTTTGTGCTTCCGTGATGTGTGTGCAGACTTCTTTGTCACTTTGCTCATTGTTGGAGAAGAAATTATTGACATTATCTCCATTCTCTTAGAGAACATTCAACTGTATTGGGAAGGGGATTTAGAGGAAAACTTAAAGAAAATCCTCGAAAAAAGAAATCAATGGAGATCAAAACTTGCCTTGTGGAACTTCTTGAACCTCTTTTGTTTTGATGGGCTACAATGTAACAAAACGTTTGGTCAAAGATTGATTTTTCAGAGTTATTGTACCAACTTACCTAGGGGTAAGATCTAAGTTCCCAGATATGAGAACTATGATATGAAAATTATAAATTTGTTATAATCAACTAGTTTGCAAAGAACATTTGAACTTTTAGATATTCAATCTTGTATTCATTTCACTTAACTTCTCACAAATTTAACTCATGGTTGATTCATGCTTGTTTTTAATATGTTGCTAGATTCTTCTTTTCTATTCTTGATTTTCATACATTTCATTATGTTCTCTGCATCAATCAAATATCACTAGTTTCCAAAAGAAATTGTATTATTTGTGATGACCTCCGGGTGTGTAACCCACATATGCAGAGTCTTAAAACATATTTTGTTGCAGCTATGATCAAGACAACTCTAAAAATATTCTGTCGTGGGCCCAAATTCCTCCTCTAATAGAGTATGGAATTCTCTTTTCCCCAACAATCTAACTCTCACTACTATATTTCAACGCTCATTACCAGACGCTAATTCTCCTTTATGCGAATGAGTGTTAGAACCTTGTTCCAACCTCCATTCATTATAGCTCCTTTGGATTTAGCGTCGAATGTTTCTCTCCTCACGAGACCAACTACTCATGCAAGTGATAACACCTAATAATTTTATTTCAGGCGCTTAAGTCCCATAGAAACTCAGGCTAAAATCCATAGGCTGTCAGAGTATTTTCTGTTTGGACATGCACATGACATTTTAATTCTACAACGTAGATTGAAAAATAATCCTCCAACTTATAATAATGCAATTACTGAAGCTAAAAAAAGGATAAAATACAAGGTCCAAATTATTCCACCATTGTCTTTACCCACTAGGGAAGGAAATTATATCATAGAGACAGATGCATCAAATAGTACATGGGTTGGTGTACTAATTGAATAAATTAATGGAGTTGAGATTGTATGTTCATATGCTTCAGGTTCTTTTTGAGGAGCAGAGATTAATTACCTTTCCAGTTGTTGATTTTTGGACAAAATCGGGAAGACATTCTTCCAGATATAAATACACACACACACACACACACACACACACACACACACACACACACACACACACACACACACACACACACACACACACTATCATATAATATATGACATGACATTTATAATAAATAAGTAGTTATTTATTATACAAGGGACACATCCTTTCATGGATGGTCACCATATGTTCTCTATATATGGAACACTCATCATTGTAATAATATATCGATCATATATTATCTCATATTATTTCATATAGAAAAAATCAACATGGTATCAAAGCAGGACTGGGATTAACTCCCTCACGGGAGGCCCAGGAAAATGAGATAAGATAGCTTGCATCTTCCCAAGTTGATACTCATGGAATGTGTATCCACGGTTTCCATCTATGGGATTCAAAATTAATGTTGATTATGTCTTGTTATGGGCTTGAGAAAGTGGCGGTTTGTATAGAGAATTTGATCTTGATAAGGATGTAGAGAAAGTTGAGCGGTTAGAGTTACAATGCGAAGTTGGGAAGAGTGGAAAAGTCTCTATTTTCACTGACCTAATGGGCGACCCACTCTGCAGGATCCGCCATAGCTTAAATTATGTAATTTTATTTGCTAAGATTGCACAACAAAGGGAGGTCATGGGACTCATCAAAGGCTGCATCAAAACCGGTGTGTGTGGTACAAATATTTTGGCTAAAGACATGTTGAAGGAATATTTGAATCCTAGATATGCAAAAGAAAATTATATTCTTGGTATTCGAGTTCGCCAAGGCACATGCGTTTGGGAATTGAATTGAGGCTAGTCCAAACATTTGAAGCGTGGTTGAAAAAAAATGGAGTGGAGTACACATACATGGTCATCGAGAAGGATAATGAGGCGTCTATCAAGATTTTTACAGAGAGATGAAAAATTTTCAAGTTCAGAACACCAACCATTCTTTTCCATCCCATTCATGCCCACTCTAAATGAACGACATCCAATATTAAAATATTGAAGCTCGACGTTAAACATGTCGAAGCTCTGTACATGAATAGACTTGGAACCAAAGAATTATTTCCCATGGACATTGAAGCAATGGTGAACAATAAACTAAGCCTTGGGACATGGATGGCCCTTCCTTGAAACGAAGATTGTTCGAGCTTGTAGAACGGCCAATCATGTTTCACTGATTTTTCCTAGCTCACAGGTCGTCGTCAATGTTTGAAACAACGATGATGTATTTAAAATTCAAGTGAAAGGCGTCTCGTCGTTAAAATGTATGTACATCACCACCACACGTGTCTTAGATATGAGATTTCCTTGGTTAAAAATCCCCTCGATTTCGGACGTGTTTCATCTGTTTGGATTTCATTTTCTATACAAACTTCACATAGAGGGGAGCGAGGGAACATAGCTTAGAAGGGTTGTGTATATTTCTTTTGGAAGCCTTGTCATTCTCTCCGAAGATCAAACTCATAATATAGTTCTTGGGTTGAAGGCAAGTGGATATCCCTTCATATGGGTCATTCGTGCATCTAATTCCAATGGGTCATATATTGTAGGATGATATCATGAGGTATACTCCCAAGAATCCTCATTGGTTTAATCAGGATTCGTTTATGCTGAGTTGGACATGGGTGCATGTTGCAGCAATTTCTCTCACATTTTGCGAGATCAACACGATTATTTGGTGTGGATTGATCAAGATGGACATGAGAAGTAGTGAAAAACCCTCTTAGTCAAGAACACATGAAGCTTGTGTCAATGTGTTGATGTTTGAGGTAGCATCATGAGACATTCTCCTCAGAGGATCCCGTGTGGACTAGTAGGGGGGATTGTATACTTCATCATGATGTGCCTCAGATGGTCAGATGAAGGAACCAAGACATTGGTTTCATGAGGAAACCTCGATAGGTCTTGGGGGACATTGGTTCCATGAGGGAACCTCGATGTGTCCTAGTTATGTTTAAGGTAGCATCATGAGAAATTCTCCCTGGAGGGTCATGTATGGACTAGTAGGAGGGAATATGGACTTCATCCCTACGTGCCTCAGATGGTTAGACGAAGGAACCAAGACATTGGTTTCATGAGGAAACATCGATATTTATTGTGAGACATTGGTTCCATGAGGGAACCTCGATATGTCTTAGACATTGGTTTCACGAGGAAACTTTTATATGACAAATATGGTCCTAGATGACTTAGATTTATCATCCCAAAGGGAGTGGCCACAACTTGTAGGATGAGCTAGTTAAAGTATTGTGGATATCATCTACATCCATGACATGGTACAAAGGGAGCAGTGAAGCTCTAGTACATCTCCACTGATGAGCGGATAACAAATATTCTAACGAATACCTTGTCCAAATGGAAGTTTGTATACTTCAGGGAAAAGTTGGGGCTTGTGGAGATTACTCCTTTGGCTAAGAGGGAGTGTTGATGTTTCAGTATTGGGAAGACATTCTCTTAGGATTAGTCATAGTGATTTTACTAGTGGTGAATGGCCCAAGTGTAGTCTTCAAAGAACAAAAGACTTGATATGCTAGTGTTCCTCTAGTGTGTGGAAACATCAGGGAAACTTTCACCCACAGGGGTGTACCTATAGCGAATGTCCCAAGTAAGCATCGAGAATACCTTATCCTAGATTGGGCTACAGACCAAGGGAGATAGGATAAATTTATCACAAAGGTGTACTTGTAGTCAATGGGCCTAGGCGTAGTCCTTCCTTGATCATGACAAGGAATAATATGGACTCAAGGTGATTTCTACATGTCAGTTAACATCATGATGACATTCACTCATAGGGGCATACCTGTGGTGAACGACACTGGTGTGGTATTTGTCCTAGTCATCGTGATTTGACAAGGAACGATAAAGAATCAAGATGCTAGATGCTATCACATACAAGCCCATAGTGAGCCTGATCTTAGAGAGAGTCAATTGGCTCAGAGGGAGAGCCATAGAGGGAGTTTCCCCTCGGTTCAAGTGGGAGAGAGACATCTCCCAAGACTGACATACATGTGTCATGAGTCTAGGGAAAAGTTTGTATACTTCAGAGACAATCTTGGCATGTTGAAGGATGTCTCCATCATTGAGAGAGAGTGTTGATATTTGGAAAACATCAGGAAGACATTCTTCTAGATATAAATATATATAAATACATAATATCATATAATATATGTCATGATAGTTTTAATACAAGGTATAAATATTATATAAGAAATAAGTAGTTATTTATTATCCAAGAGACACATCCTTTCATGGATGGACACCATATGCTATATATATGGAATAATCGTCATTGTAATAATATATCAATCATATATTATCTCATATGGAAAAATCAACACCAACCAAAAAAACTTCTTGTTGTAAAAAAAATAGTGCTCCATTTTAGACTCTATCTCAAGCCACTAAAATTTCTAATTAGATCAGAGCTGGAAATTTTACCTGGATGTTAAAATCTGAAAAGTTCCTTATAGAGTCTCATTCTAGAATTCAAAAATGGATTTTATGGCTAGATAATTTTGACTTTACTGTGCAGCATAAACCTGGTCACTTAAACTGCCTTGCTGATAGGTTAACTAGGGAAGCCAAAACTGTAGATTTAGTCATGTTTTTAGCAGAACCATTGAATAAAGGAAAACAACATATGACTCAAGAAGAAGAAGAAGCTCGAGCTCGGTCTACAAGAAGAAAATAAGTCTTGACAACAGTAAGTCAAGAAGTCATAAAAATGATGATTAGAGAAAAAGTAGAAGAACAATTTTCAGCCACATTAATTGAAGAAATTAAAGAATCCCCCATGAAGATTCAAACCTTGGAAAAATGGGAGCATAAGAATTTTGCGGGTTTAAGAAATGATTCAAAGGAAATATGTGGATGTGTTAGAAAATTCTCCATAGATTATGACAAATATTATATGTGTTACTGTGACATTGGCTCGGGACCAGTGTGTTGGGAGAATTATTCCTTGTTGTTACAATTGGCACGAGAAAAAGGGGAAATTTTTGTATGTGCAGACACTAGAAATCTAGTTAGAAAACCATGGACTAGATGGACTGAAATTTTATTTGAAATATTTATGCCAAGAGAATACTAGTCTTTAAAAGGACCACAATTTATTTTCAATTTGCAGCATGGGCTTATGATTGTAGCATAGTGTGAACTCTGGTTTAAATTCAAACTAAAATTTGTGTCTGCATATTTTTCCAAGCTTGATCCTCCAAAACTTGTACAATATGAACATGAACTAAAGGATAAGGATGCAAAAATCATAGGCATATCTCGAGAAGAGATGCTCCTAACCCTTAAGGTTTGAACTAGATATCAAGGAGAGTATCTTAAAGATCATAAAAATACACTCATGCATGAATCCTTTGTGGGTCATTTCTTTGATGACTTCCTCTTTCCAGTACCAGATGCACCTGAATCACAAAATCCATATGATTAAGACTCTGACATATCTTGGATTGAAGAAGAGATTCATAATTTGAATAACAACATGGAGGATTAGTGTGGAAGCATTGTGGACCCTAGTTTGTACATAGTATATGTTTATAAAATATTAAAATATGTTTTTTGGGTGGCAGTACACTCCACTTTGTAATTTGTATGTCGTCCATTTCATATGCCATATTGTTCTGTGGGTGATGTAGCACTCCATTGTGCATTTTCTAGGTTTGATTCGGGTCCCCATAGGTCGAAAGACTACTAAGGGATGAGATAACAAGTGGTTGTCCCCACTTTCCCTAAATCTTGGTCGTATTTTGTCTTTTGTCAGTCTGTTCGGATCATGAGATTCATCCCTTGTGAAAGTATCTACTTTGAACCTAAAGATGTCAATTAGTATTTCCCAGCTAACCGACTGGCTATGCTATAAATAAATACCCGAGCCACACATTTGAGAATTCAAGATTTGGCAATGCAAATGAGACATTGGAGGTCGTGTCTGACTCTGCAAATCAACTTATGACTAGTCATTCCCCATTGATGTTTTGAACTCCAAATCTTGAAAATATATATAATAAACATTTATTTTTAGTCTTAAAATGTAGTCCATAATTTTCACTGTAGAAAACCCTCTCTATTAGCAAAATATTAGCACACGTATCAAGCCTTTTTCCATAAAATCATTTTTTAATATTTCAATTTCATCTTTGTTTTTTATAGAAGAGCATACTACTTAACTTTATTTATTTAATTTGTATGTTGTAGAATTCAATGGCTCAACTACGTCCCAAGAGTGAGTTGAAATTAGTTGTATTATACAAAAACATTGATGATCAAGGAAAATGGGTTTCAATGCCATTATCTATTGGGTCATGGGTAACAATGAAACCATCAACAATTGGAAGCCATGGAATAAAAAAAAGATGTTTGCAAGACATTAACATTAATTGGAAAGGTTTGGTAAAAGGATTTAGGATGAGTAATGGAGCACAAAAAGTGGAAATGATTCAAGTGGCACATGTCTATGACTATAGAGAGATTTCAAAGGAGAAATTTTCTACTCAGCCAAATTTTCTGAAAATTTATTGTAATTGTGAGTATGCATAACCAATCTGGATATCATAGTTTGTTGAGGTAAAATTTTATTTAAAGCTTCTAGGATTTCAACATCTCTTTAGTCTCATTTTGTCATAACATGAATATTATATTATCACGAGTTTATGCATACCAAATTGGAAAGAATGGGAACCAACTAAATGCATACCAAGTGTTTTCCAAGTTGTTCATTCAAAAATAGGAGAACTACTCTATAATGGTAAGGATCCTACATGGTTAAATAAGGAAGGTGCATTCTTTTATAAATATGAATACATTCTTCTGAAAACAATTGGATCATGTGTATATCTCAAAGATATCCCTTTACCTTCCCTTAGCGTATTGAAATGGCCAAGTGTATATGATTCTTCTGTAAGTTATTTTCGTTACAATTTATTTTCAAAAATACAAATTGGAATGAAAGAAAAAGGTGGCATTCATGTGTATAGTATAATTTTCATGCCATTCTCTATGTCACCTTAGATAAAACCTCCCCTTGGTTTACTGAAAGATAAATCCAACACAAGGGGGGACTCCTGGGTGTCCCTAGGGGGAAATGAGATGGAAAGTGAGGTTATGGAAGTGAATCCTATAGGTCAAGTTGTGGATAGATGGAAGGCTTGGGATGAACTCTCGTGTATGAGGGAAGGTTTCCAATAAGTAGTGTACCCACAGAAGAGTGGTGTACCTGCCCGAGACACAAGAAGAGACAAACATAAAAGCATAAAATTCAAGTGGACAATAAAGTTAAGATTTTTTTCCCAAACTACTGCAGTAAACAAGAATATATATCAGCAAGGAACAAATCGAATAATTGCAGATATAACCCCTCAAAGAATCAAAGATTTATTGAGAAATGAAGCATAAAACATGTAGATTAGTTTCCAATACTTTAGCACAAACTTCAGTGGTATTAGAGGGATGTTTTATGGTGTTATTGTAGAGATATTATAACAGCCTTATAGATGTATCAAAATATTTCTACAACAGAAAATTCTGACCACAAAAAAATACAAGTAAACCACCCAAAATATGTTAAATGACAAGTAGATTATTATTGTAGCTTTCTAGCAAATTTTGACGGTTGAAATGAGAGAAAAAGTAAAAGATTGAGAGAAATTTGATACATCCCTAATGTATGTATCTTTAATTTTATAACAACAACAAATATCCTTAGCTAATCAAGACGCCCTGTGGGACTTAGCAAGCTTAAATCACATAGAAAAGATTCCAACTAAGATAATTTCAATATCTCGTATTTTCATGTATACCATTGCAATGATTTTATTTCTCTATTGCAATAGATTAGTGTCTAAAACTATTGGGTTATGGAGTTTTTAAATGAATGAGCTAGCTTTTCTACTTCCTTAAAGGTGTAAACCCTTTTATTCCCTAGGGAAAGAAAGGTTAGCAAGGAAATACTAGGAAGGTGTAAATCCTTTTACTCCTCCTAGTAAACCTTTGTCCAACAATTAATTCAAGACAATTATGATAATATTAGTGGGGTTGTATGCCCTTATACTCCCCGAGAGCTTAGAAAATCAACCTTCTAACTAAGAAAGAATGCAAAAAAAAAGCATAGATTCCTTACCTAGTCCAAGCATCAACAAGATAAACTTCTCTTTAACCAAGAAAAATATATCACAATGAAAGAATAAGCCTCCATAAGAGATAGCACATCACTTCTCCATCCAGTATCCAATACAAACCATCACAAGAGCAAGTAGAAAAGAGAGAGATGTAAAATTTCCCAAGAGGGGTGCAAATTTCAGCCAAGGATCTTCTCCAAATGGGAGAGCTATGATAAAAATTAAATAGAAATGATCCTTATTTATAAAAATCTCCTAAAACGTGTTTGTCCACTTAAATTAGGGTAAACCAAAAAATAAGGGATACATTTTCCTTTATTTTTCCCCTTTACAATATTAAATTCAAATTCAAATTAATAATTAGACATAAGAAACTCTAAAGATGACGTCAACCCTCTCTAGGGTGACGTTTTGGCACTTCTAGCAAATCATTTGAGCTTGGAGATGAAATTTTGGGCCTCCAAAGGCCTCCCTCTCATGTGATAGGGTCTCCTCTAAGACAAGGTCTCTCTCCATCCAAAAGGTTCCAAGTGTCAAGTCAACCACACCACCACACCAAACTCCAGGCCTAGGGTGACGTCAAGCCCTTTAAATGTGACATTTTGACCTCCGAAGGCTAAAGATTGAAGGGGATAGGTGAGGTCATCTAAGTTTCCTCTAAATATTTCAAAGGTTGTGATCATCGTCCGATGTGCGGGTCATGGTATCCATCCTACGGGCTTCATGCTCCAAGGAAGCCCAAGCTAGGCTTGTTCCTCTAAAATGGTCCACCAAGAAAGGTCCTGCAAAGACAATGAATACGCCCTCCAAGGATATAAAGTCAAACATACCATGATAAGTAAATCAAATCAATAAAAGATTCATCTAAGCATGTGCATCAAAAACCACCTCATTAAATTAAACAAGTGCTCAAAGACCATATGCAACTTGCCAAGTTTAGGTATGGGATGGTTGACAAAGTGACCTATTGGGTGAATCATCCCATAAGTCAAGGAGTGTTTCCTAGGTGGATCCCCTTATAAACCATGTGTAGAAGATGAAGTGGATAGGGGAAAGACTTTTGAGCATGGGGTTCATGACATACAAGGGGTCGTAGTATCTTATTTATGGGTGCCCTTATAGAGGGTCTGTTGCACCTTTGTTTTCGATGCAACATTTTTCCAAGCCCATTTATTTCCGTTTGTTCTTTTAAGATGTTTCAAGGTTGAAGCCAAGGTGGGGATTCTACATAAGCATGACAAACAATTCCCACCTTAACTCTACCTTGGTCACATTATTCTTCCCCAAGTTGAAGACACTGTGTGGGACTTCTACCTAAGCATGAAAAACATTTCCCACACACACTCTACCTTGGTTGGAATTTTGCATTTTTTATTTTTCATGGATCCCATGAGCTTCTTATGAGAGACATTTCCTTGTCCTTGGGATCCCTGTGTGAGCATATAGAAGGTATATGATTGGATTTGTTGATGTTTTACTTATGCAACTAGCAGTTACGGTTCTTCTTTATTATTATAATCATTTAGCAAATTAGCTGCATAAATAATATCATTGAAAGAGAGGAAATCATAGAAACAATAGATACACATAGATTATCCTAGGAAACCCTCATGGGAAATAAAAATCGGAAAAAACTTCCTCAATATAGATAGAACAAAAACAAAGCAGAAGATCCTCCTCTACTCCTTCGCTAGGAAAGAGTAGTGCACTACTTATCCAAGAGATACCAAGACATGGACCAAGAACCATCCTTGACGTCACCCCCAGTTGCAGTAGGTTCTCCAACAAGACTTGCGTACTGCAGAGCTAGTTGGTGTGTATCCAAATGAGGCACTGACCTCCCTTATAAATAGTGGTCTGGCCAGCCTAAAATTAGGTTTGGGCCAAACTGTCACTTTACCCTCTTAATTTACATTTAATTGTCAAGGCACAAAAGGGGTGAATTTTACAAAGGCACAATAGGGCCTAATTAATAAATATAATATAATAATATTATTCAACACTCCCTTTTAGGTAGAATATTCTTCAAAGTTACAATATTTCAACACTCCCCTTTAACAACAAGGATATTCTACGGACAACATCAATAACAACTAACTGGACTCAATACAACATCAGGAGGAGGAGACATTGTCATCAACATCTGGAACACTACATGTCATATTTATAAATCATCGAAAGTTTTTCTCATCATCAACATTAGTAGAAACTGAACATCATCATCATCTGCGGCACGAAGCTGAAGTAACATCATCATCATCAACAACATGAAGCTAGAACATAAACATCATCAATAGCATGAAGTTGGAACATCAACAACAACACAAAGATGGAACATTAACATCAAAAACATGAAGTTGGAACAACAACATCAATGGAAACAAAATGAGACAAGAGCATCAATAACAAAAACAACAACAACAATAATAGTGGGCACTCCGATAGACCTCCCATTCAGACCTTACGAGATCTGTCCAGGGATAATAAAATCCCCTAGGATATAAATCCTAATGAGTTTCCACACTACTTACCAAAAAAATTATATACATACATAGGCACTCCGACAGACCGTCCATTTGAACCTTACGGGATATGTCTAGGGATGATCAATCCCCTAGGATATAAATCCTAACAAGTTGTCCTACTGGTAGTCAGGATACCATAGTATCATCAACCTCACTCCCCCTTTCGAGGGAATTCCTTTCGGACTACACCAAGCTTGTCTCGAAAGTACTCAAACTTCACACGAGACAGGGGTTTAGTCAACACATCTGTGCTCATTTGTGCCAACATACTAGATCTTCACAACTCCCTTCTATACCATGTCATGAATGTAGTGGTATCAGATTTCAATGTGCTTCATTTTTTCGTGGAACAATGGGTTCTCTGTCATATTTATGCAACTCTGCTTATCACAAAAAATCATGGTAGCATCCATCACTAGGTCAAAATAGATATGTCAACAAATTTCAAAGCCATATGGCTTCACAAATGGCAGATCATGATGCAATGTACTCTACTTCTATCATACTGAGAGAAATAATGGATTGATTCCTATTTTTCCAAGAAGTCATGGCTGAACCCAAACTGAAACAACATCCTGAAGTGTTTTTTCTGTCTAAATCCCTTTTAGCCCAATTGGAATCAATATAGCCATACAATCTAAAGTCACAATCTCCAGTATACTAGAGGCCATAGTCCAACACACCCTTAAGGTATCTCATCACATGATTTGCAGCTACAAGGTGAACATGTATGGGCACCACCAGATTCTGACTCAAGGTGTTCACAAAAAAGCATATATTTGGTCTTGTATTCATCAGTTAATCAACAAACCAATCATCTGTCTGTATAGAGTAACATCAACTATTTATGACGAAGTATCAATCAATAAATTCATATTCATCTCCTTAGGAGTAGAAATGTCTCTACAGTCCATCATGTCAAATCTCTTCATAATTTCCACAACATACTTTTCTTGATTAAGGAAAATATCTATTAGGCTTTGCCATACTTCAAGACCTAAGAAATAGTGCATCGAGCCTAGGTCTTTCATTTCAAATTCAACGACAAGATTTTTCTTACAATCTGTGATGAGATTTTCTTCATATGTCAAGAACAAGTCATCCACATATAGAAACAATATAATTGGTCCATCATTCTCAATCTTGAAGTAAAGGTTGGGATCAACTTTACTCTTGGTAAATCCCAAGCTCATCAGAAAACTATCAATCCTTCCATACCAAGATTTTGGAGCTTGCTTCAACTTGCAGACATGAGACTTCCTGTCCTGTATTTTGAAACCAAATTTTCACATCACATTGTACCAACATGGTACACTTTCTCATCTGCAACTATATATGCATAATCATGTGTTGGTTCTATGTGCTTTCTACAAAACGTTATTTGTCTCACTGCCTGAGAGTATGTCCTCTACTTTTTATGAAATGTTCATTCTAGAATCAAGACTCTACACTTGCAGTTGTTATTTATGAAGATAATAATGACTTCTCTATTCTCACTGTATCTATTGAACTCTGAGAGTAGCTCCTCTATTCTATCATGGCAATAACTTCATCTGAAACTGAGAGTGGCTGATACTGAAGGTAGATTTTCTTCTTTCATGGAGGCAACTCAAACTCAAATAGAAGGACTTCTCCCTATTAATCTCATATTGTGTCAGATTCATGGTTGTTCTGGCTATTTTCATGAACATTGGAACCATTTATTCGATTACTGGAGCAATTTTCTCGTCATAGTCTTCTCCCTCTTACTGGGAGAATCCTCTAGACACAAATCAGGCTTTTTACATATTATACTATTATCTACAACATGTTTGTTCTGTTAGATCAATCTTGGAAGTCACCACTGACTTTCCTTCTAGTCTCAAGGAAAAATCCATATCCTAGTCCTTCTGACTGGCTTCCTCCTATGTCACTGAAACAAGGGAATCTTCCCAGGATATTTCATGTCTCCTAGAAGTCTCAAAAGCTACGATCTATTCTTCTCAATTCATGGCATATGTCCGTCCATCCTAGAAGACATGTCTTTTTCCCATATGATCCTCTCTAAAATCAGGCTCACTCCGAGTCTCCATTCTCCCTTTGAAGCTTGACTCCTTCTGAGTCTCTATAATCTTTGGAGCCATCTGCTCCCTCTTATATGGAACATCAATGCTATATGGATTTTCATCCTACAAAGTGTCATGGGACCATGCTGGTCTCTTCTTGGTTACTGCATTGATTCTGGGTAGGCCCTTCTTGCTCTACTAACTCTTCATGATGATCTGAAGAGTGATCAATTGCACTAGAGGGATTTATTTTGTTATCTTTGGAGCCTTTTTCTCCTTATTTTATGTTTTCATATGAGATGTTGTGTATACAATAAAAGTAGCTTCTTCTTATTATTATTTGGTACATGGATGTATACGGTCATGTATAAAACTTGGATATTTTGCTCCATGTCTCATCTAATATTTTCCCCCCTGCAATCGTCACTATAGATCCCTTAGGGTTATCACATGTTACTTGCCCAGAACAAGAGAAACAAGGGAGAAAAAATAGACAAGAATAATACTCTTTATAATAATAATAATAATAATAATAATAATAGTAAGAACGATCGTCAGAGTATCTCCTTTAGAGCTATCCTTGTGACCTTCCTGAAACAAGGGTAAAAAGTAAGAAATACAATAATAAAGAATGAGAGAAACACTCTTCTAGTGTTGTCATCAATCATTCCTCCATGGTAACCTAGAAACAAAACAAGAAGTTTCTCATAGAGGAGATGTTAGTTATATCTAGTAAACTATTATAGTAATCATTTATCTCAATAGTGCTCACATTCTACCAAGTATTCAATAATAAAAAAATTCAAAGATTGCTATCACAACTATAGTGTTTAGTAGTTATCAAACTTGATATGTGCAAATTTGAATATTATCAATTTAATCAATCAAACCTGGAACCTGGAGTTTTGTCCTCAAGAATGAATGTTGTTTTTTTTGTTATGAGTCTCCTTCACTCAAGGTGACAAGTATTTTCTTCAACATGTCCTATGTACTAAGACAATATGTTATCTTGATAGAAATCTTAGTTAGGGAATGAACTCTATAATCTCAAATTTAATCAATCTAATACTTTGACTTTAATTTTGACCAATTGTTAGTGTGATAACTTCAATAGATCAAAATTCAACCTCAATATTCATAAGATCACAATAATTCTATAAAAAGTAGAGGCATATCAAAGTAATCAAACCTGGGGTGCATAGTTCCTCTGAATGTGTTAGATCTGTGATCCTTCTGGATCTATGATTGTTGCTTAGATAAATGATCCTTTCTCCTACAAGTACCCTTTAAAATAATGATACAATTTAAAAATATGTAATTACATACCTCTGATAACATCAATAGGTAGTGGCACCATCCAACAACAACGGAAAGCAATACAAAGCCTTTAAAACTTCAAAGGTGCTTCATGGTAGTTGGAGATTTGCTAGGGTAAGGCGCACTAGGACAATAAAAATCAGTCCCAACACTTCACAAAAACTTTCACTGCAACTGGTGTTGCAAATTGCATGAAGGAACTGGCACTGCAACTACAACTGATACTGCAACTGGTACTTCAACTGCAAATGCAATTGCAACTTAGGGTTTTATGAGGAAACCCTAATTTTTTAAACTTTAAATTTTGGAATTTTGATCCAGGGACTAGATGTGCCCTCCTAGGGAGATCTCCTAGATGTGGTTACTTCCCCCAACGTCCTCCTTAAACAGGGAAAACATCGCACTTATGGTTTATGTAGAAACCCTAATTCTGCAACAACTGCAATACTGAAAAAATAGATTTTGGAGAGGGTGCGCTAAATCTAGTCCCTTCTTATAAATTGTGAGTTGGTCTCTTTCAGGCCTGCTCTGATACCATGTTGATGTTTTACTTATACATCTATCAATTACAGTTCTTCTTTGTTATTATAATCATTTATCACATTAACTACATAAATAATATCATTGAAAGAGAGGCAATCAAAGAATCAATAGCGACACACATATTATCCTAGGAAACCCTCATGGGGAAGAATACCCAACAAAAATTCCTCAATATAGATAGACCAAAAACAAAGCAAAATATCCTCCTCTACTCCTTCACTAGGAAATAGTAGTGCACTAATTATCCAAGAGATACTAAGACATAGACCAAGAACCCTCCTTGACATCACCCCCAGTTGTAGTAGGTTCTCCCCCAAGACTTGCGCATTGCAGAGCTAGTTGGTGTGTGTCCAAATGATGCATTGGCCTCCCTTATAAATAGTGGTCTGGCCAGTCTAAACTTAGTTCTGGTCCAACCTGTCACTTTATCCTCTTAATTTACATTTAATTGTCAAGGCACAAAAGGGTCAACTTTTACAAAGGCACAATAGGGCCTAATTATTAAATATAATATAATAATATTATTAAACACTCCCTTTTAGGTAGAATATTTTTCGAAGTTACAGTATTTAAAATATTTTATCTCTTTCCATCTACAAACCTCTGGGCCTTCAGCCCCTTCTTCTGATGAAATGAGGGACAATCCTTTCTTGGGTCAATACACTCGAAAATCCCAAAAGATGAAGAGGTGAGGGGATGAAGTGTGGAAAGTGGCAAATATGATCGGGAATGGCACAATGATTTATCAAGGGGACATCCCAGTAGAAAACTCATCCCTAAGGGTGACCACTTACTAGGGCACAATGTCAACCACCAAGGTGAAACAAGGCAAAGAGCATATCTTCCAATTAGACATTACATAATCAAAAACAACTTTTAAATGCAACAGACTCAAATTCCTCAAATATTTAAATGACACTCACTATAATACCTGGCTTGTACCTCATGTAGCAAGACCCAATGTCTTTCGAAAGCAAGTTAGTGTGGTGGATACCATCATGATGAATCTGAGACATGTGGTGGTGAGGCGAGTCTTTGTCTGTAAAAGTGGACATTGTCAACCATCTGTCTCTCGATACTCCATGTCTGCAACCCGAGGGCCTCGATATATCATCTCCTTAGTTATCCCTAGGAAATGGGGATAACACTTCTAATGATCTATTTACAATTTTGTTTTTCATTGGGTGGGATGGAATAGTACATGACCAAAGTGGAGAAGAAATATAGTACAAATTGAGTCATGACACCTTGTCTTTCAAGTAAATCATTTCAATATTATTTATTTTTAATTGCTTCGTGCTTCTTCTTTTTTAGGGGTTATAAGAGGCAAAGAGGGATTTTCTTTTGAATGTAAAAAATATATGATATACAAAGTATTTTCATTTGATTATTTCAAGTATTGGATTTCAAGACATATGTTATATATCTCATTTAAATTCCGTAGGTGGAGAGATGTTTGAAAAATGGGGGAATGCATTTGGATTCCAAAGGAACATGATGATGATGACATAACACATTCTCCAATAGTTACATTTGATGTTCTAAAAATGGTGAAAGCTAGAATTTTATCATAGAAGGGGTCAATTCTATTCGAGGTAAAACTTAAGTCTATTAGCGAAATTTTGAAGGTTTCTAAAATAAAAGATGGTCAAGTTGTAAATGAAGAAACCCTAGCAACAAAATATGGGGAGATAATCCCACAAAGTAAACATACTTTTATAGAGAGTTTAATGGATAAAGATAATACATCTATTCAAGAATCAAAAACCTATGAAAGAATCATGTTTTCAACAATTTCACATCATGTTTTGAGTATGGTTTGTGCAATTCTTGGATATGATTATGACAAAGTAGTGGATTATATTTTTTTAGGTCTTGTTAGAGCCATATTCCCTTGTACAACTCAAACAATCACAAGATTTTTCTTTGCACAGTTTATAGCTAATTCATTACATTTCCAACTCACTGAATTCTCTTTGAACAAATCATGTAATTATCAAATCTTTTTGGCCTATTTTCTTCTATTTTTTAAAGTAAATAGCTTTTCAATATTGAAGTTGGAAATTGAAGACAAAGCTAGAAATCCTATATTTGTTATTCACTCAACACATGTAGTCAAATCTAAGCCAAATAATGTTGGTTTTATGGAATATGTTGATACATTCATGTCTGTAGCTTACACTTTGTTTCATGAAGAGTGATATCCAAGGATTTATTTTCAAGTAATAGCCCTTTTGCATGAATCCTCAAAGAACAAATTTGGATATTGGTATTTGTTATCGCACAGTTTGTAGTTTAGGTCAAAGGCTAAAGGATAGAGATCAAACTGGCGTAACATGAACCTTCCCCACCCAATGTCACCTCAATGGGGAGGTTCTTTCTGTTTAGGGAGGTTAGCCCAGGGGAGATGTCCCCGACAAATTGGGGTTTTAAAGAGGCTAAGGTATAAATTCAATATCAAAGTTTCCCCTTCACAGGTTACCACCAAAGTCAGACAGTCCGGCTAATCAGCCAATAAAGAAGTGTATACCCAATTGAAAACACCTGCCTAGAACAAGACAAAAGCAATGCAATATATATATGCAGGCTATAAATCAAAGGGTCAGTACTTCAATAACTATCTGCTATCATTTAATAAACAATGTAAAGCAATAGATACAAATGAAGTCAATGTTTTGTCAATTATCTATGAAAAAGCATCAATTCATTAGTAACTATCAAGATGATCAAGCTAAAATGTATCCAATCAACAATTTGCTCAATAAATGCTTCAAATCATCATTCAATTGCTTATATTCAACTTTTGCTGCATTAAGATGAGATAACCAACTGTGACGTTAGCCCTAATTAGGTTAGTTTGTTAGTTAGGGTTTCAAAATCTAGAGTTTTGAGAGTGGTTTTGTACACTAAGACTTCAACGTTGGAGGTTAGAGATCAGTGCCTTAGGGTATATGGAGTCAAACAAGATAAGGGCACAAGGTTTTGAAAGAATGAAGACTTAAATACTAGAGGGAAGGGTTCTAAAGTGCTGCAAAGGTAGGGCCCTAGAATCAAAACCCTAGGGGAAAGAGGCTCACTACGGTGTTGCTTAAGCAAGGCCTCGTGCTCTTTCCTCCTTCCTTAGGTCAACTTGGCAAAAAGACTAGCATAAATGACAAATTTAAGGGATGAGGTGAGAGAAAGTGGTGTAAAGACAAGGCTTTCAAACCCTAGAAGATGATGGCCCTAGGTGTAGATAACCTAGGCCTAGGACGTCACCCTCTTCCAACCTATAAAAATCAATGCTATCTTAAGGGAAGAAGCAAGATGAGTGTAGCAAAGGCTAGGCTCAATCTCTCTTCTTCAATGGTTGAAATATTTCTCTCTAAGGGGACATGTAGCAATGACCTACTTGTGTGCTTGTTACCTAGGATTTCAAATCAACAATTTAATAAGAAAATGCAAGAAATTAGACCTATAACCATTCAATTAAGAATTTTTGCAAGAAAATCACTTACATATCATGAATAAATCATGTGCAAACCCTAGTTGTAAGCCTTCCTTGGAGAAAAATTCCATAAGATGCCAAAAAAATCCTTCCAATAACAAGTGTGCCTCACTTAGAAAGAAACAATACCCTAGGAGGGAGCAAAAATCAGACCTCACAAGTGTGAGTGAACTGTGTTATGTCAAAATGAGGGAAAACATCCTCAATATATATCATCTCATGACCTTTAATTACTAATTAGGTCATTAAAAATAGTCGACAAGGCTAATAACCAAAAATCATATTGTTTTACATTAAACTGCTAAAAGAAAACCCTAAATGAGCAATAAGCAAGACGTCTAGCCCCTTTGAGGGAGACGTTGTCCCTTTTTAGGGTAAAACATTGCACTAAATGACAAACGTTGGCCCTCTCTGGGCCTCCAAACTCTGCCACACGTGCCAAAATGCTCTATCAAGGTGCCATACACTGGAGGTGACGTCAAGGGATCTTAGATGACATCCTGGGCCATCAAAGGGACACGTTCCACCTGCAGTGGGTCAACCCCCTAGGGATGGGCTCAACCAAGGCTTCCTGGATGAAAATGTGCTTCTTCTTCTCTCCTACAAAGGCTTGATCAATCACTGTCCTGTCTCTACCCCAGATGAGGTCCCAAAAACCATCTGAAGGGCTCTTCAGCCCCATGGAGGTCCGAACTAATCATCTCCCCATGTGTACCGGTCCACTTGGTACCTGTCCGTCAAGCATGGTCCTGCACATCAAAAAAATTTCCCTCCATGGGCTCATTAGTCCTAGGGATCATAGAAATGTCAATCATATTTCATCATTAATTTTATCAAATACATGCGTAAAACCCCTAGCATATCATCCAATAGCTCAAAGACATTACAATGACCTACTATACAAAGCTGAAGAAAAAGACAAAATGCCCTATTGGGCCAGCATCCATAAGAAAAGGAAAGTTTCCAGAGGATATCATCCAAGCCATGTAACACGCGGTGGTATGGTCAAAGGATGTCCATACATACAGGTAGAGTGAAAGACCAGGGTGATATTATCTGTGGGTGCCTTTGTAGGAGGCGAGTTGTACCTGTCATGGATGCAATTCTTTCCAAGCCCTTTATTGCCTTTATTCTTTCTTTTCTTTATTACTTTTTCTTTATTTTCTTTATTACTTTTTCTTTCTTTTTATTTCAAGGTCTAATTAGAGGACACTACCTTGGCATGGTGACCAGAGCTGATAGTGTTACCCACAAGTACTTTCGCAGAGATAATAAGGCTGGCTCGTGATGAGACCCCCTTTCCAGTGGCCATGCAACCAAAGGTCACTGCCCTGGCGTGGTAACCAGATAATGGAAATGTCATACCGCTAGGTACCCATGAACATAATGGGTTGGCTCTTGATGAAACCCCCCATCCTCTTGGCTAGATCTTGTTTTGTCATTTTCTTCGGGTCCCTCTTGTTTCTTATTGAGAGGCTTTTTATTGCCTTCTCAGGGATCCCTGGGTGAGACATCTCTAGGTTTTATTTTTTATGGCTTTTATCTCTTACCAGCTGCTTTTACCTCCTGGGCCTTTAGCCCCTTCTTCCCACAAGATAAGTTGTAATCCCACAAAAGGTCATCCTAATGTCCAGACCAGGGGAATGGGATAGATGAGTGGGAGACAAGATGTAAGAATGATAATATGATGGGAGTGGATGATGGCTCTTCAAAATCCCCCTTGGTGGATAACCAAAACCTATGGGCACAAGCTTGCTAGGGTACCCCGTCAATCCCCCCAACCATGGTCAAGTGGGTTAGTGTAAGATCCAAGCAGTCGTCAGAAATGAAAGGAATCTGATGCATATATCTGAAATTTATAATGATCAAATATGACACATACCATGATACCTGGACCAATTACCTCATGGAGCAAGATTCTTCTTCGATACAAGTCCAAGCAGAAGGTGATGGATGTTGTTTCTGCTGACAGGACAAATCTGATGAAGAATAAGAAATATAGGCCCTCCAGGGCCATGCTCAGGTCAATCCTGCTCTCGGTACTCCATGTCTAGGACCTGCGAGCCTCGAGACATGATCTCCTAGCTATCCCTAGAAATCGGGGATAATATCTGGCTCCAACTTGGGGACATGTGCTCACCGTAGAGCGCATGAGAACCTCAACATCTCTGGCATAAACCTGCAGACCTTCTCAGACTCGAAAAGGGCATAAATAACACAGGTGGGGTGGTATTTCCACCCCGCAAATAATATATATATATATATGACTGAAATAAAACAATCAATATGCAAGTGAGGAAACAAACTAACATGAAATTCAAATGGTATAATACATAGAAAAATGCCTACCTACCTATACTTACCTGTGGAGTCATGTCCCACCACATTGGTGAGGTTTGAGGAGGTGCCCGCTGATGGGTAATTGGTGCCTTCTCCCTTCCAAAGTGGACAAATAGTACTAGTTATCAACTGATTCCATTTCGACTTTGAAAGGTCCGAGCCATGATTGCGTACTTCCTTTCACATTAGTTGGCTCTCCTTTCTGAGTATCCCACATCCATACCAAATCTCCCTCCTTGTATTTTCTGATTTTGTGTTTGGTTGTTCCCTAAACAACCCTGGTGTACTGTACTGAGGGAGGTGGGTGGGATTTTGTTGTAAAAACTTCTTGTTGGGATGGGTGGATTTGCACGTCATCTTCATCCTTCTTCCTTTTTAATATCTTCACCGTCCCAACCTCTTTGTTCTGAAATTCATCTAGGAGTTGTTGGTATTCTTCTTTCTTGGGCCATTCAATCTGGTCAAACTCTTCTTCTGTTGCAAAGGGCATATCTTCTGGAGAATATTCTTGAAGATTTTGTATCACATCTTTCTGCGCTTTATTGTCATTTATGGGAGGAACAATATCCTGTACATGATTTCCAGTTATTGGTACATTGAGAAAACATCTGGTTGTCCCATCTTTCAAAGGTAATCACAAAAAGGTGAGATCCATCTCAAGGGACCCTCCTATCATTGCACCAAACTTCCTAGACAACAACATTCCCCATACATCTAGGACATCAACCACTATAATATCTATGTGGACTGTCTTCTCAGGGAATTCTTTCAAGTGTACTTCGACTTTTTCAACCACACCATGTGTGGGTATTGCTTTAGATTCAAAACCACACACATTCCTATAAGGCCTAGTGACCTTCAAACCCATTTGCTGCATGACTTTAAGAGACATCATGTTGGCACCAACACCTGTATCTAGCATGCAATTTTTAAGGTATTTGTTGTTCATCATCAAAGTCATGAAGAAAGGAGGGTTTTCACCATACTGGACCCTGAAATGACCAGCTTGCAACATAATTGGGGGGTCCATAGGCTCAGTTGATCCCACAAAGAAGGTATCAAAGTGTTCTTTAATAGATGGGATCTTGATTGCTTCTTTTAGGGGAACGTTCACATGCATCTTTGATAAAGCCCCTTCAAAGTCAAAATCAAGGTCAACCTTACTAGTCTTGGATGTCTTGGGAGGAAAAACCTCAAGAGATTTAGGCTGATCAGCGGTAGGTTGTTTCGGATTCTTTCTCCTGTATACTTGAACTTCCTGCTTTTTTAGCTTTTCTCATGATTCCTGGTCCAAGTTGTTTATTATTTCCATCCTTGCTTCTCTTGCTGCTTCCTTCAGGGCTTGTTGATGTTCTATATCTGTGATATTTATCTGAGGAAGACTCATGAAGCAGTCCAAATTGTTGACTTGTTGTTGGCCAACGTTATAAGGGAATTCATGTTCCCAATGTGCTTCACTGCATTCTAGGCACCAAGGGTTTTCATCAATGACATTTGTAGGGGCCAGAGTATTTGGGACTTCATTTTCATTCTTCGGCTTGTAGACTTGGTTCCCTTTCTAGAATTTCCCTTTGAACAGAGGTCTAGGTCCCTGGATTTGGGATTTTTCAAGTCTAACGATCTAGCTCACCATTTCTTCTTGATTCTTTATGATGCCATCCACAGAAGCTTGCAACTTGCTGATACTGGCACAAAGATATGAAGTAGGTTCAACATTGTGTACCACTTTCTTCTTGGTGTCTATTCTTCCCCTAGGGTTAGCAAAGGGATCAATCTTGGATGAAAGGATATTTCCTTCTATATTGGTAGCGAGCTCTTGGGATTCTTGAATGGATTGGGGGTATTTGTCTCTAAGAAGATACCCTAGTTGGCCATTGAAATATCTGGTGTAAATATGAACAAGGTAATCATCTTTCGGATGATGGCTTGCGGGAATTCTTTGGAGTAATGCTTTGAATCTGGTGTGAAATTCCTGAATGGAATCATTCTCAAACTTGGAAAGGCTATTTAGTCGAGTGAGAAGCATGTTAGGGTCTTCTTTGATGTTCCACCTTTTGAGAAATATTTTCTCAAGTCTATCCATGGTCTTGATGCTTCCATCTGGAAGACTGAGATACCAACGTCTTACAACATCATAAAGGGTAGCAGAAAATAACTTCATGACCAAGTCTTTAGCATCATCACTGAAGGGGTGAAGCTGAAAGAATGCCCAAAAGTTGCTCATACGCTCTTCGGCACTAGTGGCATCAGTGCCGATAAACTTAGGCAACCACTTCTCATACTTGGGTGGCATTTGCCTAGGGTAGCTTGGTATAGCTGGCATGTCTAATGGCTTGAAAAGAGTAGATGACCATTGTCTTTGATTGTTAACTGGGTTTGTAGTACCAGTCTGAGAGGTAGACATGTTTAAAGGAAGTCTCTTTCAAAAAAGTGACTTGACAACAGGTGAATTCAAAGGAGGCTTCCTTCTGAAAGATAAAGGAGGATTATTGAATCTCCTTTTGGTTTGTGGAGTCGCCAGATAGTTTTCCTGAAACTATCAAAGAATAGGGGAATAAAGTCTAGTGGAGTCACCAGGAAAGATTGTACGAGAAAGGTATTTGAGGCAAGGTTTACCAAAAGATTTTTCGTTGAGGAAGATTGACTCAGTGTTCCCCGACAACGTTGCCAAAATGTTATCACATAGTTTGTAGTTTAGGTCAAAGGCTAAAGGATAGAGATCAAACTGGCGTAACAAGAACCTTCCCCACCCAATGTCACCTCAATGGGGAGGTTCTTTCTGTTTAGGGAGGTTAGCCCAGGGGAGACGTCCACAGAAACCTGGGGTTTTGAAGAGGCTAAGGTATAAAGTCAAGATCAAAGTTTCCCCTTCACAGGTTACCACCAAAGTCAGACATCCCGACTAATCAGCCAATAAAGAAGTGTATGCCCAATTGAAAACACCTGCCTGGAACAAGACAAAAACGATACAATATATATATATATATATGAAGGCTATAACTCAAAGGGTTAGTACTTCAATAACTATCTGCTATCATTTAATAAGCATTGTAAAACAATAGATACAAATGAAGTCAATGTTTTGTCAATTAGCTATGAAAAAACATCAATTCATTAGTAACTATCAAGATGATCAAGCTAACAATGTATCCAATCAACAATTTTCTCAATAAATGCTTCAAATCATCATTCAATTGCTTATATTCAAATTTTTCTAGGTCAAGATGAGATAACCAACTGTGACGTCAGCCCTAATTAGGGTAGTTTGTTAGTTAGGGTTTCAAAATCTAGAGTTTTGAGAGTGGTTTTGTACACTAAGACTTCAACATTGGAGGTTAGAGATCAATGCCTTAGGGTATATAGAGTCAAACAAGATAAGGGCACAAGGTTTTGAAAGGATGAAGACTTAAAGACTAGAGGGAAGGGTTATAAAGTGCTGCAAAGGCAGGTGTTATAACCCTAAAATGCACCACACAGGCTTACCTGGCATCAGGCCAACTCATGTCTCTTCCTTGCCAAAGCCATGTTGAATAAAACCTTGAAAAACCACTTAAAATAAGCAACCCGCGCCCTATCCTAACACTGGGCGCGTTGGAACGCTTGCTGCCCTTCTACTGCACACGTTGGAACACGGGCTAGCCCACTACAGCCCGCGTTTACCTAACAAAGCAAAAAATCAGGAAAGTTTCCGCCGGGACGAAAAGCTTTGGGTCAGTTAACTGGAACTCCTAGCCATGCATGGCCGAGAGTTCGTCTAAAACCCTAGCTCCTTCTAGCCTATAAAAGAAGGGGTAGGGGTACTATTCAAAGAGGAAAATCATAGCAAAGAAACTCTGCCCAATTGCCAAATCCATTTTGTCCCAACCCTTTAGCCTTTCCTCAAGCTTTAGGAGAATTCAAGCAAAGCAGTTGGAGGACAAAGAAGAGGAGGAGCCCAGGATCAGGATCAAGGAACGGTGGTCGGTCTCTATAATCATTGTAAGTTGATTCATCTTGAGATTAATAAAAAGATACTTTTCCCGTCCCAAATGCACGAGTCTTATGTGTTTCATTTGATTTATGTTTAATCTCTAATCCTCTAGTAGAAAAATAGCATGCATGCGTAGTTTTGTCTTAATTGCAGGATCGCTTTTTGGAAGGAACAATAGAAGCAATAGGATAAGGCTCAACGTAGGATCTACACCAACCGTTGATAAAAATGTTAGTTGGTTCTTCCCATGTTTGCATGTGAAAAACGATTTTAGATTTGGTTAGAAGGTTAAAAGTAGTTTATGAAGGGTCATGATCTGCATACAAGTTTAAGCCCTAGCTTGTTAGTCCGTAGGGTAGAATACCCCACAACAGAATTGGCGACTCCACTGGGGATATTTACTCTTAGGGTTTCCCGGATTTAGTTAAAGGTTCTTGGGTAGTTCAAAGAAGTTCGGTCTCTGTTTCTTTGTTTATTTTGTTTTCTGTTAGGTCAAAAGCTAGCAGGGAACCTGGTTATCAATACCAGTTTTCCTTGACTGTTGCTTGACATTTTTTTTCGGGACACACAGAGGTACACGCAGCCTACAGAAGTCCTGCACATGTGTAACCTGCTCCCTAACCTTCTACAACCCACGTTTGAACGCTTGCTGTGGTGGTTTCAGTAGCGTGTAGAGCCCAGGAAGCTTAAGAGGCAGTTCCCTTTTCCCCGTCAGAAGTTTACCTTCTCAGGGGGATTTTTGGATCCTGTCTGGATCTTGATTGATTTACTGTCTTGCTTTCAGTCTGCCTCATTGTCTTGGTTATTTTTTACATTTATTTTCTTTTTGCAAATTTTTCTTTTTTGTGAAGTAGAAGCATCCAAGCCTCTCAAAGACCCTGGTTGTCAATACCAGAGGCCTCTTTCAGGTCTGGGATGCCTGTGTTTGTTTTTTTTTCTTTGATTTTATACCTATACGCGGGCTATTTCAGTTTTGCTCGCGGGTACCCACGTGTTGTTATAGGTCAGCACACATTTGAACGCGTGTTGTTTCAGTGACAGTCGTGGGCCTGTCTGGTTGTCTTCCAGCCTGGGTGGGGCAGTCATCCCCTCCTATGTTGAGAAGTGCTCCTTTCAGGGTTTGGAGTCTAGTGTGCACAGTCAGTAAGTTAGGGCCTCATATCCTTAGCTTGTGTTTTGCTTACTTAATGTTTTGATAGGAAAGACAAAAGGAAAAATTTGTTGTTTTATGGTTTTTAGACAAGTGTTAGAATTGGTGCTTTCTAGATTGGTTTTTTGCATCTCTGCTCTGATTCTTTTGCGATCTGCGCTTTAAGCCAGAACTTTATTTTGTTTTCTTGGTTTTTTGCTTGTCGTCATTTTCCCTTTATTACGTCATTTTGCAATTAAATAAAAAAAAAAAATCTTGTTTCATTTTCTTCTTTGATTTGAAGATTGTGTTGTTGCATCAGTAGCTAGGAAAGAAGTATTTTTGCACAAGTTTTGTAGTGCATTTCGAGTATAAGTAGCTCGCATATCTGAGAGAAAGTCCTTCATATTTACTGCATGAAATCTTAGTAAATTTGAAAAGAAAAGAAGTCTTTCTTGTTGAAAAGTTGCTGGTTTTTCATTTTAGTAAAAGTTTTTATTGTTCATTTTGCTTTAAGTCTTTTTACACACCATCAGTTTCACTTTCGCACCTTGTGACTTAAAAAATCCCATTAAAGGCAACGCTAATTAAAATCAATTAGACTTTTCTGTTTGTAGGGTGCATACACTAGCTCAGGAATAGGGCCTTGGAATAGGTTGGAGAGTAAATTCTCCAAGGCCACCCAAACCAAACATTGGAGTCTGTCAATAGGGAGTGTAGAAATCCAGTTACGAAAAGTTATTTAGGACCCCCCTCTAACACAGGGGCTAAACACGAGGTCGCGTAAGGAAAGGTAGCGGAGATAACCCCTCCAAAGTTGGACCGAGAGTTGTGGAGAACACATATCGAGGATTTGTTAAGGGATTCCGTCGTTTGCATTTGCCACGGAGCTTCGTGGGTCTCGAATCCGTTCGAGGTCCTCAGTTGTCTTCCGGACCATTTGCTCTCGATACCCTTGATAGGTTTCGGGCTTGATACCCTGCTCATTGTGGTCTACCTGACTATCGACTGTACCCGCCTGATAACTGTTCACGTGCTGGTAAACTAGTTGCCAATCGTTTCTAGGGACATACACGGGTGACTGCGGGGGTATACCGCGGTACCTAGGATAGACATCGGGCCACGCTTTGCAGAGTATACCCGGAGGGTGCTTCCATATTCGATTTTCACTTGCATCGATAAGTTGCTCTAGTATTGGTTGTTGTAACTGTTCTTCCAACTAGTTTAGTGCTTGCTTGATTCATCTTCTAGGGGCTTTCTTTTAGTGTGTGTTGTTGTTTGTTCATGTATAATACCTTAGCGTGTCGTGAATCTTCTCACACAGTGGAGGATTCAGAGCTCCGCCGGTCACGAAGGCTTCTGGGCCTGCCACCGGTTATACTGGAGCCACCCCCGCCACCACTGAGGCGGAAGTTAGACCATCAAGGGTCTTTCGAAGCAACCGGGGCTTTTGAGCCTGAACAACCCCTTGAGGAATCGACCGCCAATCTTGGATTGGTTGAAACCTCAAACACTGATACGTGGTCAGACATTATTGTGCCAATTCAATTTTACGAACGCCTGTCAGTGCCTAACCTATTTATGGAACCAAACTCTGTTACTTCCTCTGGGATTTCTTCCATTCCTATCACTGTTGCTACCACAGGAGAAGCTTCTCCTAACTTGCCTTTGTCGGCGGTCTGGGCCACCACGGTCTCGGCCGCAACTACGTCGCATAGTGGACCGACCCCATCTATCGCGATGGCCACACCTCTTTACACACCTAGTGCGACAGGCGCTTCGTTTTCATACGGTATGCCTAGTTCAGGTACTAGTCCTGCACTCACTTCATCCACTTTCCAGACTTTGGGTCTGGGGGCAGGGAGCTCTAACGCTACTCTGCAAGGTCAACTTGGGGGCATTCCTGTCCCTTTCAATGCTTTTCCTTACGCTGGAGGTCATATTCCTCCTTCATCCCCTTCGCTCGGTGGATCGCATCAGCAGTCCATCGGGAAGCCTACACACACAAGTCCTTTTGGAGTCGGGAGTCAAGGAACACCTGCGCAAACTCAGTCGGTAGGTTCGTCACCGTTTGTTTGGAACGAGACGTTTGGTAATAACACTTTTGCATCCGCTTCTTTCCCATCTGGGGGCACACCTATTTTTGGACAGTCTACACCGGCGTAGGGTACTATTCATGCGCCGGGGGCACATATACATGGACCTTGGAACTCAGCACAAGGATCCGTTCCATCCTTTGGAATGTCGTTCTGGGGTAATTCTTTCCACAGCCAATGGAACCCCGGAAAAACTTCTATGCCTCTTCCATCAGGACCGGCATGGGGTAATCCGTCCCAAAGTCCGTCAAACACGATGAATGCCCAACACCCTATGTACTTCATGGGGAATCAACAAATGATGTCTCCTCAAATGAAAAACTCTTACGCTGGTCAGGGCCACGGTTTCTACCAAAACCCGAGCCAGCAACCAAACTTTTCCTGTCAACCTGGTGCCAGTCAAACTCCAAGACCCTTTTATCCTAGCTATCAGCAGCAACCGAAACTACCATTCTTGGCGATGTTACACTTGCCAGATTTGACACGGCCGTTAAATGATCATATCTGTCACGATCCGTGTTGGTCTCCTATGCCGACGAAGTTGCCTTCGGACATCCCAAAGTTCGAGGCCAAGCCTAACGAAGATCCAGGTGATCACGTGACTACTTTCCACTTATGGTGTTCATCTAACTCACTGAAAGATGACTCCGTCTAGTTGCGATTGTTTCAACGCACTCTTATTGGGAGTGTCACGAAATGGTACATAGAGTTTGATCGTTCACGATATTCTTTTTTCGGCGAAATTTCTATGGATTTCCTCAACCATTTCCATTTACTTGTGAGATACGACGTCGGCACAGAATTGCTAGCTAATTTCGAGCAGACGACCGCGGACCATATCTCGGATCATATTCGAGAGTGGCGACGCCGAAAGAGTCTTATCAAAGTACCCGTCCCACCAGCATTCCTGCTTGAGTGGTTCCTTAAGTCTTTAGTTCCGCAGTTATCCAAAGACGTCGCGACTTCAGGGGTCTTCTCCGAGGAAGATGCCATCATGAGGGCTCAACAGTTTGAGCTTATCTATTCTCAGTCTGGTCTATTGTACACCATCCTGTCGGATGCACCACAATCGATTTTGGATAAAACCAGACAGAGAGACGGACCACATGCCGATGGTATAGTTGGTTCGGCACAAACCAAGCCCACTGAGCAATTGACAAAACAATTGCAGCAGTTATCTATACAACACTCAGTGGTCAACCAGACTACTGCTTTGGTTGCTCCTCCTACTCAAACGTCGGAAGTACACTCCGTACAGACGACTAACCCAAAGGCCAACCAGTAGCCCGAAGGGAAGAAAAAACAATGCAAAAAGAGTAAGGGGGATAAAAAACCAAATGATAATGCTGGCAAGGGCACCACGGAAAAGAGGAAGGCGAGGTATCCGTGCAACCTATGTGCGGAAGACCACCCAACCCATCTATGCCCTCGACTTGCAGAGGCCCAGAAGTTTGTCACACAGCAACATCAAGCCATGTTGACTAATCCCTTTCAGCATGGGCAAAATTTAACTCAAGCCTCTACGAGTGGCGAAGGGGGCAGCTAGGAAAATTGCCCTCCTCCAAACAATTCATCTTCCGCGAACGTATATATGGTGAAAAGTGATGCTTTCATTACGACTAGAGCGCACGACTATAGCAATCCAAGCGCCTCTGAGAAAGGCAAGGAAGCCGAGATCCCATCTCTTCCTCTACATATCGAGAAGACGTTGGGTGAAACAATCACACATTCCAAAGGGTGCGTTTAAGTGGGCTTCTCACAATCCAAACGCAAGGGCCACCCAGAACTACTCTGTGGTGGAAGATTTATCCCAAAACCCTTGTGCTATGTCTGCTTTGGAGGTCCTCCAAAGTTTCCCTGCTCAGAGGAAATCCTTGTTGGCTGCTTTAGGCTCTACTGAGACTTGTAACCCGGGTACCATCATGTTAGATACGACTGACTTGAAACCTCGTTTTCCTTATCACATCGCGTTTCAAATAGTAGTGGCTCACCCCACGAAAACTTTTACACGAAATATCTTCCACACGGTGGTAGACGAGGGCGCTTCGACTTGCATTATGTCGTTAGCATGCTGGAAAGCCATCGGTCAACCTGAGTTGTCTCTGTCACCTACTCTCCTCACTGCGTTTGATGGTCGTTCTTTCCGACCACATGGCATCATTCCTTCTTTCCCTGTGCAGTTAGGGGGGAAGACCGTGTGCGTTGAAGTAGAGGTAGTTGACGCCCCCATCGACTACAATCTATTGTTAGGTCGTAGTTGGACTTATGCAATGCAAGCGGTGGTCGCTACAGTTTTCTGAGTCTTA
>ML779221.1:323347-355237 GCA_009831015.1 Picea engelmannii
AGAAAAAAATCAGGAAAGTTTCCGCCGGGACGAAAAGCTTTGGGTCAGTTAACTGGAACTCCTAGCCATGCATGGCCGAGAGTTCATCTAAAACCCTAGCTCCTTCTAGCCTATAAAAGAAGGGGTAGGGGTACTATTCAAAGAGGAAAATCATAGCAAAGAAACTCTGCCCAATTGTTGAATCCGTTTTGTCCCAACCCTTTAGCCTTTCCTCAAGCTTTAGGAGAATTCAAGCAAAGCAGTTGGAGGAAAAAGAAGAGGAGGAGCCCAGGATCAGGATCAAGGAACGGTGGCCGGTCTCTATAATCATTGTAAGTTGATTCATCTTGAGATTAATAAAAAGATACTTTTCCCGTCCCAAATGCACGAGTCTTATGTGTTTCATTTGATTTATGTTTAATCTCTAATCCTCTAGTAGAACAATAGCATGCATGCGTAGTTTTGTCTTGATTGCAGGATCGCTTTTTGGAAGGAGCAGTAGAAGCAACAGGCTAAGGCTCAACGGAGGATCTACACCAACCGTCTTGGTTCTTCTCATGTTTGCATGTGAAAAAGGATTTTAGATTTGGGTAGAAGGTTAAAAGTAGTTTATGAAGGGTCATGATCTGCATACAAGTTTAAGCCCTAGCTTGTTAGTCCGTAGGGTAGAATACCCCACAACAGCAGGGCCCTAGAATCAA
Source organism: Picea engelmannii (assembly GCA_009831015.1). Taxonomy (NCBI): domain Eukaryota; kingdom Viridiplantae; phylum Streptophyta; class Pinopsida; order Pinales; family Pinaceae; genus Picea; species Picea engelmannii. Next base: position 324,028 of record ML779221.1, read on the forward strand.
AAACCTAGGGGAAAGAGGCTCACTCCGGTGTTGCTTAAGCAAGGCCTCGTGCTCTTTCCTCCTTCCTTAGGTCAACTTGGCAAAATGGCTAGCATAAATGACAAATTTAAGGGATGAGGTGAGAGAAAGTGTTGTAAAGACAAGGCTTTCAAACCCTAGAAGACGATGGCCCTAGGTGTAGATAACCTAGGCCTAGGACGTCACCCTCTTCCAACCTATAAAAATCAATGCTATATTAAGGGAAGAAGCAAGATGAGTGTAGCAAAGGCTAGGCTCAATCTCTCTTCTTCAATGGCTGAAAGATTTCTCTCTAAGGGGACATGTAACAATGACCTACTTGTGTGCTTGTTACCTAGGGTTTCAAATCAACAATTTAATAAGAAAATGAAAGAAATTAGACCTACAACCATTCAATTAAGAAGTTTTGCAAGAAAATCACTTACATATCATGAAGAAAGCATGTGAAAAACTTAGTTGTAAACCTTCCTTGGAGAAAAATGCCATAAGATGCCAAAAAAATCCTTCCAATAACAAGTGCGCCTCACTTAGAAAGAAACAATACCCTAGGAGGGCGCAAAACTCAGACCTCACAAGTGTGAGTGAATTGTGTTATGTCAAAATGAGGGAAAACATCCTCAATATATATCATCTCATGACCTTTAATTACTAATTAGGTCATTAAAAATAGCCGACAAGGCTAATAACCAGAAATCATATTGTTTTACATTAAACTGCTAAAAGAAAACACTAAATGAGCAATAAGAAAGACGTCTAGCCCCTTTGAGGGAGACATTGCCCCTTTTTTGGGCAAAACATAGGACTAAATCACAAACGTTGGCCCTCTCTGGGCCTCCAAACACTGCCACATGTGCCAAAATGCTCTGTCAAGGTGCCATACACTGGAGGTGACGTCAAGGGCTCCTAAATGACGTCCTGGGCCATCAGAGGGACACGTTCCACCTGCAGTGGGTTAACCCCCTAGGGTTGGGCTCAGCCAAGGCGTCCTGGATGAAAATGTCCTTCTTCTTCTCTCGTGCAAAGGCTCGATCAATCACTGTCCTGTCTCTTCCCCAGATGAGGTCCCAACAACCATCTGATGGGCTCTTCAGCCCCATGGAGGTCCAAACTAATCATCTCCCCATGTGTATCGATCCACTTGGTACCTGTCCATTAGGCATGGTCCTGAACATAAAAAACTTCTCCCTCCATGGGCTCATTAGTCCTAGGGATCATAGCAATGTCAATCATATTTCATCATTAATTTTATCAAATACATGCGTAAAACCCCTAACATATCATCCAATATCTCAAAGACATTACAATGACCTACTATACAAAGCTGAAGAAAAAGACAAAATTCCCTATTGGGCTAGCATCCATAAGAAAAGGAAAGTTTCTAGAGGATATCATCCAAGCCATGTAACACGAGGTGGTATAGTCAAAGGATGTCCAGACATATAGGTAGAGTGAAAGACCAGGGTGATATTATTCCTGGGTGCCTTTGTAGGAGGCGAGATGTAGTTGTCATGGATTCAATTCTTTCCAAGCCCTTTATTGCATTTATTCTTTCTTTTCTTTATTACTTTTTCTTTCTTTTTATTTCAAGGTCTAATTAGAGGACACTGCCTTGGCGTGGTGACCAGAGCTGACAGTGTTACCCACAAGTACTTTCGTAGAGATGATAAATTTGGCTCGTGATGAGATGCCCTTTCCCTTGGCCATGCAACCAAAGGTCATTGCCCTGGCGTGGTAACCAGATAATGGAAATGTCATACCACTAGGTACCCATGAACATAATGGGCTGGCTCGTGATGATACCCCCCATCCTCTTGGCTAAATCTTGTTTTGTCATTTTCTTCGGGTCCCTCTTGTTTCTTATTGAGAGGATTTTTATTGCCTTCTCGGGGATCCCTGGGCGAGGCATATATAGGTTTTATTTTTTATGGATTTTATCTCTTACCAGCTGCATTTACCTCCTGGGCCTTTAGCCACTTCTTCCCACAAGATAAGGTGTAATCCCACAAAAGGTCATCCTATTGTCCAGACCAGGGGAATGGGATAGATAAGTGGGAGATAATATGTAAGAATGATAATATGATGGGAGCAGACGATGTCTCTTCAAAATCCCCCCTGGTGGCTAACCAAAACTTATGGGCACAAGCTTGCTAGGGTACCCCGTAAATCCCCCCAACCATGGTCAAGTGGGTTAGTGTAAGATCCAAGCAGTCGTCAGAAATGAAAGGAATATGATGCATATATCTGAAAGTTATAATGATCAAATATGACACATACCATGATACCTGGACCAATTACCTCATGGAGCAAGAGTCTTCTCCGATACAAGTCCAAGCCGAAGGTGATGGATGTTGTTGCTGCCGACAAGACAAATCTGATGAAGAAGAAGAAAGATAGGCCCTCCAGGGCCATGCTCAGGTCAATCCTGCTCTCGGTACTCCATGTCTAGGACCTGTGGGCCTCGAGACATGATCTCCTAGTTATCCCTAGAAATTGGGCATAACAGTATTTATTTCGAGAATAAACTGAGATTAAGGTATATGGAGCAGAAATTTGTCCTTTTAGATTACCTAAATTTCTTACTTTAAGGATTTTTTCTCTTGAGTTCATTAGATAGAGTCTTGACTATGATAATATTCATTTTATTCCTAGAAAGTAAAGGACTAATTTCAAGATAAAAATAGAAGTTGGGCCTTTCATTGTGTACAATAGAATAAACTTGTAGGTTGTTGAAACAAAATTGTAGGAATTGAATCTGGAACGAGGAGAAGCTTTGAAATATGATCCTTTTGGAATCATTAAGGAAAAAAGGTTGGATCTAGGGCTGACTTCTTATGAACATCACAACAAGCCTCATATTGAAAGAATAATGAACCTATACAACTCGGTATAGGTCCAGGTAATTATTCATGAGTAAACTCAATCTGTGGCGCAACTATCACAAACAAAAAATATTGAAACTTCTCAAGAGAAAGAGAAGACATTAAAGATAAAATTTCTTGGAGAATTTCAAAATGTTTCAGAATCTAAAGATGAACATTCAAGTAAGAAACAAAAGATTGAAATTATTCCAGAAGAAAATTCAAAGGAAAATACTCAGCTGGCAAAAGAAATATCAGAGCAAATTCAAAAGGAAAATGCATTATCCATGGACCTTCTTCCAACATTATTTGTTCACTATGTTCAAAGTCAAGAAGGCGAAGGATCATCAGAAACAAAGCCAATAAACTTATTTTTTGCATATGATGAATTAAAGGATAAAAAAATTGCAGATTAAACAATTTTTGTTTCCCAGACTTGATCTTGATCCTACTAAAATCATATCATTATCTACTTTAGATTTTGAGAAGGGAAAATTAAATTTGTTAGTAATGGAACCAATTCGTCAAGATATTATGAGTCCAGGAAGTTATAAGGTAGAAAATTTATCATTTGATCTTGAAAATGTCCCACTGGTTGACAAAATGGAATTGCTTAAACAAACAGGTGAGATGGTAAATATATATGTTATCAAAACAACTCTGAGTATGAAGAAGTTTCAAAGGATAAATAATCATTTGAAAGAGCAGTTAAATAAGGAACACACTCTCTCGAGGATAAAGCATATAAGAGTTGAACATTTGGAAAATAAAATGTTGAGAATAAGAGATAATTCCAAGGATGATGAACCAATGCATCAATGCATATGCTTAAAAGATAAATAAATTACAATTTTGAAGAACAAACTACATATGACTGATCATGATCATATCCAAACTCCAGAACTTATAGCAATTCAACAAGAAAAAAAACAGCTTCTGAAGCAAATAGTACAATTGAATGAGAAAAATAAATTTCTTGAGCAATAGATCCAAATCTTAAAACATGGAGCATCATCGTCCAAAGGTCCTATAACTGCGGATCCCTCAGAAGATTTGGATAAAATACTAGCTGATATAAATTTCAAAGAAATTGAGTTGGAAAAGTCAAAGAAGGAAATATTCTCTCAGAGTGATGAAATTAAAGTCTTAAGAGAACATATGACAAAATCAATTAAACAGGTAAATAAATACCAAGGATCCAAAGCTAAAATACAAGAATAATATGATATGTTGAAGAGTAAGAGTGGAGGTAAATCTTACCTAATAGGAACTAAGCATGTGTTATGGGATAAGATAATTGTAGAGATTAATAAAATTTGGAATTATCTTGTTATAATGGATGAATAAAATAGACTAGCAAATAAAGTTGAAAAGGATATTGAAGTTGCTTTCCAAGAGCTGGGAAATAGACCTCAAGTGGGTACTAGGATAATAAAAAATCTTAATTCGAAATCAAAGGATGAATTAATTAAAAGTGGAATCAAGGACCAAACCAATATGGTTATGGAGGTTGAAAAGGTTTTCACCAAACGAAACCTTATTCAACAAGATCAAAACAAATTAATTCCTTTGCGCATAAATGTTGAATGGTTCAATAATATTTACAAAAAAATGGTTGAAATGGGACTGCCATAATTTTATTGTAAAAATGGTTTACTATATCTTCAAGATTATAAACAGATATTGATAAAAACTAGAGAGGATGTTGGTAAATTCAGAGGAGTTACAAGAATACAGAGAGGTCAATTAATTGTTGAGTTATTAGATGATGACTTTTTCTTATTTTGACAGCTAAGAAATTTATTTGTATCTCCTCCAACCTATGAGAGATATATTGAAGTTAACATTTCCTATAAAAGGATGATGGCCTTTAAATATCTAGCTAAGCAGGATTGGGATCGACTCTTGCAGCTACAATGACTTGGAAAATTGTCTACAGTAAAATCAGGGATCAACACATCATGTTCTAGAATTTCTAAATTTTGTAATTATTTTGAAATTAGTTGGCATAACCACTTTTGGTTACAAATGATAAACTATAAAAATATTTTTGAATGTAATGTGGAGCGACTTTTTGGCTCAAATAATATTGAATCCTTTTCAATAAAGATTTTTATTTACAGAAAGAAAGAAGTTCCTCGATTTCATCTCACGAGTTTATGTGTTTCATGTTCATGTTTTCATATGTCTCCATGAATCATTTTCTTCAAATCAGTTTGAAATTGTTATAAGTGCTACAATTTGGAACAACATCCACTACAGTAAGTTTTCAAAATGATTATTGTGGTTCAGTCTTTCCTATGTGTTGAAACAAAGCTTAAATTTTTTCATCCTAAAGGCCTAGATTTTTTTTTTTTAAGGTTTCGGCTTTCCTCAAGCAAGAATTTCGTCATTTTAAAAATTCGTGATGCCTTTTTATCATTTACTTTTGGACAACGAACGGAAAAAATTTACAAAAATATAAATTTTCCAGCGCCTTTTAAAAAAAAAAAAAAAATTATTTAAAACGTATTGTAATTTTAAATTTTGTGATTTTTCTTTAAATTAAAAAACTAAAGAAATCAGGATTCAGGATTTTCCGTGAACATATGATTGATGCAAATTGAATCACAAAACCCCGATTCTCGATTCCCCGATATGTTTAAATTTTAATTAAAAAATTGAATTAGTTTAACCTTTTATAAGAAAGTTTTAAAATTAATATAATTACGTCGCGATTTCGGGATTCGCGGTTCTATAAGAGCGTGTCTCTTGTCATCATATTTCCCAAAATCCTGATTTCCAAAATCCCGATTCATAATTCACGTTAAAGTTAAACTAATTCTATTTTGTCCTTAATCTTGATCACTTAGTTAATTGAGATAAGTTAAGTCATGTTTAAAAGAAACAAGCCATTGCAATTTCGCGATTTCGGGATTTGCGATTCTGTGAGAGCACATATCATGTCATCATATTTCCCAAAATCCCGATTTCTGAAATCTCAAAAGGGTCTAATCTCGATTAATTAACATGCTAAAAACGTTTAAATTTAAATTAAAACATCGCGATTTCGCGATTTCGGCGATTGGGTTTCTTCGACGACATACCTTTTGATATCAAGATTGTCGAAACCCCGAAAAGTCATGTTTCCAGATTTAATCCATAATTAACACTAATAAATTCTCTTTTTAAACAGGTTTAAAGTTAATCTTTCTTTGAGTGTTCATTAATGCGTCGTTGTCCGATTAAGTAAGTTTCTCTTTTTGTTTTGAAAATGCCGAGAAAGCCTAAGTACGAACATTAAATGCATATCTCCGAAAATATCTTTTTCATTAAGAGATTTAACTTCGTAACAGATGTACAAATCTCATTATTTTTATGATATATTCAAAGTAAACGTTTGAAACGTCTATATTTTCATTTTAAAGTTGAGCTTATTCATCCACTTTCAGTGACAGGTTCTCAAGTCAAACACAGAGCTATGGCACCTGAAAAAACACCGAAGAAAAACGAAGAACCACAGGAAGGTGATATTGTCTCGGATACTACTCCACATTCCATACACTCCATCAAAGCATGGGCTCAAATCTCTGAATTGCTGGAGGATGAGTTAAAGTATGCAGACCCTGATTCTGAAAATCATCTACGGGACGTTGCTGAGTCTGAACTTCATAAGATTGTTGCGCGTCCGAGGCTGGTGGCATATACTGAGATGGTCATATGGGCTCTGGATAAAGTAGATATCCCAACAAGGAGTATTCAGAACGAGAAATGAGCTATCGTTGGCTCATTTCGGCCTGAGCACATTCAAGTAATGTATAAACTATCGCCAAATTATAAACACACCTTTAATGCTGAATTTTTAGCTGAATTTCAGAGAAAAGAATGTATTGAGGCATACCAGACATACCTCGACATGATTAAAGGATGGGCAAGGTCTGAAGCAAAATTTAGGGCTGATTCTCATGGGATTTATGCTACAGCTTCCTTAAACGAATATACGGTTTATGTAGCCATGATGTTATGCAGACTTTTCGGGAGAAAATATCCCTGTCACTTTCATGCAGACTAGGTACCCTTCTTAGAAGAAGTTTCAAATGGAAATGGTTTTAACTAGCATAAAATTTTATCGGATAACCTAACACAAGAAATTTTAAATTATAAAGCAGCCAAGTCAAAGGGACAACCAGTGTCTTTTTATATGTCTGCATATATTATGGATGTTATCTATTTTATGACCCCATTTCCATTAATGAATTGGAGTTGGAGTGTTTCCTGCCCAGAGCCTGTTCATAAATACCACTCAACCCTCTGGGAAGAAAATGCTAAAGAAGCATTTTACGAAGTTTGTCATTTTGTCATTATTCATATGCACAAATTATTTTTTGGATGCGAACCCCCTCGCATTTCTAATGCAGTCATAGAAAGTCTTAAATTTGTTGCCGACTGGTTTATTGAGGAAAACGTTTCCTATGTTAGGGTCTATGGTTGTTCCATTCCTCCTCACGCACTCCCGAAATTCTTACCAGACAGATTGATATGCAGAGAAGTAGCTCATTAGTTAGCCAAGGGTGGTATTGGGTTAGAATTAAAAGCACTTCAGAAAAAAGCATGGCCATATTTTCCTGTTCATGTCAGGAAATTTTCTTTATCAAATTTAGGCCATTCTAAGGCAGAGGCCGAGTCATTGGAAGAAGTGAAGTTAGTAAACATTGAGCACAGAAAACATGACCCCTACCAAATAATAAGTAGGCATTACATACATTGTAATTTAAAAGCATATGAACATGAAGTATATGTTTATGATGATATTTTCAAAGATGTTAGGTCTTACGAGGAAGTGTTGAACAGAGTCTAGGCCTTGACACCTGATTCACAGGCTGGGTTTGCATCTTTTCAAAGTCATAGGAGAAGTTGCCTACCTAAAATTTTACAGGGTGAAATTCCGACCCCATCGCCAGAACAGGAAGAAACCCCTCCAAGGTTCGAAACTAATACTCAGGGTAAAGAAAATGACAAAGATAAGTTGAAGGATGCTGAAATACCTCCTCAAAACACAGAGGGTTCTCAGATAAAAGAACCAGGGACAGAGAAAGGAAAAGGACTGGAAACAAGTCCAATAATTATTGACGATGTTCCAGAAAAGATTGGAGGAATTGCTTCAAAAGAACTTGGTAGTCCTATCACCTCTTTAACTCCATTACAGTCTACTTTCAGAACCTGTCATGAAAGAGTTTTGTATGTCAGTGACCTAGAGCTGATTTCAAGAGATGAAATCCCCTCGTCGGATTATGTTTTCAGCAAAAAGCGAAGAGCAGTCTTGAAACATGAAATTCATCCAAGAGGAGAAGGAACGATTAAAAGGCATAGAGTTATCATAGATGGAAAGAAACTCAAGGATGGAGAGTTCGCTACAGAATTAGCAGGAACAATGGGTGCTATAGCATCAACTAATATGTATTCTGTCGGAAATTTAACAACTATGCTTGAATAGAAGGATCAAACAATAATCCAGTTGCAAGACAAAATAAAAGAAAATGAAAGAAATATTGCCTGGGGAATACAGAAGGGTCTAGAACAAGATAGACTCAAAGATATGAAAGAAATCCAAAAATTAAATAAAGATTTGGATGAGGCAAAACACTTAATACAGATCACACAGGAACAGGTTCAAAAGCTGTGAGAAGAAAACAAAAATTTGAAAGATAAGATTATTTCTATTTCTAACCAGGTAGTTGAACTTGAAAATTTCAGGACACAGGCATTAGAAATATATGAAAGAATAGAGGAGGAACAATGGAAAGTATTCTTGAATCTAGAAGAAATCCAGAATTATTTTCAGGAATCAAATAAGTCCTTGGAGAATGTGTTTCAGAAAGAAAGAGAGGCGAAAGCAGCTAGGACAACTTTTCAGAAAGCAGTGGCTTTCTCATCAAAGGAAGAAATTGGAAAGACTCAGAAATTATCTATTTCTGAATATCTTAAAGGGGATATAATGATTAAAGTATGGGAAACAAAGTTGGATGAATATAAATGAATTACAAGAGAAGTTAATAAAGATTGCCAAGGAATCTTCGATCTCTTTGAAAGAGATTCATTAAATATCAGAACAGATGGTTGTTCTGGATTGTTAGGCGAAGTTAATATAGCCAAGCATCAGCTGAGGTTTAGAGAAGAGCTCGAGGAAAAGAAAGAAGAGATTTCAAACATCAAATTGATCAACATCACAGAGATCAACAAGTGGATGGTGACTTCGAGTTTAAAGTTGAAAATTGTTAACTTCACAGAAAGAATGATAGAAAGTCGGTTGCCCAAATTACAGAGGAGATTTTTCTCATTTGAAGCAAATGAGATACTCGAAGCTCCCAGGATCTTAGTAAATTTTATGGGAAAATGTGTTCAGTGTGTTGATGCAAAAAAAGGAAGTTCGTCAACGCAAGCTTGAAACCTTTTTTTTTAAATGTTTTTATTATTAGAAATTAAAAAGAAATTGTAAACGGTTGACATTATTTTTATGTAACCTTAATATTAGGAATTTGGTTAATGACCAACGAGAAACTTTGATGAAAATGTATAAATATAGTTTCTAGAGGCTGAGAAAGGGCTTCAAAATTTTTGGAGAGAGCCATTTTTGTAATATCAGTTTTGAAATACATCAGAATATTGATCACAAATGAGATTCTGGATCCTGCAACTTTGTAGCTATGTGTCTTCTCCCTGTTTAGTATATTTTGTTGAATTCTTCCTTTAATGTTTTCTCTAACAAGTAAATCAATTTGAAGTTATATACATTGTTGATTTATATTTCGGATTGGTTTGGATGTCAAACGATTTACAGTTTTTCCTCTGAAATTACTTTAGTAATTTTAAGACCTGTAAAACGTTTGTTCCTTAATACTTAACTCTTGTTAGAAACCTCGTTTTTCTTTCATCACTGTCTATTGAAATATAAGATTCTTTCTTGATTAAAGCCTTATATTTCTATCTAGTGTTTATTAGTTGTTTATAATTCTCGAAATTGTTACAAAACCAGGAAACGGCCTTGAATGTGTTTACATTATTGTTTTATATTTTAAAATTCTTTTCCTTGATCTCATCTCTGGAATCTGAAGTAACAAATTGATTAAAACCCTTTTATAAATAAATAAATATTTATCCTCCATGATTGTTCCAAGTGTTAGACAACCCAACATTGAACCCAGACTCCAAGATCAAACTAGCATCGCTTTAAACCTATTTAACACCATTTTACAGACAACAACCAACCGGGTAGAACTAGAACGATCATGGGCTACTATCGAGCATGACATTAGCATCCAAGAACAACAAGAAGCAAGACAAAGACAGTTGAGAAACTGATTTTACCTTTACCTTCTTTTAAATTATTATTTCTAAATCATTCCTTTTAAATCATTTATGGATGCCTTGACGGTATGTTTTATAGCCTTAAAACATTAACTCAAGAACAACATCTTTTTGGCACCATTGTCGGGGAACGAAGAAACGAATATTTTCCCTGGGAAGAACGACATTGACATTTTCTGTTGTTGATAGTGAACAAGAACAAAAAACTTTCTAAGGCTAAAATATTTTTCACTTGGCGAATCCACACTAAATAAAATGGCTAGTAGCCATAAGAACACCAGAAAAAACATGGATAGTAAACAGACCTCGCCAGTCTCCAATCCGGAAAAAAATTTAAAATCACGAAAATTGCTTAAACAAATCTTTTTATCCACATATGCTATAAATCAACCTATCATTACACAATCAAACTCATCGGAAACTCTTGAAAGATCACTTTCACTTCCCCCCTCATTCGATACTTTCTCATTTCCTGAAGTTTCCTCTCCAGATTTCCGAGAATCTTCTCCTCACACTGTCCAAACTTCAGTCCCAAATTTAACCATGGCTGCACAAGGAGGTGTTGGAGCTGGAGGTGGTGCCCCTAGAGGTGGTCAAGTATCGCTTTCTGGGATTTTCACTAAAGTGGCTGCAAGATACGCTCCCCTTGTTCTTCATGTTCCTCTTCATGATCTTCCTGAGAACTATATGAAAAGCCTTCCGAAATTTACAGGGGAAGGTGATTTGGCTGCCCAAGAACATATAAACTTTTTTGATCAATTTGCTGACATACTCGGAATAGAACATGAAGATGTTTATTCTATATTACTTGTTCAAACTTTCGAGGGACAGGTGAGGACCTAGTTCCGATCCCTAGTGGTTGGATCTTTGAGATCCTATGAATAACTTGAAAGTGCATTTMTTAGACAATGGGGAGAGAGGAAGGATCACCTCTACTACTTGACTGAATTCAGAGCCCTTAGGAAGAAAAACTCTGAATCAGTTTTAGAATTCACACAGAGGTTCAATAAGTTGTACAATAAAATTCCAGTTGAAGTTAAACCTTCACAACCTGCAACAAAAGTGACTTTTGCTGGCGCTTTTAATCCCGACTTTGCTTTAATATTGAGAGAAAGGAGATCAATAGATATTTCTAAAATGCAGGATGATGCGCTTGAGATCGAATCCAATATGATGGCATCGGGAAAACTTAAAGCAAATACTGAAACTGGAAACAAAGAAAATAAAAAATTTAAAGAGCAAGGTGGACCTTCAGGGTTAGGAAAATCCTCTAGAGATAAAATAGAAGAAATGGCTAGGGTCATTCGAGAACTTTCAAACAAGATCTCGAAAATGGAACTAGAGAAATCGAAAAGAGATAATTTCCCCAGAAAATATTTTCGAAGAAATCCTGAACCTCAGGGACCACATAAAATAATTAAAAATGAAGATCAAAAAATTCAAACACCTTTTAAAAGTGAAAACTACATCCGAGAGGAAGATTTAGGAGATTTTGAAGAAATCGATGAACATATTAGTAATCTTGGCGATGATAATAAATCCCCTTATTTGTCTAGACATGATTACGAAGCATATTTAAGTAAAGAAAGTACATCGGAATAACAGGTTAGTAATAATATTACTGATGATTTCACATATCAAAATATTGCAAATGATATTATTGTTGAATTACGGGGTAAATATAATTTGAGATCAAGAAATAAAAATCTCCCAAATGTTTCGACAAAAAAGAATTTGAGAAGAAATGAAACCGATGAGGTAACTCCAAAAGTTGCAGATAAATAGGCTGCAAAAAGAAACACAGTTGATACACAACCTGTACAGTCAGAACCAGTAGGAACACCTCCCGTGAAGACACAAGCTCCGATAAAAGAAAACAAGGTCACATCTCAACGCAAAATTGAGAAGAAAGGTATGGAAGCCCCGAACATCGAAAATGACAAGGCTCTAGGAAACTTTAATTTGGAAAATGAAATAAATAAAATCAAAATTCCTATTCCCCTTGTTGAGTTAGCTAAAAATCCTGTGTACAGAAAACAAATTGCCAAAATGATTAATTTTTCCGAAGATGAAAGCCAGGCCGACGCCATCAACTTAGAGGATGACAAACCTATCTTAGTCTTCGGTCCACACATCGAAGGTGCAAGAGACACCGTGGCTCCTTTTTATATTACATTAACCCTGTTTGACCACCTTCTTCATAACTATATGTTGGATTCTGGTGCTTCCCACAATGTTATGCCAAAGGCAATAATGGAAAAACTTGGAATTGAAATCACAAGACCCTATGGTGATTTATATTCTTTTGATTCAAGGAAAGTAAAATGCATAGGTATGATTAAGGACCTAGTGGTAGGTTTGGCTCAAATACCTGCTAAAACTATTCTTATGGATGTAGTAGTCGCTGACATTCCCCCAAAATATGGTATGCTATTATCTATATCATGGGGCGCTAAGCTTGGAGGATCTCTCCAGCTAGATATGACTTATGCTACAATTCCAGTTTTCGGAGGCCAATTCACTCGTCTTTACAGAGAGACTAGGTTAGCATTTACTGTAGGTGACTCGAAAAACCCTAACAATCATCCAGTTTATATTGCCGACCAAGATTTAGGAAATTGTATATTATCTTTAGATGATGATTTTGAAGTAGATGTACATGATAAATGTATAGAAGAAAAATTTGAAAAAAAGGAAATAGAGAAAAATGTATATAGTACTGGTGTATGGAAAATGTATTTTGATGGTGCTTCCTCCTATCTTGGAGCTGGGGCAGGAGCACTTCTTATCTCTCTTGATGATCAATTTGTTATTCCTTTTTCATATAGGCTCCAGTGATATATAGATTGTACAAATAATGTATGTGAATATGAAGCTCTAGTGCTCGGATTAGAAGCTGCTAGAAGGATGAAAATTAAGAAACTCAAAGTATTTGGTGACGCTGAGTTAATTATAAAACAATTAAATCGGCAGTATCATGCTAAGAATCCTAGATTACGATCCTATAGGAATTGTGTCTGGGATTTAATCGAGAGCTTCTTCACATCTGTGAATTTTCATTTCGTCCCAAGATCCGAGAATCAACAAGTCGATGCTTTAGCCAAAGCTGCATCAACTTTTACACCCCCGACTGCTTTTAATTTAAAATATCATATACAAATGAGACATCGCCCTTCAATACCAAATAATATACAACATTGGAAAGTTTTTGAAGACGATGAGCAGCTTCGAAAGTTTCTCGAATCATTAGATGAATTCGCAGAAACACATATCGATCAGGAAAATCAAAATGATCATATTTGGATCATGCAAGAAGGGGAGGATTCTAAAGAATTTCACGATAAAATTGTAAACCACCGAATGCTTGTTCTTAAGAACAACCAAATCCCCAAGGGTCTAATCCCTTTGGAAAGACTTTTTAATCAAGATGACATCCCCTCTAAAACTACTCTACAACCCCAACCAGAGGAGGTTGAAGATTGTAATATAGGAACAGAAGATAACCCCCGAATGGTTAAACTATCCAAATATTTATCTAGAAAACAAAAACAAATACACGGAGTTGTTAAGAAAATATAAAGATGTTTTCACATGGTCGTACGAAGAACTGAAAACATATGACACTTCTGTAATTGAACATAAAATACCTCTCAAACCGGGTGTCAAACCTTTCAAACAAAAACTTCGACAATTTAACCCTATTTTATTACCTGTTATCGAACGAGAAGTCAAAAAAATTCCTGACGCTAAGATAATTGTACCCCTAAGATATTCTCATTAGGTAGCTAATCTGGTCCCAGTTAGAAAGAAAAATGGGGAAATCAGATTATGTGTTGATTTCAGGAATCTTAATAAATCTTCTCTTAAAGATAATTATCCTCTACCTAAAATGGACCATGTTCTTGAAAAAGTAGTAGGGGCTAATAGAATGTCAATGATTGACGGATTTTCAGGTTATAATCAGATTGTTGTCAGTGATCTTGACAAAGAAAAAACCGCATTTACTACTCCTTGGGGCACGTTTATGTACGATAAAATGTCGTTTGGACTAATGAATGCAGGAGCTACTTTTCAATGCGCAATGGATATTGCTTTCGTCGGCGAACGGGACAAGTTTTTAGTCATCTATTTGGATGATCTTACTGTTTTTTCAAAATCGGATGAAGACCACATGATTCATCTCAAACAAACATTTGAAAAATGTCGCAGGTTTGGTCTATCCTTAAATCCTAAAAAGTCTCATTTCGCTATGCAGGAAGGCAAGTTGTTGGGTTATATCGTATCCCGAGATGGAATCATGATTGATCCTAAAAGAGTAGAGGCTATAGATACAATAGCTATTCCTAGGAATGTTAAAGAAATTCAATCATTTTTAGGAAAAATAAATTTCGTGAGAAGATTTATTCTTAACTTCGCTGAAATTGTTAAACTGATTACAGATATGCTCAGAAAAAACAGTGAAGTAAAATGGACAGCTGAAGCTAAGGCATCCTTTGCCCATATTAAGAAGGTTATAAGCGAGGCACCAGTACTAGTGAGCCCAGATTATCTCAAAGATTTTCTTATTTTTTCATTTGCCTATGAACACATGCTTGTTGTTGTACTCCTTCAGAAGAATGAAGAAGGTTTCGAACAACCGATAGCCTTCTTTAGCAAAAGCCTCAGTGATGTTGAACTCAAATACAATATAATGGAAAAGCAAGCGTATGCTATGGTAAAAGCATTGAAAACTTTCAGAACTTATGTTTTACATTCTAAAGTGATTGCATATGTACCCACTAGTGTTGTAAAGGATATCTTGGTTCAAGCAGACAGTGATGGTAAAAGAGGAAGATGGCTTGCAAAAATTCAAGAGTTCGACTTGGAGGTTAAACCGACCAAATTGGTAAAGGGACAGGGCTTAGCTAAACTTTTAGATGAATCTAATTTCAGGGCTCTTGGGATAAACAGTGCTCAGGAGGAAGAAGGATGGATAGACGTGAATGAACTTGAGGACCAAATAGTCGAAAACTGGATCAAGGAAAAATTCGCGTCGTCGAATTGGTACAAGGACATAGTAACATACTTATTAACTTTGAAATGTCCAACCAACTTGTCTCCATCCAAAGCTAGAACGCTAAAGCTGCATACAGTTAAATACTATATTTCTGAAAAATGATTATACTGGAAGAAGTTATAGCTCAATTTCACGAAGGAGTCTATGGAGGACACCACGCTTGGAGAGCTACAACATATAAAATCCTGAGGGTTGGTTATTACTAGCCTAAACTTTTCCCAGATGTTAATGCTAAGGTACAAGCTTGCAACCCTTGCCAATTCTTTGCAGGAAAACATAAGCTACCAACGATGCCATCAATCCCAGTGAAGACAGAAGCCCCTTTTCAGCAACGGGGACTTGATTTCATAGGTGAGATAAATCCCCATTCAAGTTCCCAACATAGATGGATTCTGACCGCTACAGACTATTTCACCAAATGGGTGGAAGCCATCCCAACAAGGAAGGCCACTGATTCAGTAGTTATAGACTTCTTAGAAGAAAATATCTTGTCTAGGTTCGGCTGTCCTAGAAAGATAGTCACAGACAATGCGCAGGCTTTTAAGTCTATGGCAATGGTCAGTTTTTGCCAGAAATATAATATTGTGTTGGGACATTCCACAACATACTACCCGCAGGGAAATGGTCTAGCAGAATCTTCTAACAAGAGCTTGATCAGTATAATCAAGAAAGTCTTAAATGAAAATAAAAAATCTTGGCATTTGCATTTAAAATATGCTCTGTGGGCAAATCGGATAGGCACAAAAAAGTCTATCGGTACTTCTCCCTTTCAAATGGTATATGGAACCGATGTAGTGTTGCCCATAAACTTAACACTTCCTGTGATGAAACTATGGCAAGATGAGAAGGAAGAACCAAACCCTCTCACAAGAAGAATAAATCAGTTGATTGAAGTTCAACAACACAGGGCTGTAGTGGATGAAAAGATGCAGAAGTACCAGGATGATATGAAGATATTATTTGATCGTAAAGCCAAGAACAGGAACTTTCTCCCAGGGGATCTGGTTTTGAGGTGGGATGCTCGAAAGGAGGATTCAGGAAAAAATGGTAAATTCGATCATATTTGGTATGGACCATTTAAGGTAGCATCTTCTGAAGGAAAAAATTCATTTCTGCTTGAAAATTTGGATGGTAAGATCTTGAACGCCCCTGTTAATGGGTGTTTTTTAAAGCATTATATGGAATAATTAATTCACAAAAAATCTCATTGTATATGCTGCTTTGTTTTTCATTTTTTGAAAACCCCTTCTCATTTTGTAAATAAATTAAAATAAAATAAAAATTAGTTAAGTTTTTATACCCAAAAAATAATAAAATAATAATAATAATAAAATATATATGTATATATTTTTTGCGTTGCTTATATAAAACTTACAAAAAAAAAAGAAAAATAAATAAATAAATAAAGAGTCCAAAGAGTTATTTTTGAAATCATAACCTAGGTTTTTTGGCTTACATATTGTTGAAAATCTCCTTTTATACCCTCGATACCATCTTTCACGTTTTCAGACTTTCTTATCAGAGTAGGAGAGATTATGTATTAACCTTGAAAATTAACAAATGATTAAATTCAGTAAGGTCAGTTTTCATAGTTCTTATTCTCTGACTAAAATTGGTTATGTTTGAGTTGATTTTGACTATCTTAAGTTTCTTAACAATTTGTCTGAGGTTTTAAGCTTGCTCAAAAGAAAACCCTTGAAAATATTTTTTTTCTTTTTCTCTACAGACTGAGGGGTTTTGAAGGTTAAGAAAAATTGGTCTAGAATAATCAAAACAAGTTGACAAACCTCTATTATAAATTTTTGCACAGATAACCACCCCTGATATATTAAGTATCACTGATTGCCCCCGCTTCGTATGCACAAGATAACTATAAGACAAATGGTGAAAGGAAATTCATATTTGATTGCCCCCATCTAGTCCCACAGACGATGAAAGGAAATTCATTTAAATGATTGCCCTCGTCTAAAATATAAAAGAAACAGATAACTTCACTGAGGTACTGAACAGGCCTGCTGGCAGTGAAGCAATATCTGAGCATAAAATTAGCACTCGAAGCGGTGAAAGGAAATTCAGTAAAAAGGGATAGATAATTTCACCGGGGTACTGAACAGGCCCGCTGGCAGTGAAGCAATATCTGAGGTGTTTGTAAGGTTGTCATACTTATCTATCACTCTATTCTAGTTATCAGTTTTTCGAAATCGGATATTCATCTCAAGTCAAAATAGAGCTTCCCAATTTAAAAATTATAAATTTTATTTCGATTGATGCAAGATGAAATTTACAAATCTGTTGAGTTTCCTAAGATTGTTCTAATCATCTTAATACTAACTTAAATTTAGAACAGAAAGGAGAATGTTATGAAGAAGACTACATCTGAGTTTAAAGCAAATAAAAGTTTTGAAAAGGTTTTCACAGGTTTTATAGAGTCTCTTTTTACCCCTCCTTTAAATAGTTTATCAGTGATAAACCCTTGACACCATTTACCCAATGAAGGCACTGAGTCTACATGTTCTCCTCGTCCCGCAGGGAGACGAGGTCCCCAGTTGGAGCCTATGTTGAAACAAAGCTTAAATTTTCTCATCCTAAAGGCCTAGATTTTTTGTTTTTAAGGTTTCGGCTTTCCTCAAGCAAGAATTTTGTCATTTTTAAAATTCGCGATGCCTTTTTATCATTTACTTTTGGACAACGAATGGAAATTTTTTTACAAAAATATAAATTTTCCAGCGCCTTTTTAAAAAAAAAAAAAAAAATTATTTATAACGTATTGTAATTTTAAATTTTGTGATTTTTCTTTAAATTTAAAAATTAAAGAAATCGGGATTCGGGATTTTCGTGAACAGATGATTGATGCAAATTGAATCACGAAACCCCGATTCCCAAATTCCCCGATACGTTTAAATCTTAATTAAAAAATTGAATTAGTTTAACCTTTTATAAGAAAGTTTTAAAATTAATATAATTACGTCGCGATTTCGGGATTCGCGGTTCTATAAGAGCGCGTCTCTTGTCATCATATTTCCCGAAATCCTGATTTCCAAAATCCCAATTCATAATTCACGTTAAAGTTAAACTAATTCTGTTTTGGCCTTAATCTTGATCACTTAGTTAATTAAGATAAGTTAATTCATGTTTAAAAGAAACAAGCCATCGTGATTTCACGATTTCGGGATTCGCGATTCCGTGAGAGCACGTCTCATGTCATCGTATTTCCCGAAATCCCAATTTATGAAATCTCGAAAGGGTCTAATCTCAATTAATTAACATGCTAAAAATGTTTAAATTTAAATTAAAACATCGCGATTTCGCGATTTCTACGTTCGGGTTTCTTCGACGACATACCTTTTGATATCAAGATTGTCGAAACCCCGAAAAGTCATGTTTCCAGATTTAATCCATAATTAACACTAATAAATCCTCTTTTTAAACATGTTTAAAGTTAATCTTTCTTTGAGTGTTCATTAATGCGTCGTTTTCTGATTAAGTAAGTTTCTCTTTTTATTTTGAAAATGTCGAGAAAGCCTAAGTATGGACATTAAATGCATATCTCCGAAAATATATTTTGCATTAAGAGCTTTAACTTCGTAACAGATGTACAAATCTCCTTATTTTTATGATATATTCAAAGTAAACGTTCGAAACGTCTGTATTTTCATTTTAAAGTTGAGCTTATTCATCAACTTTCTGTGACAGGTTCTCAAGTCAATGACAGAGCCATGGCACCTAAAAAAGCACCGAAGAAAAACGAAGAACCACAGGAAGGTGATATTGTCTCGGATACTACTCCACACGCCATACACTCCATCAAAGCATGGGCTTAAATCTATGAATTGTTGCAGGACGAGTTAAAGTATGCAGACCCTGATTCTGAAAATCATCTACGGGACGTTGCTGAGTCTGAACTTCATAAGATTGTTGTGCGTTCGAGGCTGGTGGCATATACTGAGATGGTCAGTTGGGCTCTGGATAAAGTAGATATCCCAACAAGGAGTATTCAGGATGAGCAAGGAGCTATCGTCGGCTCATTTCGGCCTGAGCACATTCAAGTAATGTATAAACTATCGTCGAATTATAAACACACCTTTAATGCTGAATTTTTAGCTGAATTTCAGAGAAAAGAATGTATTGAGGCAGACCAGACATACCCCGACATGATTAAAGGATGGGCAAGGTCTGAAGCAAAATTTAGGGCTGATTCTCATGGGATTTATGCTACATCTTCCTTAAACGAATATATGGTTTATGTAGCCATGATGTTATGCAAACTTTTCGGGAGAAAAGATCCCTGTCACTTTCATGCAGACTGGGTACCCTTCTTAGAAGAAGTTTCAAATGGAAATGGTTTTAACTGGCATAAAATTTTATCGGATAACCTGACACAAGAAATTTTAAATTATAAAGTAGCCAAGTCAAAGGGACAACCAATGTCTTTTTATATGTCTACATATATTATGGATGCTATCTGTTTTATGACCCCATTTCCATTAATGAATTGGAGTTGGAGTGTTTCCTGCACAGAGCCTGTTCATAAATACCACTCAACCCTCTGGGAAGAAAATGCTAAAGAAGCATTTTACGAAGTTTGTCATTTTGTCATTATTCCTATGCACAAATTATTTTTTGGATGCGAACCCCCTCGCATTTCTAATGCAGTCATAGAAAGTCTTAAATCTGTTGYCGACTGGTTTATTGAGGAAAATTTTTCCTATGTTAGGGTTTATGGTTGTTCCATTCCTCCTCACGCACTCCCAAAATTCTTACCAAACAGATTGATATGTAGAGAAGTAGCTCATCAGTTAACCAAGGGTGGTATTGGGTTAGAATTAAAAGCACTTCAGAAAAAAGCATGGCCATCTTTCCCTGTTCATGTCGGGAAATTTACTTTATCAAATTTAGGCCATTCTAAGGCAGAGGCCGAGTCATTGGAAGAAGTGAAGTTAGTAAACATTGAGCATAGAAAACATGACCCCTACCAAATAATAAGTAGGCATTACATACATTGTAATTTAAAAGCATATGAACATGAAGTATTTGTTTATGATGATATTTTCAAAGATGTTAGGTCTTATGAAGAAGTGCTAAACAGAGTCTAGGCCTTGACACGTGATTCACAGGCTGGGTTTGCATCTTTTCAAAGTCATAGGCGAAGCTGCCTACCTAAAATTTTACAGGGTGAAATTCCGACCCCATCGCCAGAACAGGAAGAAAACCCTCCAGGGTTCGAAACTAATACTCAGGGTAAAGCAAATGACAAAGATAAGTTGAAGGATGCTGAAATACCTCCTCAAAACACAGAGGGTTCTCAGATAAAAGAACCAGGGACAGAGAAAGGAAAAGGACTGGAAACAAGTCCAATAATTCTCGACGATGTTCCAGAAAAGATTGGAGGAACTACTTCAAAAGAACTTGGTAGTCCTATCACCTCTTTAACTCCATTACAATCTACTTTCGGAACCCCTCATGAAGGAGTTTTGTATGTCAGTGACCTAGAGCCAATTTCAAGAGATGAAATCCCCTCGTCGGATTATTTTTTCAGCAAAAAGCGAAGAGCAGTCTTGAAACAAGAAATTCATCCAAGAGGAGAAGGAACGATTAAAAGGCATAGAGTTATCATAGATGGAAAGAAACTCAAGGATGGAGAGTTCGCTATAGAATTAGCAGGAACAATGGGTGCTATAGCATCAGCTAATATGTATTATGTGGGAAATTTAACAACTATGCTTGAACAGAAGGATCAAACAATAATCCAGTTGCAAGACAAAATAAAAGAAAATGAAAGAAATATTGCTTGGGGAATACAGAAGGGTCTAGAACAAGCTAGACTCAAAGATATGCAAGAAATCCAAAAATTAAATAAAGATTTGGATGAGGCAAAACACTTAATACAGATCACACAGGAATAGGTTCAAAAGCTGGGAGAAGAAAACAAAAATTTGCAAGATAAGATTATTTCTATTGCTAACCAGGTAGTTGAACTTGAAAATTTCAGGACACAGGAATTAGAAATATATAAAAGAATAGAGGAGGAACAACATAAAGTATTCTTGAATCTGGAAATAAAGAGAGGCGAAAGCAGCTAGGACAACTTTTTAGAAAGCAGTGGCTTTCTCATCAAAGGAAGAAATTGAACCTATTCCTGTGTGATCTGTATGAGGCAAAACACTTAATACAAATCACACAGGAATACATAAAGTTGTCCTTGGAGAATGTGTTTTAGAAAGAAAGAGAGGCGAAAGCAGCTAGGACAACTTTTTAGAAAGCAGTGGCTTTCTCATCAAAGGAAGAAATTGGAAAGACTCAGAAATTATCTATTTCTAAACAGCTTAAAGGGGATATAATGATTAAAGTATGGGAAACAAAGTTGGATGAATATAAACGAATTACAAGAGAAGTTAATAAAGATTGCCAAGGAATCTTCGATCTCTTTGAAAGAGATTCATTAAATATCGGAACAGATGGTTGTTCTGGATTGTTAGGCGAAGTCAATATAGCCAAGCATCAGCTGAGGTTTAGAGAAGAGCTCGAGGAAAAGAAAATAGAGATTTCAAACATCAAATTGATCAAGATCACAGAGATCAACAAGTGGATGGTGACTTCGAGTTTAAAGTTGAAAATTGTTAACTTCACAGAAATAATGATAGAAAGTCGGTTGCCCGAATTACAGAGGATATTTTTCTCATTTGAAGCAAATGAGATACCCTAAGCTCCCAGGATCTTAGTAAATTTTATGGGAAAATGTGTTCAGTGTGTTGATGCAGAAAAAGAAAGTTCGTCAACGCAAGCTTGAAACCTTTTGTTTTAAATGTTTTTATTATTAGAAATTAAAAAGAAATTGTAAACGGTTGACATTATTTTTATGTAACCGTAATATTAGGAAGTTGGTTAATGACCAACGAGAAACTTTGATGAAAATGTATAAATATAGTTTATAGAGGCTGAGAAAGGGCTTCAGAAATTTTGGAGAGAGCCATTTTTGTAATATCAGTTTTGAAATACATCAGAATATTGATCACAAACGAGATTCTGGATCCTGCAACTTTGTAGCTATGTGTCTTCTCCTTGTTTAGTATATTTTGTTGAATTCTTCCTTTAATGTTTTCTCTAACAAGTAAATCAATTTGAAGTTATATACATATTTGATTTATATTTCGGATTGGTTTGGATGTCAAATGATTTACAGTTTTTCTTCTGAAATTACTTTAGTAATTTTAAGACCTATAAAACTTTTGTTCCTTAATACTTAACTCTTGTTAGAAACCTCATTTTTCTTTCATCACTGTCTATTGAAATATAATATTCTTTCTTGATTAAAGCCTTATATTTTTATCCAGTGTTTATTAGTTGTTTATAATTCTCGAAATTGTTACAAAACTAGGAAACGGCCTTGAATGTGTTTACATTACTGTTTTAGATTTTAAAATTGTTTTCCTTGATCTCATCTCTGGAATCTGAAGTAACAAATTGATTAAAACCCTTTTATAAATAAATAAAGATTTATCCTCCATGACTGTTCCAAGTGTTATACAATCCAACATTGAACCCGGACTCCAAGATCAAACTAGCATCGCTTTAAACCTATTTAACACCATTTTACAGACAACAACCAACCGGGTAGAACTAGAACGATCATGGGCTGCTATCGAGCGTGACATTAGCATCCAAGAACAACAATAAGAAAGACAGAGACAGTTGAGAAACTGATTTTGCCTTTACCTTCTTTTAAATTATTATTTCTAAATCATTCCTTTTAAATCATTTACGGATGCCTTGACGGTATGTTTTATAGCCTTAAAACATAAACTCAGGAACAACACTATGTTTTACCGTGAATAAAATAAGACCTTCACTTCGATATTTTGTTTATAATTTTTCAAGAATTTTCATGACACAGGAAAATTTCGTGGTATTTCTTCTATTGGAAAGGAAGTAATATTTATCTTTGTTGGATACGTTACTTCATATTTTAATTTTATTTATCTCAATTCTTCTTTTCATACTATTGAAATTCAAAAAGAACTTTATGAATGAGATCAAGCCTCTTTATATTTCTGGTAATTATTATTGAAATCCTATATTTAAAACTAGGGCATAAATTTGTATAGTCAATTGAAACATTTCTTTGAGATTCCTATACATTGTTCTTTGAGCCTAGAATAATCTCAGGAACAACAAGATGAACAACAAGTGAAAGTAAGTAGAATATTACCAAGAGAATACCTTCCTCGGTATGCTTTGGAAACTGATGAGTTGGTTCAAATTTTAGGGGATATAAAGGTGGCACGAGAAGATTTTGTTCAAATAACTTCAAGGATGAGGGAAAAAATAAACCATGAAAGGATATAGGTGCCATAACACTGCCACAAGTATTCATATTGTGTAAAGGAGCCCCCCTATTTTTTTCCTATCACAAAAGAAACCGAAGATGTTGAGGAAATGAAGCAACAAGGAGAAGAAACGAACGTTCAGATTTTTGAAATACATCATGGAATATTTCTAGAAGTTGTTGATTATACTGCCAAATACTTATCATGATGCTCCATAATGGTTCCAATATGCTCTTGAATTTGTAACAATGACTACTCTTGCCACATAATTTATTATACAAGTCTCATAATTGAAGTAATGTCATTTTGTGAAAAAAAAAATTATGCCTTAATAGTTGTGATTGACAATATTTTATTAATGATTTTTGAAATGTTGTCTTGTGAATATATTTTCTGATGTCTTATTCAAAAGAGACCGATGAGTAAAGACACAAATTTTGTTTCACAAAATGTTTAATCACACCATCAAGGAATCTCCACCATTAAATGATCTATTTTAGATTGGTTAGCGCACTATATTTAGCATATTTTGAGACCATTTTCAAACCTATTGCCAACATGTACACTAGAAGTTGGGTCCATCATTAAATAATATATTTCAGACATGTCAACACAGTCAATACCCATAGATATTACACATGGGGGCACACTTGTTTTGTATATTTATGGATTAATTTTCCATGGGGAATTATTTTGTCCAACAAACCATAAATCTCTTTTACAGTGGTCCACTTCCTCCACTACATCTTTCATAGATGTTATAAATACAATAGAATTTTTTTCAATGACAAGAGAATGTAAGCAAAGGCAAGCACTTGGATACATGCCAGAAAGGGACCAGGGATTTCAATCTCTAAGAACAAGTTGATAAATTATTGAAACACTGTATCTAAACATCTATGTTCATAAAACTTATTCAAAGAGAGTGATCTAAAATCAATCATCCTATGGACAATTTGATTTAATAGTTCAGAGCTTGATTAATTCATATGAAAAAAAATGTGTTTATATTTATTATGAAATCAACAATGATTGTGTATTCAAATTGCAAATAAAATAATGCCAAAAACAAACTCACAATAAAGAACACAAACATTACATTGGAGGAAGTGTGGTAAAAATCCAACAAGAATTATTTGATCAACTCTTTCTTATTTCTCATAAAATTACAATCTAGAGAGATACACTATGTTATTGAGGCTTTGAATACTTTTTCTCCTCTGTCCCAAATTGCATATGGGATAGTTTTCATTTCCCATGCACATGATTTTGTTTTGTCCCTTTGTCCTCCATCCTTGGAACAATCACCTTGGTTCCTAAAGCATTTCATTTAGCTATTTAATATTCCCATGCCAACCTATCCAACCATATTATTATGGAAGGCTTGGTTGGGAAGCCCCTTGACTTGAATATAAATGTCATCTCATAGTTTGCAGTTTTATTGATGTATTTTCCATGGGGAATTCTCTTGTCCGGAAAACAATAAATCTCCTTTATAGTGGCCCACTTCCTCTACTCCATATTTCATAGCTTCTATAAATACAATTGAATTTTTGTCCATAACAAGAGTATGCAAGTAAAGGAAAGCACCTAGATACGTGCCAGAAAAAGACCAGGTCTTTCAATATTTGAACGTGAGTTTAGAAAATCTTGAAATAATGTTGCCCTGGATGAGGTCACATATTTATGTTGTGTAGCTGGCATATCTGTTGAGCATGGTATAGTACATATGGAACCCACACATGAATCTACACGTCCAATAATTTACATAGTTTGTTGCATGGGAAACTGCAAAGAAGACTGCTCTTTTTCATATGTCCCGGGTGCATTTGACAAGCAAATGTCTTCATATGTTGAAGAAGGAGATACGACAGATTGAACAACAATACCTAGACAAGAAACATTTCCATCAATATTGGTAACATGATACAAAGGAAACAAATTAAGCAATGGAAACAAAAGTGCAAGGAATATTTACACATATTGATGTAATTTTGTTTTCCTAAAATTAACAATATTAAGCATTAACAATATTGGCATGCACAAATCAAGTGTGAAATTGCCACGTTATCGCACAATTTATACTTTGATCAAAATAAAGGTTAATGGAAAGCAAATTGGCGTAGTTGGAGGTTATCTTATCATTTCCACCTCAATAGGATGCTTCTTTCTATTTAGGGTTGATGGCCCACGGGAGACATCCCTGGTGACCTGGGGGTTTGAGAAGGCAAGGTTAATATGTTTATGAAAAAGTCTCCTCTCACAAGTCACCACTAATAAAAAATTCTCGGGGTTTTAACCAATGAAGTAGTGAAGTATCAAGGTGTACATGCCCGAAACAAAGCAACAAGAAAATATATCTTTCACAAGTACAACTTGTTGTTAGTACTTCATAAAACCATGGACTTTATCAATAAAAGAAATGGTTGATATAATGGTGAAGTAAACAAAAATTTATAGCAGCAATATTTATAAGACTATAAATTCATAATAAGTGCCTTAAATAGCTTCAAAATGACTAAGAATAATCAAACATTAACATCAAAATACTAGCATTTGTTTGAAGCAAGTAAAGCAATGCATTAATCAGCTTTTTCAATTGCTTTTAGATGCTTTTAGTGCTGCAAAATGTGGCTATAGATTACTTTAGTAACAGCAGCAACAAAGTTAGTGGATTATGCTATTCTAGTGTTAGGAGTGGTTAGTAGAAAGCTTAAGGTATAGGTTTTGATAGTTGTTTTGTGTCAATCACCCAATGACAATTCTTAGATTAGTGCCTTTAGGGAAAATGGAGTCTATTAGGTGGAATAAAATCTTGAAGGAAAACATGATAGTAAGAGAAATAAAGACAAGAGAGGATAATAGTTGAAGTGATGGTAACCCAAGGCTTCAACTACCAAACCCTAGGGGGAAAATAGCTACTAGGGTGTAGGTAACCCTAGGCTCTAGTATTTTTCCTCCTTCTTTAGCTCAAAGATGAAGAAAATGACGGATTCGATGAAGAAAAAGTTCTAGGGTGTTGCAATGGCAAGGCCCTTAGCAAAAGCTTCAAGAAAAATTGTCTTCTTGGCAAAATCTAGTAGGTGAAATCTCTTAAAGCAAGGACAATAACATGTGCTTGGCTTCCTAGGGTTTTAAGATAGAAATTTAATAATATTAGTGTAAATGCAATATAAACATCACCATGACCATTCAATGAAGAAGAATTTCATAAATCTTACTTACATTCATCAAGAATCATCAAGCAAAAACCCTAGTTGAACACTTCCACCAAGAAAATTGCCAAAATAGTCCAAAATTAGCCTCCTTCAACAAGTGAGCCTAAAATTTCAGCCAATAAACCCTAAGTAGGGTGAAAATTTCATACCTCACCAAGTGTGAGTGAAAGATGATGAAAAATACAAGGGAAAAAACCCTTATTTATACAATTTCAATGACCAGGATTAGGTCAAAAAGGCCGACATGGCCAGTTTACATGTAATATCTAGTTTTTACATTAAATGACATAAATAAACCCTAAATAAAGAAGAAAAGGTGGTGTCATTCCCTTTTAGTATGACATTAGTCCTTATTAGGGAAACGTTGGCCTCCGGGAGAAAAAAACATTATGCCTCCTTGGGCCTCTGGATCATACCACATGTGCCACTTGGCACACAATTGCCTCCAAAGTGTCCAAACAATTGGGTGAGGTCATGGGTCACATGGGTGATGTCATGGGACTTCCAAGTCCTACATCATAGTGGGAAGGGAAATACCCCCTGGGTCCAGGCCTGTCAGGTTGTCTCTGGTGAAACGTCTTCCTCTCTCTCTAGTCCAAACCTCTGATCTATCTCTGCCCCTAGCTGGGGTCTCAACATCCACTTGGTGGGATTTTATCCCTATGGAGGTACAAACTAATAATATACCCATGTGTACCTATCTATCGGGTGTGGCCCTACAACAACAAAAAGTATGCCCTCCATGGGCTCATAAGTCACAGGGATCATAGAAATGTCAATCACATTTAATAATCAAGTTATTTAAACATGTGCATGAAACCTCCTTTCCTAGACAAGTGCTCAAAGACGTTATGCTATTCTACAAGACATTTTTGGAGGAGACGTTAGGATGTCTTATCGGGCCAGTTCTAATTGGATGTGGATAGTTTCTGGGTGAAGACAAATCCAGGCCATGTAAGTGGATGAGGTGGTAAGGGATGCCTAGGAAATGGGTGCAATGATGATAGGGGATTGTATGGCTTACTTGTGGGTGCCTCTGAGGAGGGTGAGTTGCACCTTGTCATGGATGAAAATGTTTCCAAGCCCATTCATGCCTTTTATATTTTTATCTTATTTATTTTTCTTTCAAGATACTAGTTAGGGGACATTGCCTTGGCGTGGTGACCAGTGGTGACAATGTTATCCACAAGCATTTCATGAAACTGAGAAGGTCGGCTCATGATGAGGCCCCCTTTCTCTTAGTTATGCCACCCAGAGCCACTACCCTGGTGTGGTGACCAGCTGAATGGTAGTGTCATACCGCTACATTCCCATGGACCTAATAGGTTGGCTCGTGATGAGACCCCCTATCCTCCAACTAGGTCTTGATTTTATTATTTTTACGGGTCCCTTTGTTTCTTGCTGAGAACCCTTTTATTGTTTTTTTAGGGATCCTCGGGCAAAGCATCTGAAGGTTTCATTCTTTTGGCTTTTATCTTTTTCCAGCTACTTTTATCCTCTGGGTCTTTATTCCCTTCTTCCCACAAGTTAAGGTACAACCCTTTGCTAGCTTGGAAAACCCAATGCCTAGACCAATGTATGGGATGGATGAGAGGGGAAAAGATGAAAAGTGGTAAGTATGGTGGGAACGGACGATGACTTTTCATGAAACCCCCAGTTGCAACTCAAACCCTATGGGAACTAGCTTACTAGGGCATCATGCCATTCCCCCTAGGTGTGGACAAGTGGAAAGGCATAAGGTCTAAGCACACGTTAGAAAAAATAATTAAATGCACATATTCAAATGTTTTGAGAATCAAAGTGACAGGTACCATGATACCCGGACTCATTACCTCATGGAGAAAGACCCACTGCTGTTGAAGGACCAAGTCGATGGGATGGATTTTGTTGTTGCTGACAAGGTGGAGGCGTTGAAGAAGAATAAGTATGGGCCCTTCAGGGCCAGGCCCAAGTCAATATGGCTCTCGGTACTCCATCTCTAAGACTTGTGGGCCTCAAGACATAATATCCTTAGTTATCCCTAGGCTAGGGGATAACATCTGGCTCCAACTCGGGGACATGTGCTCACCATAGAGTGCATGAGAACATAAACATATCTGGCATAACCTACAACCTGCTTGATCTCAATAGAAAATTATTAGTAATCATTTGGGATGGTGATGTCACCCCCGACTCATATATAGTACAGAAAATGAAAGCAAGCATATATACAAATGGAAATACAACTACTCTAGCATGAAATGCAAATGGTATATACAATGAATGCAAATGCCTACCTACTTACCTGTACTTACCTGTGAAGTCAATTCTCTGCCCCCTTATGGGGTTTGAGGAGGTGCCTGCTAACTGGTAATGGGTGCCTTCTTCCTTCCAATGTAGACAAATAGTAGGCATCATTAACTGACTTTCTTCCAACTCTAAAGGGTCCAATCCAAAATTGTGCACTTCCCTTGACATTAGTAGGCTCTCGGTACTCCATCTCTAAGACCTGTGGGCCTYGAGACATAATATCCYTAGTTATCCCTAGGCTAGGGGATAACATCTGGCTCCAACTYRGGGACATGTGCTCACCGTAGAGTGCATGAGAACATAAACATATYTGGCATAACCTACAACCTGCTTGATCTCAATAGAAAATTATTAGTAATCATTTGGGGTGGTGATGTCACCCCCGACTCATATATAGTACAGAAAATGAAAGCAAGCATATATACAAATGGAAATACAACTACTCTAGCATGAAATGCAAATGGTATATACAATGAATGCAAATGCCTACCTACTTACATGTACTTACCTGTGCAGTCAATTCTCTGCCCCCTTATGGGGTTTGAGGAGGTGCCTGCTAACTGGTAATGGGTGCCTTCTTCCTTCCAATGTAGACAAATAGTAGGCATCATTGACTGACTTTCTTCCAACTCTGAAGGGTCCAATCCAAAATTGTGCATTTCCCTTGACATTAGTAGGCTCTCCCTTCTTTGTGTGCCACATCCATACTGTGTCTCCCTTTTTGTAATCCTTGGTTCTAAACTTCATTGTTTCTTGCACAAACCTGGTGTATTTTATTGAGGGAGGAGGGTGGGACTCTGCTGTGAAAACTTCTTGTTGGGACGGTTGGATCAATATGCTATATTCTCCTTTCTTTAACAACCTGACATCCCCAATTTATTTGTCTTTATATTTGTTTAGGAGTTGTTGATAATACTCTTTCTTCGGCCATTGTATCTGATAAAAGTCTTCTTCTGTAGCAAAAGGCATGTCATCGAGAGAAAAATCAGGAAGACTTTCTATGATTGGCTCATGTGTTTCATCAACTTCGATGTGATCACTGATTTCTTGCACATGGATTTTGGTCATTGGCACATTCGAGAGGCGACTTATTGTTCCATCATTCATAGGCACATTGATATAAGTGAGATCCATCTCTAGGGTTACTCCAAGAATTGCATCAAATTTGTTGGACAACAACATTCCCCATGCATCTAGGACATCCACTACTACAATGTCCATATGGATCACTCTCTCGGGGTATCTTCCAAGGCATACTTCCATTTTCTCAATTACCCCATGTGTGGGTATGGCTCTAGACTCAAAACCAAACGCATTCCTGTAAGGTTGTGTGACTTTTAGGCCCAATTTTTCCATGACCTTCAGAGACATCATGTTAGCACCTACCCCTGAATCCAACATACAATTGTTAAGGCATTTCTTATTCATCAATAAGGTCATGAAGAAAGTTGGGCATCCATCATACTAGACCCTAAAGTGATCGTCTTGTAGCATAATAGGAGGTTCCATTGGTCCATCTGATCCTTTGAAAAAATTATCAAATATTTCTTTGACAGATGGTACCTTGATGACTGTTGGTTGTGGAGCCTGATTATCTTCCTGATTTATAGGTCTTTTAATTCCAGCCATGTTTATACCCCATGAAGTATTTACACCCCAGAAGTATGTACACTCTTCCACGCGGGAGAGTGCAAAGGGGGGGTACCCCCTCTGCGGGGTCTGGGGGGGCTATCCCCCCGGCTAGGGGGGCTATCCCCCCGGCTGGGGGGTCTGGGGGCAAGCGGGGGTTCGGGGGCGAAGCCCCCAAAGAAAAAATTGCCTTATAAAAGTATATTGTAATTTAATTGTAAATATGGACCGTTCATTATAAGGTCGCAGATCTAATGGTAGAGATTATGTTAGGGTTTTTTGCCCTAGAAGGAAACCCTCTTTTATGAGGGAAATGTATTACGGCTATGATTGATGGTGAATATTGTATTCTGAGAGAGGAGACTGTGAGAGAAAGAAGAGGAAGTTACAGTGGGTTTTGTTGTAGGTTGTATCCCTTCATTTGCTGGATAATAATAAAGGAAGGACCTAGCAATTTCTCTGGTGGATGTAGCC
>ML779221.1:358685-377229 GCA_009831015.1 Picea engelmannii
GAAGGACCTGGCAATTTCTCTGGTGGACGTAGCCCACACTGGGTGAACCACGTAAATCTGTGTCTCTCTTGTATTGTGTGTCTTATGTGTTTTGTTTCTGCATTTGTTTTATTTTATTGCTCCACGGTCTTGTTTTTCTAACAATGACTTCTCTCAAGGGGATGGTCACATGCGTATTGGCTAATGTCCCTTCAAAGTCAAAGTTCAAGTCCACCTTTTCAGCCTTGGGAAGATTCTTAGGAAGGAGGATGTTCATGGGTGTAGGCCTTATTTTTTATGTCACAGGACCAGTAGAGAGAGGTTGGTTCAATTTCTTTTGTCTTGTATACACTTGGAATTCTTGTTTCTTCAAATTTTCTCTTGATTCTTGGTCAAGGTTGTTTATCACCTCCATCCTATCCTTCCTGGTTGCTTCCTTTATGCCCTCTTGATGTTCCTTAGGGGTAATATTAAGGAAAATTTGAGGATCCTCGATGGTATGGTCCATTGTGTTCACTTGGTCATGGCTTCCATTGTTGTAAGGACACTCATGCTCCAAATTTGAATCACTACATTGTAGGAACCAAGGGTTTTCATCCACTACGTTTGCAGGGGCTAAAGTATTTGGAACCTCTTGATCATTCTTTGGTCTGAAAACTTGGTTCCCCTTTTGGAACTGACCCTTATAAGGAACCCTAGGGGCTTGTTGTTGAGTCTTTTCTAGGTTGAAAATATTATTCATCATTAGCTCTTGGGTTTTTACCATGCCATCTACAGTCAGTTGTAACTTTGCCAAGTTATCACTAATGTCTAAGGTAGGTTCAACATTGTGGACTATCTTAGGTTTAGTGTCCATTCTGATTCTTAGGGCTGAGAAAGATTTGACTCTAGATGATGAAAGGTTTTACTTGATCCTTGTAGCTAACTCTTGGGCTTCTTGGATCATTTGAGGGTTTTTATCTCTAAGGAGATACCCTAGCTGACCTGTAAAGGCTTTGGTATAAATAAAAACAAGGAAACTAGCAGAAGGATGATGACTCATAGGGATCTTTTGCAACAAGGTTTCAAACTTGTTGTGAAATTCTCTAATGGTCTCATTCTATTGTTTCACGAGGTCATTCAGCCTTATTAGCAACATGTTGGGGTCTTCCTTGACACTCCATCATTTGAGGAATATTTCCTCTAACCTATCCATGGTTTTAATACTAGCATCGGGGAGACCATTGTACCAGCACCTTGTTCCATCATGGAGGGTAGCAAAGAACAATTTCATAGCTAAATATTCAGCATCATCATTGATGGGATGAAGCTGGAAGAAGGCCCAAAAATTTCTCATGTGATCCTCGACACTGATTACATCATTTCTAGTAAATTTGGGCAACCATTTTTCATACTTAGGGGGAATTTTCCTAGGGTAGACCAGTATAGCTTTCATGTCTAGCGGTTTGAAAAGCTTGGATGACCATTTTCTTTGGTTATTGGCTTGGTTTTGATTGATGGTCTGATTCCCTGTGCTAGACATTGTGTTTAAGGGAAGATTTCCCCCAAACAATGATTTTACTACAAGAGAGTTTCGAGGAGGCTTTCTTCTAAAGGAATGGAGAGGGTTGGTGT
Source organism: Picea engelmannii (assembly GCA_009831015.1). Taxonomy (NCBI): domain Eukaryota; kingdom Viridiplantae; phylum Streptophyta; class Pinopsida; order Pinales; family Pinaceae; genus Picea; species Picea engelmannii. The sequence continues at coordinate 360,279 of ML779221.1, forward strand.
ACCTCGTTATGGTTTGTGGAGTCGCCATATAGTTTTATTGAAACTATCAAAGGGATGATGGGATCACCCTCGGTCGCCAGGTAAGCTTTGAAAAGTAAATTTTTTTTTAGGAAAGACTTACCTATAAGTGTCTTCTTGAGGAGAATTGACTCAATGTTCCCAAACAACGGTGCCAAAATGTTATCGCACAATTTGTACTTTGATCAAAAGAAAGGTTAATGGAAAAAAAATTGGTGTAACTGGAGGTTATCCTATCATTTTCTCCTCAATAGGATGCCTCTTTCTATTTAGGATTGATGGCCCAAGGGAGACATCCCCGGTGACCTGGGGGTTCGAGAAGGCAAGGTTAAGATGTTTATGAAAAATTCCCCTCTCACAAGTCACCATTGATCAGAAAGTCCCGGGGTTTTAACCAATGAAGTAGTGAAGTATCAAGGTGTACCTGCCCAAAACAAAGCAACAAGAAAATATGTATATCGCAAGTACAACTTGTTGTTAGTACTTTATAAAATCACAGACTTTATTCTATGTGATACTATTGTTGTGGGTATGGAATTTTGATGAAAAACCCATTTTATTGTTTCATGAGACTCCTTAGAAATGTGAAACAATCCCAAACACCATATGTGATTCTCAGATTGGACAGAGAAATAGTTTCCATCAATTACCTCAATATTAGGATCCATGGCCCTATTCATTAATGTGACTGAAACTCTTTCATATTTCTCATTATTAATGAGTTCCATATCATCCAATTTTATGAAAAAAAAGAATTTTCCATGTGCTTCATCCATGGAAATATCCCAAAATCTCACCATAGCTGACAAGGTTTTCTCTCTATATCTAACCATATGTTTTTCTTTGGATTTAATATAATGATTTCATTTGGAATATTTTTCTTTCCAACCCGGCTTTGTTTTATCACCCTCCTTTATTTTATATGATACATGTCACCCATGAGGTCAACAATTTTCCTATTACTTATTGCACAAACATTTTCTATACGAAAAGGATGAGGAATGAGAACTTTAGTGATTCCTGCATTTACCATTGCTTCTCATAAGAATTTAAAGAGTGTTTCATAACCTCATCTATTGATCCCAATATCATCACACGCACTTTGTTCTTTCTCTACATTCATGCCTTCTGTTATCTGATTTATCACTTGATCAACAAAGGATTTTCTAAGGTAACTAAAACGAGGTTGTCGAATAATAGAGATTATATCCTCTTTCTTGAACATGGACTTCAATATATGAGACAAGTTTTCACCGTCTTGGATTTCCTTTATCTTTTTTGGATTCATAATAGATTTTATATCATGTACTCTCTTTTTCATAGCACCCCCTGATGATACCAAAGAAGAAATTCTAGCCATAATTTTAACCATGTTTCCTCCTCCAAATGGTGTTTTCTTGATTGTTTTCAAACTCTTGGTTAAAAGAGAAACCTTTTATTTTAGATTTCCAACCTATTTACTAAAACATTGTTTGTCTTCGACAAGTCTTTTATTTTCTTATTCCTTGTTCAAAATATTTTGATTCTGAAAAAATATCATTTGTTGTAGATTTGTATTCTCATTTTTTGCAACCAAAATCATGCTCTGAATTTGATTAACACTTTCAACCAAACTTTTGTTTATGCCCTCCAAATCAAATATTGCACTAAGTAGACTGTTGACTTTCTTCTCGAGGTCTCTACAATTTCCTTTTATATTTTCACAATATCCTAGCAATCCTTTCTTTCCATTACACAAAAACTTCACTAATCCTATTACATTTTTAAATTCAGGGTGAGAATTTTTAGTAGGATCTATTGGGAATAGCTCTTCCTTTTCCCATAAGTCAATGCTTTTTGCTCCCTCTTGTCTTCTTTTGTTTTCATCTACACCATTTACTCTAGGGTTGTTTCTCTTATGTAATGGTGTCATATTTTGATCCACCTCAATCGTCATAATGTATTTATCTCTTTTATCTACAACCCTTTTTGATTGTCCATTTAACCCATTTAACACAATACTATTCACCGATAATACCTAGGGCATTTTCATAACCATAATTTGTGTTGAAAATAACCAAGAGAAGCATGACTATAGAGATGGATTTAATGAATAGATACCTAGAATGAAAATCTATGCTCCCCTTCTTATTTGAAAATTCTCTTCATCCTTTTATCTCAGTCCTACAACGTGATCTATCTATGCAGTCTTTGCAGGATTTCATGATCTGGAATAATTGTAATGAAATTAAGGTCATCCTATCCATAAAACCCATTTCTAAAGTAAATGAATCAATCAACAATTGGACATGAAGTAAGATTTCGTGGGCTAGAGAAATGGGAGAAAGAATTTGCGGGCTGGAGAAATGGGAGAAAGAATTCATGGGCTCGAGAAATGTAAGAAAAAATTCGCAGGAGCAGGAAAGTAAATGAAAATTTGGCATTTGTCCCAAATATTGGATATTAGGCGTATCATGGTGATGGAAATATTTCATCTTGTGTATGCTCATGTTGTCTCTCTCGAATTTACTCCTCTAGATTGTTTTCTATAGTAATGGTAACATTTACAGTGGTGATTCAACCTGCCCAACATTTGCAGTGGTGATTCAACTTGCCCAAAATTTGTAGTGGTGATTTGACCCACATTTACATTTTTCTTTTTTTTTAATTAAATTAAATTTTAAAAATTGAAATTATGCATAGATTAGATTTGTCTATTTAAAAAAAATTAAAATCATTAGTCTTGTGTTTTTTTTTTAAATTAAAAGCATGAAGATTCAAAATTGTGAAACATAAATATTGCTAAGATAATGTATTTTCATTCTGCATATTTTGATTATTTAAATTGGTCTCCAAGTTCAAGATATAGAAATGCATTAGCTATTCAAGTACAATGTTTTTTGGGAAAGTTATCAATCACATCAATAAATCATTTTATTAATTTTATTTCTAGTCAACCTTTAAAGATAACTCAATCATATTTATTTAGATGGTACATAGAATGAGGTGTAAGAAGTGAGTTGTCAAATATACCTTCCCCATATAATGACTAATATACAAATTTTTTAATATATCTCATAGGAGGCCCTTTTTTGACCTCAAAATTCCCGTAATGAAGAGATAGCATGAAAAACTCTTCTTTATCAAGAATATTCCATCATATTACTAAGAAACAAGCATCCAAGAGATAAATCCTAGCCTTTTCCCCCAATATACAAGTAAAATTATCCACAAAACACCAATACAGAGATAGAGCGAATTTCCCAAGTAGGTCGAAAATTTCAACCAAGAGAGTATGTAATTCTCAAAACCATGATGATAAAATGAGAGTGAGATGACCTTTATTTATATGGGGTCATCAAACCTTAATTTGTCCACTTTACAAGTCAATTACAAAATAGAAAAAGGGTCGACCCTCTAATTTGTCTTTACATTTTACAAAAATGAATAACATTGAAATAAAAGCCCCTAAAGGGTGATGTCATGTCCTAAAGGGTGACATTAGTCCTCCAAGAGAAACATTGAGCCTAAAGGTGCAATTCATTGGGCCTCCAAAGGTCATGTATCACCTTTTAATGTTCTAGGGTGACAATCAATGTATCTCTCTCCATCAGATCACATCACATCACCACCACCATCATCAAAACACATCATAACCCCATCAATAAGGTGACGTCAAGGGCTAGGATATGATATATTAGGCCTCCCAAGGCCAGCATTCAGGTGCAAGGGGGCATGATGTGATCATCTCATGTTTTCCAAATGCCTCCAAAGGAAATTTTAATCTTCCCAATTGTGCAATGAGTGGGGGGCGCATCATCCAACCTATGGGCTTCAAGCCCCTATGAAGGTCCAAGTGACCTTGTGCCTCCATGGAAAATATTTCACCTTGTAGGGTTCTGCAAAGACAAAAAAGTATGCCCTCCAAGGGTCCACAACTCACATGTATCATGTCAAGTAATCCATATCTAATAAAACAACCACCCAAACATGTGCATCGAATCCCCCCTTTTCAAAATAAATAATTGTTCAAAGACCTTATGCAACTTGCCAAATTTAAGTATGGGAGAGTTTTCATGGTGCCCTATTGGGCAGGTCATTCCCCAAGTCAAGGAGTGTTTCTCAAGAAGACCCTCTCTAAGTCATGTAAAAGAGTATGAGGTGGATGGGGGTGTAATTTTGGGCATCGGGTTTTTTGACATACAAGGGCTCATATTGTCTCATTTATGGGTGCCTTTGTAGAGGGTGTGTTTTTAAGGTACCATATCTATTATAATAGCCAAAACATAAATATTGTAGATAATAACAGTAGAACAACACAATAGATGAAACCAAAAAACCAAAATAATACCTTTATTGATAGGAAACAATGTTCACTTGCCTCTTTGAGGGTCTTGTTATCCCCATTTTGCGGATAACTAAGGAGATTATGTCTCGAGGCCCTCAGGTTGCAGATATGGAGTGTCGATAAACTACAGGACCAACAATACCCTTTTGCAGAGATGGAACACCCACTCACCACCACAGATGGTCACTGATTTTCAAATGGAATCCACCACACCAATTGTCTTTCAGAAGGCAGTGGGCCTTGCTCCATGAGGTACAAGTCAGTATTATGGTGAGCATCATTTCAATATTTAAGCTAGTTGAGTATGTTGTATCTTAGATTTCTATAGATTTCATGATATATGCTTGGACATTATGCCTTTTTCCCTTCTTCACCTTGGTGGTTGACATTGCTCCCTAGTAATTGGTCTTCCTTGGGGATGGGCTTGCTACTAGGAACTCCATTAAATATCCAATGTATCGTTCTTGACCATACTTATGAATTTCAATCATTATTCCCCTCCATTTCCTTATCTCTTGGGATTTTAGGGTGTATTGACCCAACAAGGGGTTGTCCCTCATTCTATGGGAAGAAGGGGTTGAAGGTCCAAAGGGGTTGATGTTGGGTAAAAGATAAAATCCTTGTATAAACCTTCCATATGCTTCTCCTAGGGATCACCTAAGAAAGTAGTGAAACACTTATCTTTGAGTAAAGGGGACCCACAATATAATAAAGAACACATAAAAGGTTAGTTGAAGGATAGTAGGTCTCATCACGAGCCAACCTATCACTTCCATGAATATCTAGTGGTATGAAATTGTCATCATCTGGTCACCAAACCAGGGAAATGGCTCTCAGTTGCATGGATGAGAGAAAGGGGGTCTCATCACGATCCATAATTCTCATTTCTACGAAGTGTTTGTGGGTGGAATTGCTATCATCTGGTCACCACACCAAGCAGTGACCTTCAACCTCTCCTTATGCTATATTGAAATAAAACAAATAAATAAATATAAAAGGCAATTTATGGGCTTGTAAAAAGTGCATTGCGGATGAAGGTACCACACACCCTCTACAAAGGCACCCATGAATGAGACACTACGACCCCTTGTATGTCATGAGCCCTATGCCCATTGAGTCTTTACCCCAACCACTTCATACACTTTACATGGATTAAAGAGGATATTTTGGAAACTCTCCTTGTTCTAAGGAAATATCTACCCAATGGGACACCTCGTCAACCCTCCCATATTCAAGCTTGACAAGTCGCACAATGTCTTTGAGCATTAATTGTTTAATATAGTGATCTTTGATGCACATGCTTATATGACTCATTTATTGATTATATTCACTTATCATGATGTTATGACTTGATATCCTTGGAGGACGTTCTCATTTGTCTAGCTTGGGCTTCCATGGGGCTATAAGCCCACAGGGTCGATGCCAAGGGCCCGCATGCCAGATGAGAAAGATGAGACTTGGAAGGCCTTGATGATGACTTCAATGACATATTATATCCCCCACATGCCAAACATTTTTCCTAGGAGAGGCAAAACATCACTTCTAGAGACATGATGTCACCTAGGGGGGTTAGGGCTTGGTGGTGAGGTGCCACTCATTGACGCTTGGAAATTTTGAGGAGAAGAGGGTATTCACCATGATGCAATAATCTAAATTCTCTACATGTGGTCTTTGGAAGCCTACCCATGCTTCTCCAACACCAACGACTTATTGAAAGTGGAAAAATGTTCCCTAAAGGGGAGACACCCATGTAAAATTAGGGTTTATTTGTGCAAAAGTGAAACTTTAAATGAATTGTTTAATATAAATTTGTTAAAGGGGGGAATATTAGGGTTTTTGACCCCTATTCTTTTGGTTTACCCCTTAATTTGTGTACAAGTCACCTTGGTGACATTTGTATAAATAAGAGATCATAAGATCTCATTTTAAGATAACTCTCCCTCATTGTGAGAAGTATTGGTATGAAATTTTAGATATCTTTGGAAATATTGTCTCTTTTGGCTCTTATTTATGGTCATCTCTTGATGTTATGTTATATGGGAGTTATGTTCTATCCTTGGAAGGCTTATCTCTTGCTATTGTGGTGGATTATCTTGACATTTTTCCTTGAATTGGTATGTTTTTTACTCTCACGCTATCATTTGTTTCAATCCAAGGTTATTGTGCTAGGAGATAGGTGGGAAGTATAAGGGAATACACCCTCTTAGCTTAAACCCTAGATATAGAAACTTGCCTTGGGAAGTAAAAGGGATTACACCCCCAAGGAGGTAGCTTCTCTTGCTCTTTGTTTTTATGACCCCTTTAAACCAAAGATTAAGAGCACTAGTCATCTTTTTTTTCTTTGGAGATATAAAATCATTGCCTTGGGAAACGTTAATTTCTATCTTTTGAGAGATCTCTTGCTTGGAGTTGGTTTTCCTCATTGAGAGGAGTCTTCCCCTACTAGGGCATCCCCTCTCTCCCACTACTTTAATTTCTATTACAAACTTTAACCTGCATCCATTAGGGCTGCATAACCCTAGCTATTAACACTTTCTTAACTCCTAAACTAACCCTAGACTAGCTCTCTAACTTCACTCACCTAGTCTACTAACTAGGGTGAACCTTTTGGGCTAGTTCTTGGCACTTTTTCGAGGTTAATTTTGCTGTTGCATGCCATTGAATTCTACAGCCATAAGGATGCAATTTTTTGCAGAAAATACATGTTATAACAACTTTCTTTATTCAGACCTTAAAGTGTCATTTTTCAGTCATACTTGATTGTCATGCTCATTGATAATGTTGTTGATTGATATTATGTTTTACATGTTGATTTCAATGTCTTACTTGCTGATATAAATTGTCATCTATTGCTACAAATTGGGGACAACAAGCTTAACTTTCTAATCCATACTAACATATATCATTGCAAGTTGGATTTTCTTGTGTCTCGGGCAGGTACAATCATCCAGAGAAGTAATATACCTTTGGGGAAACAATCACTTGACTTACAAGGAATCTATTCCCACTTTTAATCCCATTTAGACTTGACCTCTAGGGGCTTCACTTACATTTCTCTCCATCTATGTCTTAATCCCCCTAGGGTCACCGGGATCGCCTCCCTAGACTAACCTAGTCACTCTTGAAGTGCAGGACCTTGTATCAAGGTGACATTGGGTGTAGGATTCCCAAGTTGTAGCACTTGCTTTTTGGTTGGATCGGTCTTTTACCAACCTACAACTTGTATTATAAAAATCTCCAACCTCCAGTAGAGTAGCGCTCTATTACAATAATTCTCAAGACAAACTATCCAATACCTCCTACTCTTATTTATACTAATTCTATCTTCTAAGGAAACTTATAGAGGAAGATATTTCTAGAAGAATAATCTTATATTAGGTCTTCTTACATTGAGTTATTCTCCTTTATTTAATAGACCTTATTAACTAATGTCGGCCTTTATTACATAGAAAATATATCATACTAACTAATGACCCATGAAGAGGGGTTAGGATCGGATCCTAACATGCCCTCCCCCTTCAAAATAATCCTTGTCCTCAAGTTTGAATATATGGAAATTGTTAGAGTACGGTCGTTGGTTCCCAAGTCACATCCTCTAGTGATGTGTCCTTCCACTTGATCAACACTTCCTTGATAGTTTTTCCATGCAACTGAAATTAATGAGCATTGAGGATGACTTATGGTTGGAGCCAAAGGATTCCTTCTTCATCTAATTTATAAATGATGGTTTGGACCCTGAAATTTTGTCCCACCACTTTATTTAAATAGGAAACATGGAACACTGGGTGGATTTTTGAAGTAGTTGGAAGGGCCAATTTGTAGGCCACTGAACCAATACATTTGATGATCTGATAGGGGACATAAAACTTGGGTGCCAACTTGTGATTTCCCTAGGATTTGAGAGATTTTTGTTTGTAAGGTTGGAGTCTGAGAAACACATGATCACCTTCCTTAAACACCCATTCTGAATGATGTTGGTCCGCTTGTTGTTTCATGTGATTTTGAACCATGTGGAGGTTATCCTTCAGATCTGTAAGGGTGGTTGTTCTAGGTTGCAACATTTTCTCAATAGATTGGACCTTTGATGTTCCTGGAATATATGTAGTGACTATAGGTGGTCATTAACCATACACCACTTCATATGGGGTATTTTTAGTGGTTGTATGATATGAAGTATTGTGCCACCATTATTCCAAGGGAATCCATTGCAGTCGTTGGTGTTGTTTGTCAGATGAAAAACATCGCAAGTAGGTTTCCAAACATTTGTTGACCACTTTCGTTTGGTTGTCAGAATGGGGGTGATAGGTGGTGCTGATGTTTATTTGGGTGCCCTACAATTTAAACAACTCTTTCCAAAAAGTGCTAGTGAAAATTGGGTCACGATCAGACACAATAGAGGTGGGCATGCCATGCAACTTGAAAATTTGATCAAGGAAAACTTGTGCTACCATTTTCGATGTGAAAGGGTGGGGTAATGCACAAAAATGAGCATACTTGGAGAGGAAATCAACCATCACCATGATGAGTGACTTGTTCCCAGCTTTGGGGAGGCCCACTATAAAGTCCATGGAGATGTTTTTCCACATAGAATTTGGAATGGGTAGGGGTTGTAGAGCGTCTGGAGACTTTATGGTTTCACCTTTATTGCATTGGCATAACTCACATTCAGTGACCAAGAGAAGGATGTCCTTCTTCATTCCTTCCCAGAAAAAATAACGACAGACATGAGCATAGATTTTTTGGAAGCCAGAGTGGCCCTCAATAGCATATGAGTGAAACTAATGTAAGAGCCTTGGATTCAGGGTTGAAGATGGTGACAAAACCAAGTGATCCTTATACCTAACAATATTTCCTTGCCAAGTGTATAGCCAAGGGAAGGATTAGGGTCCTCCTAAATTTGATGGATTATCCTCGACATAGTAGGGTGTGTTAGCCACTATTGTCGTAGTTCCTCAATCCAATCTGGAAAAGGTAAGGATATGGAAAAGAGGGAGTCCTCCTCCTCATGTTGTTGTGACAAGGCATCCTCCACTATATTGTATTTTCCCTTTTTATATATGATTTCATAATCATAACCCAACATTTTGGTCAAGCACTTGTTTTTTTCTCGGGAGGATAACCATTTCTCTAAAAAATACTTCAAACTATGGTGATTTGTTTTGATCTGAAAACGACTTCCCAAAAGATATGGCCGCCACATGTGCACTGCATGGATAATGGCCATCATTTTATTTTCATACGTAGATCTACCCAAATTACGACCACTTTATTCCTGGCTAGTAAAGGCCAGAGGCTAACCATATTGTGTGAGCACTACGCCAATAATAGTTCCAGAAGCATATGATTCTAAAACAAACAAAAAAATTGAAGTCGGGAATTGCTAATATTGGAGTAGTGCACATGGTCTGCTTTAAATCTATGAAGGATTGGCAGGTGTCCAGTGAAATGCATTCTTCTTAAGAAGGTTAGTCAAGGGATTAGAAATTTCACCATAATGGTGTACAAACTTCCTGTAATATCCTATGAGACTAAGGAAACCCAGGAGGCGCTTTAAGGTTGTGGGTCGCGACCAATCTTGCATAGCTTGTATCTTTTTGGGGTCCACTCTTACATCGTCTCGACCCACAATGTGTCCCAAGTATTTCACTACACTCACCCCAAAGGAACATTTGGTATTTTTGACAAAAAAATGGTTTTTTTGTAGCAAGAGAAGGAATTTGTCCACATGAAGAAGGTGGGAATCCCAAGTTCGGCTTGTTGAGGAAAAGGTATGAAGAACCTTACTCAATAATTTTTAGATCTTGCTAGGCTAAGGAAATATAGTTGGGAATTTTACCGGGAGTTTATATCCTTTAATTCAAAACAATCTCTTAATCCACAGGTAATATGTACTAAGGACTAAGGCTCATTTTATATGTTATATGTAACTGTAAAAAAAGAAAAGAAGCGGAGATATACATAAGTGTGTACATAGATAAGAAACAAAAATAGAAGTAAAATCTGAACAATATCATTAAGATACACATGTGAGACTGAAATCAGAAATATGATTTTTATATTAACTTCATTATGAGATACAAAGCATAACTCTCTTTACCAACCCCTGCGGGGGTGGCACCAAATTCAAATTTACAAGTCTCTGATGGGCACCATACAAAAAGACTCTAACAACAAAAGAAAATTGAAGCTAAATATATGGATCAACTTTCCATAAAAATGTTGTCACTTGACTCTACAAAATATTCTTTATCAGTCATGAAATATAATCCATAAACAAATAAGAACACATAGACTGCCAAAGATAAATCATACACCTTTAGAAACAAGTTGTTGAAAGATGTAATTCAGTTTTGAATCATGTTGTCTTCAATAAGACCCTGTTGTCATCAGGATGGTTTAGCTTTCTAGTAAACTCAGAATGAATGAAGAAAATAATTGACTCACAATTATAGAGCAAACCTTATATCAGAATTTCCCCTTTTGTTCTCCCTCTTTGTCTCTTCCTTTGATTGAGCCTTTATTATTTCTCAATAAGTTATGGTAGTCCAACTACCTTTCCTTTGTTAAGCTTAATTATCTTAACTAATTAGTTGAGACAAATAAATAATAATATAAATAAGGGTCTATTTAAATAATAACTAAATAGGTGGGACCCCTTGTCACTCCAATTTTCATTTTTTTAATAATCATCAAAACATGAAGTATAATACCACAAATATCTGATTCAAACATCTACCTTGTAACTCCCATTCTCATATTAATAATCAAATATTTTAATATCAAAAAAATAGAACATGACTATATCCAAAAATAACATTATGTCTATGTTGTCCAAAACTCTGTCTAAATATGTATTTGTTGTCCAAAATATTATTATATCAAATAAAAGATTTTCCTCAAAAGAAAATAGCATTAACAGGATTAAAACCCATATTTGTTGTGAGAGGCATTTTTCCTCTTTTCATGATGCTTTCTCTTGATCCCTTTTCTGATTTATCCTGTGCAACGACCTTTAACTTATGGGAACCTTGTGGGTGTATTGCACTTATAACATGGGAACAATCATATTTGAGGTGGATATGAGAGGATATTGATTCATAGGAGTCTTTAGAAGACTTGGAGGGATTAGCCACCTCTTTTCCTTTATCTATTTTTTCTCAGGGATGGTATATTTTAATCTTGATTGTATTGGCAAGACAACACAATAAGCTTGGGAAGTTGGGTTGATTGGCGGTGGAGGAGGGGGTAATGGAAACGACATAGTAGGCCAACCATGGTGATGAGCTACAGGTTGATGAACAATTTCTTACTAGCCATCATTAGCAGGTGGTTCTGGTTGCATAGACACATTAGGTGGGACATGGATACCAGAGAAATTTTGACATGGCTGGAAAGGAGAAATCTCAGGTATAGGTTGCAAAATTCCTTGGCCGACTAGATTAAAAAACCCCAACTTGGAAAATTTGATTTAATTCTTGTGGATCAAAGTCAAAATGTATCGAAAATCATGGCCTTCTATGGCCTCTTTGTTAATTATTTCCTCTACCTTTGTTTGCACCTCTGTCATTGTTGCCTCTACTAAAGAAACTCATCCTGAAGAAATATTTCAATCATGTTATGAAAAACTCTTAACAATCAATGCATCAATACTCTACCTAAATAAAATCAAAAGTTGGCTCTATCATTCACAGCAGAAGAACATGCAATCCATCCATCAATCATACTTTTAAACTCAATAAACAATTGCCATTTGAACAGGGACTGATAGGGCTATTGGGAAGATGGGGGGTTTTGTAATGAGCGAAAAATGGTAGCATGGATGGGAACCAACCAATGAATATTGTTCAAGAAAATGCAGGGGTAACTTCTTTACAAAAACAATGTCTCCATATCCAAACTTCCAACACCCATCATCATCTAGTCCCTTTCCTTTCCTTTTAATCCTTTCTCTTTTTTGTTTTTTTTTTAAATGAAATTCATAATAACAGAACAGGGAATAAATTAAATGTATCTGGGATGGTGGTGGCCATATAATGAGCAGAAAGTGAGATAATGAACGAGAATGAGACGATTAGTGTTCTATTACATGAAATAACCTTGATTGACTTTTAAAATCGACATTGCCATCATTTTCCCAAAACCTTTCTTTGTTAACAATTCAAATCCAAGACATGGAAATTTTTATAGGGCTCAATATAAAACCCAAGGAAAATTTCAGGACTGTCAAACTTTACAATTTCCATTTCCCTTTTTTCCTTTTCCATAGATATCCATTTAAACAAGAAAAAAAATTTATAAGAGACTGTTTACAAAGTCAATTGGAAAAAATTGTAACCAGATTGCCTCAAGCCATCATGGGAGGCTGAGAAAACAACCATAAAACCATCAACCCTTCATCATATAAAACTTATATCACAAACCCAATAATTTCTACATAAAATAACTAGGTTCAAAACCCCATTGTGGAGCTCGTTGTTATCTTCTTCTTTTTTTTAGAAAGCATATAACTTGAAAATCGACATTATCCTCATAGATAAATAACAAACAAGCCAAGACCTCACAGATATAACCAATCTTTTCCATTGTCGAGTCAACACCATAACAAGTATCAAAGCCCAAGTTCGATTTCATTATCAGTCCATATGTCGAATAGAAAAGTGGGGTATGGGCAGGCCATGGGTGAAATATTTTGAAATGGGGGCTGCAAAGCAAACAAAAAGACATAATTTCCTAAGACAAACCTTTCCACGGACCTCCCAAAATGGTCGCACGGCAAATACACAGGTTTCCAATATATTTTCAAACAATGGAATGATAATACAAAGGGTCGAAAATCTTCCAAGGACTGGGTAGAGGGCATGGCATTACGCCGTAATCACAAAAACCCAACTATTCATTTTATTTCACAGAGAAAACCCTTCGAAATTTAATGAGTGAAATTGAATGTATTCGCCATAATCATTTTCCAACAGTCATACCATAATAACCAACATTCATTCTGGATGCAACACAACCACATACTTCAAACCAAATGGAAATCCAAACAAATTTCCAAGCTTGAAACGTTAAATGCCAACATGAAGAAACCCAATGTAATTTGCACAACCAGAAAACCCATATACACCCATTGTAATATTTAGAAAGAAAACACACTTTGCATGCAAATTCTAAGAGCCAACACAATGATTTTGTTTGGAGCAGATTTACAGTTCATGAATGGATGGATAAGATCCAACATACATGTGAGGAAAATGCCAGAAAGATAAGAGCACCACTATTCTCCCAAAAGTTGAGAAAAATGAAGGAAATACTAACCGAAGCAACCAAAACAAGCGCGAGTATAGTGAAGGTGGCGACTTTGAGGTAGGGTAAGAATGATGTACAGTAAATGCACATTGTTTCCCCTCTTTTCTCATTAATTGCCATCAAACACAACCAAGTACGAGCACACCCAATCTTCCAAACATTTTTTCATAAAATACATACTTAACCATGGGTGCCACCAAACATATCATTTCCAATTCAAAATCGAATCCCCCCACCCCCCCCCCACCCACATGGATTACATAAGTATTATATTCCCGTTCAACACTTAGCACCAAAATATGTCCCACATTTCTTACTAACGGAGGGTTTCCATTCCATCAAACACATCAATCGGTCCACAATATATAACAAGTATACCATAAGTGCAATACACCATAACTATATGCCAAAATATATGTGTAGGAAGAATGAACCAAGATGCTTATCAAAATAAACATTTTCCTTCTCTTTTTATTTTCAAATCAAATTCCCAGCACACTCATCATTCATCCATTTCAAATGGAAACCGACTCAAATTTTTGGGTTTATTCTCACACTGTGGAATCAGTTTTGCAAGGTAGTCATGAGCACAATTTAGAGAAGTGTCTTTCATCATTATTTACATAATGGGTCCCACCTATTTAGCATATTATTATTATATATATAGGTAATAAGGCATTGCAACCCATTTGTAGGAAGGGATTCCATGTTGCGCTTTTGCGCGTCAAAAAAATGGCGAATCCACAGGGAAATTTGTTCTCAACAGATTTAGAACTCAAAATGTTTGGTTTCACAGACCAATAGAAGTAGGTGATCAAAAAATGTTGAAAATAATAGTTATTCAACAAGGGGAGGAATGATGGTTTAAGGGAAATGATGAGATGGGACTTCGGGAAATTACTTATGGAATGTGAGATGTCTGAGGGGAGTTGGTCATGTATGCATAACAATCAAATAAGATTCATAACCGTGTTGAGGAAAATATATGAAATATTCTTACTCAAGAATTTTTAGATCTTACTTGGCTAAATAAAGATAGACGAGAATATCACCCTATGTTTATAGTCATCAAAATTTGTTTCCTAATCCACAAGTATTGGTTACAAGTGCTTAGGCTTATTTTTTTATAAAAAAAAGATTGCTGAAAAATTCAATATTTATGTAATTTTCTGAATATAACCAATGCAGAATAAAATGTAGAGAAAGGAGTAAAAACACTAAGTCAATAATCAACACGGATGAGACATAAAGAAATCATTTATTCCATTCCAATTTATCAAAAGAATCGTTCTCTTTACAAAATTCCCTGAGGAAGTTTGGACCAAAGTCAAACTCAGATGTCCCCGATGAAAACCATACAAAAGGACTTCTGACAGAAAGTAAAATACTAAACTTTAAAAGTTGGATCATATTGCCACATATTGCTTCCCACTCGAATATGCACTATAGCCTTTATCAGTCATGAAATTTAATTCACAAATAGACAAGTCTACACAGACTATCAAAGATAGATCAACACCTCTGAAAACCAAGTGTCTGGATGATGTAATCCAGCCCTGAATCTTGTTGTCTACAACAGGAACCTACTATCATAAAAACGAATTAGGCTTTCAATGAATTAAAGAATGAATGGAAAATGACTTATCTCAATAAAACTCAAAGAGCATAACTCACTAGCACATTTGGCCCATTTTGCAACGGTTGTTTCGACGCTTATGCAACATTATATCGTTGATATGGCGACGAATTTGGAGTCTCTGAAACATCGGTTTAGGTGACGTGGAATTTGCGACGAACTTGAGAAAACGTTGCACAAGCGACGATATAGGCAAACAATCTCAAACCAACTTTTTGTCTATATTGCAATAACAAATTTTATAGTTAAACCAACACATCAATAGAAGTCGTCGTCGCATATTCGACAACAAATTTTTTGTTGTTTATGTAGCTAAACCGACACAAACAATAGAAGTTGTCGTTGAATCGGCGACAACAACTTTCCATTTTTTATATAGCAAAACCGTCGCATCGATAATCGTTGTCGTCGCATATGCGACGACAACTTTGCGTTGTTTATATAGCATAACCGTCGCATAGATAAAAGTTGTCGTCGAATATCCGACGACAACTTTCTGTTGTCTATATGGAAAAATCGTCGCATATATAAAATTTGTCGTCGGATATGCGACGACAACTTTCCGTTGTTTATATAGAAAAACCGTCGCATATATAACAGTCGTCGTCGGATATGCGACAGCCAAAAATTTTTTAGAAAAAAAATAAAAAAATATTTTGGGCATCAATTTTGATATTAATATTAATATTAATATTAAATCCCAAAGGTTATTGCATGAGCCCCGTATTGATTTCACAAAGCCTTGGGACTTCTTTGATGGAGCTTATCAAGGCTCGCCAAAAATATGTGGGGATGGAATCATACTCTTTGGAGCCAATCATGGCACTATGCTTAGATAAAAAATCTATGTTCGAGGAGGCCTCATTTTTCCATATCTACATGGATTTTAATAAAAAATAGGATATGTTGTCAAAATAAGCCATCATGCTACAAGGCTCCTTGTGGGAATGTGAATACAAGGACAATGCTCTACTAGAAGCTACTCAATTTTCTATGTTTTTATGTTTGGTTGATAGGTCTTGGGGTAGATATAGAATTATGTTTTCTTGGAGGTTAAATATGATTCTTGTTATGTTAGGTTTTGTCTAGATTGATTTTGTATGGCTATGTACGAAACATATATGGATCTCTTTTGGAAGATGAAATGCATATGTCTAGGTTAGTATCAGGGAAGATGAACTGAGCCAAAAGGCTAGCTTATGTGTATTTTTATTTCCTACTGAGATATCAAATACAATGAGTTTTTCATTGGAATATATATATACCCATTGTTTCAAGATGCAACTAGGGAAATTGAATTTCCATATGTTCAATTGTAAACCATTTTTCCTAATATGGACATCGCTTGGCCCTACTCTAAATAAAGGTATATCGTTATTTCAAATAGACTTGATCTATTGCTAAATAATTTTATCAATAAAGGATGACACCATATGGCCTGAGTCCACATTTGTTGAGTACACAATTGTTGAATTGTCTTTGCTATTATTTCTTATTGAGTTGTGTCAATGGAATTTTTCGATGGCACTATCAAAGGGACACAATTGTTTCTTGCAAGACAATTTTGAGGCTATGGATCAGTGATGATAGCTTGCCATTTATCCATCACCATATTTGCAACCTACATTCTTCATTGGAATGGGACTTTGTGGTGTGATGTTCAC
>ML779221.1:404965-455116 GCA_009831015.1 Picea engelmannii
GTCTCGACCATAAATCTGTACTGTAATTTTGAAAGGAATGTGAGAGGGAAGACAAGGTCCAGTTAGCACACCCCAATCAAAATGGATGGCCTCATTACTTGGAGGGGGTTCCAAAGGAGAAGGAGGAATATCCTCCGGCATAGTAGATTTTGTATCAACGAGAAAAACATGGGAAGTATTGGGTTTACTCTCTAGCAGGAGAGTAGGATCAACCGGTGGGGAGATCAGATCGACCACTTGGGTTTCATTCTCCAAGGGGAGAATGGGTTCGATGGGTGGAAACGGATCAACCGCTCGAGTTTCACTCTCTAGAGGGAGAGGGAGATTGACCGAGGAAGAGATCAGATCAACCACTTGGATTTCACTCTATGGAGGGAGAGTGAGGTTGATCAAGGGTGGGATTGGATCAACCACTATGTCAACTGGTTTAACTAAGGACATGACCATATTGACGACATGATCAACCGGATTGACCGACAAAGGGGTCGGATTGATCATTCCATCAACTACAGGTGGGTTGAGAGAAAGATTGTTGGAAGTTGAGGTTGTGAAATAGTCATGTCTTCCAGGAATTTTGAGGCTTATTCCATATGAGGGCAAAGATGAGTTAGATGACTCCCTTTGCATAACATACATGGGAAATTGGCTCTACTTTTCTTCTTCCCAACTATATTGTGACTAGTCGACGGGAAGTCGTCTTGCCACAGATTGTTGCCCACTCGACTCTACAAAAAACTGAACTTTAAAAGCTAGATCATCTTGCCATAGATTGTTTCCCACTCGACTCTACACAATAGCCTTTATCAATCATGAAATTTAATTCACAAATAGACAAGTCTACACAGACTATCAAAGATAGATCAACACCTCTGAAAAACAAGTGTTTGAATGATGTAATTCATCCCTGAATCTTGTTGTCTACAATATGACCCTGTTATCATAAAATAGAATTAGGCTTTCAATGAATTAAAGAATGAATGAAAACTGAATTATCTCAATAAAACTCAAAGAGCAGACTTTAGTATGTTTTCTCCTTATATTCTCCTCGTGTTCCTCCTTTTCCTTTTGCCTTTAAGCAATTAGAATTAGTTGAAGTAGTTAAACTACCTCTTTAGTTAAGTGTTCATTTGTAGTGACAGTGTTATTCCCTAAAAACCTAGGAAGATGCTCTTTGAATTTAGGAAGTGGACAAGTAGCAGATGCTAGGTTAAGAGGAGAGGAAACAAGCCACGGTGTGGTTGTAGAATCTTCTTCAAATTGAAAAAGCCCATACTTTTTAATGACTTTGGTAGGGTTTGTGGTAGATTGGACAGGGACTTCATGACTATATAAGCTACCAATCACTGATGAAGTTGAAGACTAATATGAGGAAGAACCTCCAGTGCCACCAGAGCCACCACTAGATGTCATATTACGGATAATAGGTAAGGGAGAGAAAGGCAAACTGGAATAATCAGACAAGGTTCTCCTAAGAGAACTTTGTTGGGTTGATAACACAACGTTCCTTCTTCCTATTTCAGCAATAGGATTAATTTCAGGTGATAAGCCTCTTCTTCTCCTAGAAACACGAGGATCTAAGGACATGAAAAGAAGGTCAAAGTTGAAGGAAAAGAGAGTTATGGTTGATTCCTAGGCTGTCTACATCTAGCTTCCTAACATTCTTGGGCACTTATGTCTTGTTCAATTGCTGCCCATGAACGATTAAGCTCAACCCGAGTATTAGCAGTTTCTAAAATGGTTTTAAACAAATTTAAAGCGATGTTGGTGTGATATTGAAGATTGGGCTCAATATTAGGCTACCTTGCAACAGGTACAGTCATTAAGAAATGAAACAATCAAAGAATCAATATCAGAAAAATAGATGTATTCGATGATAATCAAGCATAAAAATCAACCAGAGAGATATTGAAGATCTCCCCAGTATGGTCGCCAAATAAATGTTGAGGAAAAGATATGAAATGATCTTACTCAAGCATATTCAGATTTTACTTGGATAAAGCAAGATAGACAGAAATATCACTCTATGTTTATATCCATCAAAATTTGTTCACTAATCCACAAGTATTGGTTACAACTGCTTAGGTTTTTTTTTTATAAAAGAAAGATTGCTGAAAAATTCAATATTTATGTAATTTTTTGAATATAACCAATGCTAAAATAAATGTAGAGACGGGAATAAAAACACCAAGTCAATAATCAACACTTATGAGACATAAAGCAATCATTTATTCCATTCCAATTTATCAAAATAATCATTCTCTTTACAAAATTCCCTAAGGAAGTTTGGACCAAATTCAAACTTAGATGTCCCCGATGAAAACCATACAAAAGGACTTCTAACAGAAAGTAAAAAACTGAACTTTAAAATTTGGATCAGCTTGCCATAGATTGTTGCCCACTCGACTCTGCACAATATCCTTTATCAATCATGAAATTTAATTTACAAACAGGCAGGTCTACACAGACTATCAAAGATAGATCAACAAGTGTATGAATGATGTAATTCAACCCTGAATCGTGTTGTCTAGAATAGGACCCTACTATCATAAAAGAGAATTAGTCTTTCAATGAATTAAAGAATGAATAAAAACTGAATTAACTCAATAAAACTCAAAGAGCGGACCTTAGTATGTTTTCTCCTTCTATTATCCTCGTGTTCCTCCTTTTCCTTTTGCCTTTAAGAAATTAGAATTAGTTGAAGTGGTTATACTACCTCTTTAGTTAAGTTAACTAAAACTCAACCAACTTTTTAGTTGAGGAAAAGTAATAAAATAATAATAAGGGTCTTTAATAAATAATAACTAGTAGGTGGGACCCCTTGTGACTCCCTTTAGTTTTTTAACAAGCCTAACACAACTAGTTAATCAATCAAACACATCCCTCCTTATGGATCCCATCATCACTCTCATAATTTGACAATTTATATCAATGATAATTGAAACTATATCCAAAAAAATAATGGGTTGTCCAAAATTTCAGAAGTCAATTGTTCTCAACAATCAATAAATAAAAACAATTAAAACTCATATTTTCCACTCTGGGAGGCAATCTTCCCCTTGTTTTTGTTGTCACCCTTTCATTTCTCTTAATTTTCCTTAGTTTGTGTGGATCCTTTAGACCTAATCTCACTAATAACATGAGAGAAATCATCTCTCAAATGCATGCAGGATGATACAGATTTGGCAGAGTCATTTGAGGGAGAGGAGGGGGCAGCAGGGGCTTTCCTTTATTAGGAGCATGGTGGGCCTCGGTTTTTTAAACTTTTTCTTGCATGGGAAGATTGTATTGGTGAGTGGGCAGGGGCAGCTTGGACATTTTTATTAACAGGTGGAGGAGCAGGTAGAGATAAGTTGGGCCAACCATGATGTTGGGAGACTGTTGGGTGGACAATCTCTTTCCATCTGTCGTTTTCAGGGACTTCAGGTTGTAATGAAACATGAGGGGGAACAGGGATACCAGGGACATGTGGGGCTTGGAACAGAGGCCTTTCTGGCCTAGGTTGGACCACTCCTTGTCCAATCCAGTTAAAAAATCAAGCTTGGAATAGTTGGCTCAAATCTTGTGAGTCTGCATCAAAATGTATATAAAACCTTGGCCTTCTAGGGCCCCTATTCCAATTTTCTCTTCCTCTGTTACCCTGGCCATGGTTGCCACTGCTGAAAAAACTCATTCTTGTATGAATTATTGATTAGCAACTAGTTTCTTCAACAACCATACACGACATCTCTTTAAATATGAAACAAAGTTTGGCCCAACAACATATCAGACTCATGCAATCCAATCCGTAAAAATCGTTTAATACTTTTGAATGAGCAAGGGGTGAATAAGGGTTGTGGGATATGTGAGGGATTGTATTAAGTGAAAAGTGTTAAAATGAAGGGGCGTAGATCATGATTACTGCTCAACAAATCATCAAAAAATCAACTGTATTGTAAATCAAAAAATATCACTGTAACTCATCCATGTGCCATCCTTTAAATGTTATAATACATAGTTTCACATAACTATAATTTAATTTTAAGAACGTGGAGTGGATAGTGAATATGGGAAAGCGAGGGGACTTGTAATGTGTGAAAATGTGAGAGAATGGTAGGGGAAAAAGAGAATATTGTTCATAAAATAAATCAAGTAATCCATAAACACAACTCTGTATTCAATACAAAACATACCAATACCAATTTAATACTTACTATGTGTCAAAATTGTTCACTATCCCACATTCAATTTCTTCAAAACTTCTCAATTAACACAATCTATAATCATACTCATAATCACTATAACTTTCAACAGTCTCATTAAGAGAATACTTGGTCTCTAATTCATTTCCTTTCATTTAAAACAAAATTGAAAGAAACACACAACAACATTGCTCCATCTCTATCCATAATACATCATTATAAAGTATCAAACACTGTCCATAAATTCGCAATCGCCCAATAAAACATATACACATGTCCCTTTTCCAAATTGAACAAACTTCTAAAACTTGCCTGATTTCATGCCCTTTTTATTATATTAACCAATAAAACTTTGCAATGAAACCATAATATAAAACCCGAGCTTTATTGTTGATGATGCAATTAAATAAAACATTCATGATGCCTCTATAATAGATACACAGTGAAACAACGAATTCACAATCATCAATTTCCACAATTTGTCATGATCCCGATCGACACTAGTGAAACACACAGTAGTCACCAACTTGCAATTGACACCATGTTGTAAGAATACAGCGATCGAAATCATAACGAGAAGAGACAACCATTGACTGCACATTATCATTGATTCCCAATCAACCAATTTAATCAAATAAACAAGAGCTAGGTATTCTACGCAACTGTCATAACCACTCTATTTTACAACCAATCTTTGACAATTAGAAAGATGCCCGATTTGAATAAGACAATTAGGGATTTTTAAAAAAATAGGCTATGTAACAACGAATAAAAAGAAACAATTAATGTTTAGCTTGGTTATCAATAACACTAAGAGACTAGAGGTCCTCCAAACACATCAACCAATAGGCATAGACCCTTCGACACAAGCACAGGGTTCCTTATAACTCTCAGTCTGTGCAATGGCGCAATAGTTCAACGATGGGTCGAGTAGGAAAACGATGTAGAGGAGAAGCGAATGCCCATTGGACAGTAACAAGTACCCAGAACACATAGAGGTATAACCTCTATCCATTTCATTTGATGACAATGCCAGTGGGAATGCAGACCCGAGGCGTAATTTATATTTCCCAATCAACCAAAAAGAATATATCTTGGCATAATGACCACCCTAAGACCGACTTCTGAGATACGTCGATAACAAGACCATGAAAATAATCCCACGACCATGTGAATAAACCCATGACCATGACTCTGGAAAATACACAGTGACCAAAAAGCAATCTGAAAAACATACACATCAACCACATAGCAGCCCGAATACGACTAGACAGGGTTATCCTTATAACTGTGAGGAAGCGACCAACAAGGATAAACAGAGAGAAACCCTCAAAAACATAGAGCGATAATACCCATATCCACTAAAACACCATAGAGATCCATCACGATTTTCACCAACAACCAAACCAAATCCTTTACTTGCAGAATGAATAACCACATAATCATTCCAGAGAGAAAAACCACGCATTTACACAGTTTCCAATCTCATGAAAACACAAACTAGAGAATTATTGAGCCATCGTTCGTTCATACACAGAGCGTAATTCATGAATGGGTGAAAAATAACCATACTTTTAATCGATAGCTTAAATGGGGCGGGTTGGCCGAGCATTTCCTTCCCAGGCTTGGATCTCAGAGCTTCACCACCAGCAAAATGAAATGCAACAATAACCATACTAGGGTGACGACCCGATGGGGGAAGTATGGAGTGGTGTGCATTTACTGCACGTCGCTTCCATCTCCTCTTCATTCAATTCCAAAGTACATGACATCCAACACTCACTAATACATTTAACCATGTCATTAATTCCAAACCATTGAAATATGCATCCAAATTGCTTGCCAAATGCGCCACCCAAAAAATTCATATTAACCATTTCCAAACTTCCATACCATACCATATGTATTGCCATTGTTGAGCTGCCATTTTGTCACTCACCATAAACCTCTTTTGGCCATTTACACCCCTACCTAGGCATTGAAATCCAACTTATTACCTCCTATTATTACCTATTTGATTGCCTAAAGATCATGATTACAACATGAGGTAAAAGTTGTTTATTTCGATAATTTCTGAAGTTCTTGATAAATTAATTAGGATCTTTTAGATATTTGTTTACCAATGATAAAAGACACTTACCTTTTCAATGCAATTGTTGTTCATGCACTATTCCTGGCTTTCCAGTACCTACGTAGGCATTCTGGTACCTAAGGTTGTAGCTTCTCCTAGCTGCGCACACTCAGGACGGAGTTGGCAACATGGGTATTGTTCTTATGATTAATGCAATGGTTGTTGACCATTCCCCTTGCGTCCAGCAGACTTCGATTACACGGAATCAACCCATGAACAAATATTCTAGAGTAGTGCCAGATCGAGGTCTAAACTCGGCACAGGACGATATCTAAGATGGTTGTAACGATTTCCTGGGATAGAGGAAATTGTGGTTAGTAAGATCCTCTAGTTTTGTTAAGTCATTTTTAGCCCTGAGTTCCCGAGAACTGGGGAAAGCAATGTAATCATATATACTCAGAACCATATATATATGACGGGGTTCGCTTTGTGTAATGGTTAAGTTGTAAATACTCTTTGCAAAAGATAATGAAAAATCGTGTTACCCATTTCTTGTCTTGATATTATGATGAATGTGTTGTGAGTAAAGTAAGGGTTTATGTGTGATATTAATTAGGTTTTGAATTATCCTTGTTCATAAGCGTGGTGAGTTACTGAACCTTTTCTGCTCACTACTTGTGAAGGCATGGGCCCACCTCCCTTGGTAATTTGAGTTATTTGTATATTGCATGTTCTTTATTTTGTTGCAGCTGCATTTTCGAATGGTGTGAAGAGATCTTTAGATCCTAAGTTTCATTTGAGGTTTTGTGTGTCCTGTACCCATTGGGGATTTCTCTTAAGTTATGAATCAGATTTCCCTTAGTATGATGGAGAAGCTTTCATATGAACACATATATTATAAATAAACGATTATATGCATGTATTTCACCCAAGTTTATCTTTGTAGACACTTGAAGGTCGCATATGTTTCAGTATTTATTTGCAGCTTATTTAATCTCGAATACCTCGTTTAAATACTTCCCATGAATGATGAATAAATAAGCACTCACCTCATTCACTGGATACAACTGCATTGAGATTTTGAATTCATCTATTGTTTATGTGAAAACCTAGGATTATAATACGATATGCACAGGATTGATTCTAAATTAACAAGGGTTGGTTTATTGAGCACATTATAATGAGCTAGAATGAGATGTATGATCAAGCTGAGACTTCCATCACTTATATATGTTCACGAGGAGATACTTCATCATTTATTTTCAGATAAAAAGGATTAATATTAAATATAGAAGCTTTGCGATGACCTGGTCACATCTTAATAAACTTTGAATACATCTTTTACTGTTGAAAGAATGGATTGTATCTGCAGGGTAATCAGTTACTATATTCAGACTCTATGGTATTAAGGGCATAGGTCGTTAATGAGAACTCATCTTTGGGATTTGAAACTTGCTTGTTATGCGTGGTGTGACCTCTAGAGGTATTGTAGCAATGAGAGATAACATTTCAGGAGCCAAGATATTAGTTTAAATGTATGTTGTGTGTTTACATTCTAGTGTATCTATTGATTAGTGTATAGGTTGTGTGTTTACATTCTTTGTTGAGAGTTGTAGGTTTTCCCAAAATATAGTTACTTAGTTACTTCATCAAGTTAAGTGTCAATCTTGTGGCAAGACTCTTTCAGAGTCATTCCCCTGTACATTGGTTCTTTTGTGTGGGTAAGAATGTAGTGGCACCTTGTAGTATGTCATGCTTGTTATGAGTTAAGCCTCTTAGATTGAGAATAGGGTTGGTTAATAGGGAACATCCTCCAGCTGATTAGTCTCATGATAGGTCAGTAACATAATTACATGGAGACTTGAGTGAATCTATAAAGTTGGCTGATAAAGACATCTTCTTGGGGAATTGTTCTTTTGGTTTCCATTCATAAATAGATGATTGTTCTTTATGCATAGGATAGAATTTACATGATTAGATCTATGGTTGATTGCTAAGTTTCGGTAATGTTAGTTTGGTTTGAGCTTTTGCTTGATTGATAGATTTCCTAGTCCTCTTGTTCCTGGAAAGACAAACTAGGGTATACTTTTGTCAGTTGCCTGCACATACTGTGTTTGCAGTTCATCAGTTTACGAACCTGGTTGAAAATTCATGTGGGACTTTATTACAGCAATTAAATAGCCCAACATTTTGGCGTCGTTGTCGGGGAACTGCTAAAAGGAAAATAGTAATAAGTTAGTTTTGTTTCACAATTTGATTGTTTTCTTGAAGTGTTTTGTCCAGAATGGTGGAGGAAAGACAGTAAGACGAAAGGTAAGAACCTGCGTTGCCACTATTGTGAGTCCTTCCAAACCCTATCTGGCATATGGTTAACACATGGTTAGGCCTAGGGATAGCAAGGGTAGATTTTTAAAAACTGATTTTCTAGAAAATTTATTTGGTGGCAATAAAAATCCTCCTATTAATCCGACTGAAAGATACGTAGGAATCTCACGGAGGGAGGGTTCTACATAAAAGGTGGCTACTCCTCAATCTGAACAAGCAGTGGAAAAGGTCCAGGAAGAAGAGGGAGAATTATAGGACCAACCAGCCAAAGGGCCATAGGTTGGGAAGCCAGACATCGATCCAGCATTAGAGCAAACGGTTAACCTTGAGAATATACATAAATTGCTCAAAACACCCCACAGCGTGGTCATTTCGCAAGTGGAAACTTCTGTGGTGGAAGGAAATCGAAGATTGCAAATAGGAGACAACTTTACCCTTCATCATAATCCAGTATCTGAACCACCACTCTCACCAAGCCCGGAAGAATTTAGTCTATTTGGACACATGGCAAACGAAGAAGAAAGAAATAGGGAACCAAAAGGAGAATCTACCTTCGAATTCCCCATACTTGACTTAATGCCAAATGTAAACATGAAAAATATTCCCCTATCGGTCCTTCCAAATTTCAGAGGTATGGTTACAGAGGATACAGATGCTTTTCTCTTTGAATTTGACATTCTCTATAGAAGCTATAACTATGTCGATGATGCACAAAAATTAAAATTGTTTCCAGCAACCTTAAAAGACTCTACTCTAAGATGGTTTATGGGACTTGAAGACTATTCTATCCGATCTTGGGAAGACATGAAAAGTACTTTTCTTAAAAAATACCAAGATTGATGTAGAACCCGAGACTCCCGCAGTGACTTCTTTAAGATGCAACAATCAGAAGAAGAGAGTCTCGGAGACTACGTAGAAAGGTTTCTCTACAATCTTCATAAAACCAAACAAAGTACTTTGAACAATGATACCATATGGACGATCTTCATTAAATGAATACAAGAAGAATACATTGATGTGCTAAATCTAATGGGTGCAGGTGATATCTCTCAATTTCCATTTGCTACCATTTGTGATTTATGCAGGAGATATTCTAGGAGTCGAGCAAAATCTGGTAAGGGAGTAAGGGATGTTTTTCCAAAAGTAACAAGATCTGTTGTAGGAGGTGGAGTATCAAGGATAGAATTAGGAAACTTATTGGAAAATTTTAAAACAGATATTCTTGGTACTCTTAGTTCTCAGTTAGATATGTTTTAAATTAAGAAAAATCAAGGAGAGAAAATTGTTGTATATATTTTGTGTCCTCATTGTCGAAAGAAGCATGCATATAACGAATGTCCATTGGATAATGTGCAGGTTTGTGCAATATGTGCACAGGATCATGAGACATAGAATTTCCCCTCACTGCCCGGACTTAAAGCTATATATAAAGAAAATAGGGAGGTGGCATAACCTTCCTTTCAAGCCGTATTAAAGAAACCATGGAAACCAAGAGCCCAAGGTATGTCCCAGGATCCTTTTTCATCATCTTTTTCACCCTATAATGCTTATCAACAACATTGGAACACTCAAATGCAATGGCAAAACACTTGGCCACAACAGGAAACTCAAACCCAGCCTTGGCAGCAAAATTGGAGAGGTAACCCTCAAGGGATGATGCCTCAACAACAGTTCCCAATGCCCTATCATAATTATCCATAATACCTCCCACCCATGCCATCTGTGTATCCGCCTACCCAAACAACAGTCCCACAATTACCTTAGCTAACTGCAAACCAAAACCCTCCCAAACCAACACAAATGTCGGCATAGTCAGTACCAAATCCAAACAACAGAGTTGTACAACTTGCCTTTAATGCTAAAATGCAGCCTTTCCCGACTTACTTGATCAATCCTATGCCTCTTCAAAATATACATTTGAGGTCGGGGAAAGTCGTGAAACCGAGAGATTCCACGGTTTTCATAGAGGAAGAAGAAGAAACTCTTGAACAACAAACAAATGATAACCAACCCAGAAACATAGTTACTCCCTCCACTCAGACACAAACATCTACTACGCCTATAGAATAGCCACAAGCACCTAAACTTCCACCTTACCCAGAAAGGTTGGCCATAGAAAAGCCAATAGTCCTCCCTGAATTCGACTTGGAAGCTGAGCTATGGAATGTTTATGTCAAAATCCCCCTGCTACAAGCTATAAAGGATATTTCCATTTATGCAAAAACTGTCAGGGAGTTATGCATTAAGAAACCTGGAAGAAAACGAAAAGAACCCCCCACTATTCACATGGCAGGTCAATTGGCTGAGCTAATGTCGGGCAAACCATTGGTGAAAAAGTATGGAAATATCGGAAATCCCATAGTCACCATTTCCATCAATGAGGTTCCCATAGGAAATACTTTAATTGATTTGGGGGCTACAATAAATATCATGACTGTACTGACCATGGAAACACTGCAATTGAATACTCTCTATCCCACACCTACGGCACTCGAACTTGCTAATAGATACAGGATCAAGCCTGTCGGGGTGCTAGATGATATTTTGGTAACTCTTAATTCTTGGGAGTATCTCATAGATTTCCTAGTTATCCAACCTAAAACCAGTAATGTAGGCCACCCTATCATCCTTGGGAGACCATGGTTGATGGTTTCATCGAATGTAGGTCAGGGGAGATGACCATATCAAATGGTCTGGCTATGAAGAAACTCACTTTGTACCTGTCTGCCAAACCAGCATTGTCAGATCCTTGGCAGATATATGAAACTTGTGAAAATGCAAAAATGGAACCTCTTGAAGACCAGGGAATAGAGTCTTTCGAAGATGCAGGAATTGAATCTCTGAAAATTGTGGAAATTAGAGATCATATAGAAACAGAAATTTTGCATCCCTTTATAACCCTCGAACAAGAAGGGGAATTTAAAATCCAATCAGAAGATGATTTTCTAAACTTGTTTATTTCTGTTGTGGATTGTACTCAGTTTCCGGAAGTACTACAAACTTATAATTATATTTTTCACGAATATTTTTAGGAAATTTTCAATCCTATAGGAACCACATATTTTCCTGTATCAACCATCAAAGAGACCACAGATCCCTATTTCATAACTGTTGAAATCAGCCCAGGAAAAACTTTGAATATTAGTGTCGACCTTGATCCTGAACAGCAAAAACAGTTAATCAGCCTATTACAAAAACACTCGGGTGCATTTTCCTGGGACTATAAAGACATGCCTGGCATCCACCCAGACACATGTACGCATCATATTTACCTTCAAGAGAATGCCAGACCTATTAGGCAGCCACAACATCATATGAATCTTGTTGTAAAGGATATAGTGAAAGAAGAATTACAGAAGTTGCTAGATGTTAACTTCATATATCCTATATCTGATAACAAGTGGGTTTCTCCACTTGTGGTTGTCACTAAGAAGGAAAACAAGTGGAGAATATGTGTCGACTATCGTGAGATTAATAAGGCAACACTGAAAGATCATTTTCCACTGCCTTTCATTAATCAGGTACTAGATACATTAGCAAGCAAAAATTACTTTTCCTTTTTGGACGGTTTTAGTGGATTTAATCAAATACAGATTGCACCAGAAGATCAGGAGAAAACCACCTTTACATGTCCCTTGGGGACATTCGCCTATAAATTTTCGTCGTTTGGCCTGTGTAACACCCCTGCCACCTTCTAAAGAGCGGTATTGGGTATTTTTGTTGCCCTGATTCATGAGTGCGTTGAAATCTATATGGATGATTTTTCTATCTATGGTGACTCTTTTTCCAAAGCACTTCATAACCTGGAAAAAGTACTGATTAGGTGTAAGGAATCTAATGTTGCCTTGAATCATAAAAAATGTAAAATGATGTCACAGCAGGGCATTGTTCTTGGAAATCATGTTTCTTCTTCAGGCATCAAAGTGGACCCGGCAAAGATTAAGGTTATCATGGACCTTCCTGCACCCCATTCACCAAAAGAGGTAAGAAGTTTTTTGGGTCATGCTGGCTACTATAGAAGGTTTATTGAAAATTTTACAAAGATCGTTGCACCTATGTACAAGTTGTTAGCCAAAGATGCTAACTTTTTGTGGGATGAGCAATGTCAAGTTGCTTTTGAAATCTTGAAGGAAAAACTGTCCACAACACCAGTTCTGAGGGGACCAGATTGGACCCTTCCATTCCACATTTGTACAGATGCTTCGGACACTACTCTCGGGGCTATCCTAAGATAGAAACAGGATCAATTATCTTACGCCATCTACTACATTAGTAAAAACCTATCACCAGTCGAGTTTAACTATACCATCACAGAAAAAGAATTCCTAGTTGTCGTGCATGCTATCAATAAATTTAGACATTATATCATGGGATATGAAACTTTTATTCACACCGACCATTCTGCCATTAAGTTTTTAATGAATAAACCCATCACAAATGGTAGGGTCACTAGGTGGTTGTTATTGCTGCAGGAATTTAATATTACTACAGTAAACAGGCCTGGTAAAGAAAACTTGGTTGCAGACTTTCTCTCTCGAATCCATAATAATGATGAAAATACTCATGTTGACGACAATTTTCGTAACGAATATTTGTTTGTTGTTTCCACTAACATTCTATGGTTTGCAGACATAGCCAATTATTTGGCCACAGAAAAGTTGCCTCAACATCTCTCCCCAAGAGAAAGGCATCAAATTGTTAAGAACAGTGCAACTTATTCATGGATCAGGGGAGATCTCTTTCGTACGGAACCTGACATGATTATCATAAGATGCATATGAGAAGATGAAACATGTGATATTCTGAAAGCCTGCCATGATAGCCCCTGCAGAGGCCACTTCGCAGATAAAAGGACTGCTTACAAAGTGCTTCATCAAGGGTACTATTGGCCAACATTGTTCAAAGACACCAAAAAGTATGTGAGGAGTTGTAACAGTTGTCAGAGAATGGGTAAGCCAATACAAGCATATGAGATGCCCTTACAAACCCAAGTGCTAGTTGAACCTTTCGAAAGATGGGCCTTGGATTTTGTGGGACCAATCTCTCCTTCATCACAAAAAAAAAGGTACATTTTAGTTTGCACTGATTATGTAACCAAGTGGGTAGAAGCAAAATCCCTTCGTTCTGTTAGTGAAGAGTTTGTTATAGATTTTATTTACGAAGATATTTTTACTCACTTTTGTATTCCAAGAGAAATCGTAACAGACAACGGGGCACAGTTTACATCTAATTCAATGCAAGCGCTTACTCAAAGGTACCAGATAAAGCACTATAAATATTCTCCATACCACCCGCAAGAAAATGGGCAGGTGGAGTCTACAAACAAGGTATTAGAAGCGATCCTAACCAAGACGGTCCAACAGCATCACAAAGACTGGGCAAACAGGCTTTTGGAAGCATTGTGGGCCTACAGAACCACATGGAGAAATACCATAGGCTTTACTCCATATGAGCTAGTGTATGGAAAACATGTTCTTCTGCCTATTGAGCTCCAAGTGAAAACCTTTAGGACAGCTACACAACTAGGCATAGATCTATCAGAGGCACAGAAATAGAGAATAGCCCATCTCAATGAGATGGATGAAATCAGGCAAGATGCAGTCCAACACATTGTTTTGGTACAGGAACAAAGAGCTCGATGGCATGATAAATTCATCAAGAAGAAAGTTTTCAAGCCTGGTGACTGGGCCCTCCTTTTTTATTCTCGGTTTAAGAACTTCAGAGGAAAACTCACTACAAGATGGATGGGGTCTTATGAGATCGGCATTGTCTTCGACAATGGATCAGTGAAGTTAACAACAATTGATGACCGACAACATTCTTTTGTGGTCAATGGCCATCGACTGAGGTTGTATCATCGGCCAACGTCCAAGGATAAATTTGTACGATATATTTTACAGCAGTATGAAATGGAGGTAGTGGGTAGGGGGTCTCCTTCCCCCTCTTCCACCTCTGACTAAATATTTTCCTTCAGTTTTGTGAATGTATGTACATATTATTAAAATATATATATATATATATATATATATATATATATATATAATAATATAGTCTAGCCATGAAAATCAGTTTACTAGCGTGTTTAGATAAGGGCTTGTCTGAAAACCAGCTTGTTGGCAAATAAGCCAAATAAAATTTCTTGTCAACAATTGTCAGGCATTACTATATGTTCTTCAAATTAGATCGTTGTTCTCGAGTCAGATGATGAGGGGTGCATTAAGACTCCCCTTCTGACATCTTTGCCTCCATCGACATCATCACATCATCTAGGGGATAAAGTCATAGATTTGAATGGTACCTAGAGGCTTGCATACATTAATGGCAGGTTCTGTCGCTGATGATAGTGGGGATTCATTAATGCCTCATGTCTACTCGATCTTGCAGGACATTCGACATTGGCACATCAATTCATGCCCGGCAAGTTGTACCAGTGGAACCTTGACTCTCATCATCATCAAAGGTGAGTAGTTTCACATTGGTTAGCAGTGTTGATCAATGGTTGGTAATTCAATGACTTTCACCCGTGTTTGATGGCAACACATCTTTCACATGGATGGATTTGTTTCGGAAGTTCGGGTCGTAGTGAAGACAACTTAGTTATGATCTATATGATAGTGTGACAGTCAGTGTGAATAAAAATGAAGTTGGTTACAAGGCAATTGCAATAGTTCAGATGGTCTCAAAAAGAGGAGGGTGTCTGCCTTCTTAGTAGATTTCTACTAAAAGGTGGGACTTGCTTCTCGATACAGAGCTTGGTACACGGTCTGAATCTGGCTATCCATCCCCTTGTTTCTTCGCTTCCATTGCATTTATTTCCATCATCATCACAAATTAAAAATTCAGCATCTACAGTTCTATTCCTTGCTTAGTTTCTTATTTTAGATTTCAGTATTTCAATAAGTTCAGAACTCCACAAATTCGAATATTTTATGAACCAGTTGTGAGTTAATTTAGTATAAGGTAACTTTTTCAGTTTTATATTTGTAAAACACAGGGCAAGTAATGGTAGGGCCAGGAGCACCAAGAAACACGGTAGCATTCCTGCACCTATGCAGAAATGACAATTCAGAAATTTCGCATATACAGTGGAAACGGGTAATTACTTTTTGAGGTAAGTTTGCTCTAGGATTCTGATTGGTTTGCTAGGAACAAAGGAATATTGTTTTAACAACTTCTTGTGTCAATCCAAACCATCCTCATTACTAGTGATTCAACATTGGGATATTCCCATATTGGGTAACCATCAATACCATAATTCCCATGTGTAGCGCGATTGGCCACCCCTATACTCCTGTCATAAGAATTCTACCTATGTTCGTCCACCTCATCTGATATTTTACCCACCCATACGTATTATTGTTTGTTGCACGAATGATGAATTCGTGCAACGAGCTCACACTTAAGTGAAAATCCACGAACCTTAGTAATTGACTGTTTCATAAGTGGGAAATTGAAAACGTTGGGATGATTCATGTTACATTGCATGAGTTTGAATCATCATTCCCGTACTGAGTCACCACGCCATTATTACCACGAAATAGATTCATATCACCTTATCGCAAATTTAAATGGTGCACCGTGACGTTTCCAGATGCGTTATAATCAATTCTTGATCACCATCGTTCTGTAGCCTCTGCCACCATTCTAACAATTATCTGTATTCACAAGACCCTGCCCTTCTCGCTACTCTGTGTATCTTTCTTCGCCTCGCCTCGCCCCTATGGGAATTCTTCAATTCGGCCATAGCAAAAACTTCGTCCACACCTACATTTCAGCATGGTGATAGATCGCCATGAACCAGTCTCTCGGCGAGTGCTCGAAGCCGTGCCTTAGTATCAGAGATGCAAGAAATTGTTTAAAGAAGCAGGCTAGCATAAATTTTTCACCAAATTTCAGGGGTTTAATAATCAGGTTGCTCTTCAGTTTGCATAGATTTTCGATAGACGATTGGCTAGGGTCGTGAATTTGGAAATAGAAGTTACAGAGGAGACCATAGCCAATGTAACGGGCCTCCCCAGGACCGGAGAATATTGGTTCAAGAAATTGACGTTGGGCACGAAAATTTGCAACCGGTTTCTGAAGGCACGATATCAAAACGTGAGCTGGGAAAGGGGAGTTACAAGGGCATACCTCATGGATGAGTGGCAAGCACCATTGGCGATACTACAGAGGTATTTAACTTGTCAGGGAAGGTATGCCCTCACATACCAGTGTCATGTTCGAATTCTGCTTCATTTTGAATCAAAGGAACTAATAAATTTCCCATACTATCTGCACAAGAGTTTAGAAAAAATGGCTAAGATGGTAAGGAGGAAGAGTCAAAACCCCCAGAATAGCCTCTACCATCATGGGTTGGTAAAACTATTGGTAGAAGATGAGCTCTGCAAAATAAATAAGACATGGGATCAATTCCTGCATGAGAATGCATTTATTAACCTGATCCCTATTGTAGTGGAAGAAGGGTCGAGCAATTTGGGCAAACGGTAGAGAAAAGAAAGGATCCCTGCGGCAACGAAACAAGGACCGATAGAGGTGGAAAAGTGACAGAAAAAGGGGAGGGCCAGGAATGGCAAACCAAAGAAGGAGACTACGGCAATTAAATCACCAATTGAGATTCCATTTCGTAGGATCACACGTCGCATGACAAAACAAGATGTTCCAAAAATTGATGAGCCAACCCCCGTGTACCCACGGGCTGCAACACACGAAGACCCAATACCTGTTGACGATGATGAGGAGGATAGTTTGCTCATTTCGAAGCCCTTCAAAGTTGTTAAGCGTCCAAAGCTTGTGGAACAATCTTAGCCAGGTATAGAATTTACAGACCCTAACGAGCCATGGGTAAACAATTTTATTGAGCCAAATGAGCTCGTGGAGCCACAGGAACAGTTGTTAACTCCCGCAGAAGAAGGAGGATGTAACGATGAAATATCGAAGGTTGTACACCAAACTGGAAAAGCAAAACTACATCCTAGAACCCCAAAGACTCCCAGCATTATTATTCCTGGACCATCTAAGAAGGGAGTTGAAACTTGTGAGCATTCAAATGTTCTAAAAGATGAATCTGTTAGTGAAAGTCCTCTGGAAAGGAAGCTCGGGAAACGAAACAAAAAAGTTAAGAAGTTGGAGCAGGAAGTCATGGAGTTTTATGTCCTAAATAGGTGCATTGAAAGAGAAAAACAACAGTTAAAGGATCAGGGTAAGAAGTTTCAAGAAGAAATTGAAAAACTTCAATCTGAAACTAAAAAGATCAATAAGCAGATGCATAAGATATTCCAGCGAGAACAACCAAGGAGGAGCGACAGATTGGAAAAGAAGAGCTCGGGCTTCAGTATCCTAATAAATGTTGCAAGACTCTCGTCGGATTGAAGAGATGGTGTATTTCAATTTTGAACAGTTTTTAGGATATCTTTGCATGAGGACATGCAAATAATCAGGTGTGGGAGTAATGTTGAGCTCCCATTTTGTCACTCACCATACAACTCTTTTGGCCATTTACCCCCCTACCTAGGGATTGAAATCCAACTTATTACCTCCTATTATTACCTATTTACTTGCCTAAAGATCATGATTACAACATGAGGTAAAAGTTGTTTATTTCGATAATTTATGAAGTTCTTGATAAATTAATTAGGATATTTTAGCTATTTGTTTACCAATGATAAAAGACACTTACCTTTTCAATGCAACAGTTGTTCCCGCACTATTCTTGGCTTTCTAGTA
Organism: Picea engelmannii; assembly: GCA_009831015.1. Classification (NCBI taxonomy): domain Eukaryota; kingdom Viridiplantae; phylum Streptophyta; class Pinopsida; order Pinales; family Pinaceae; genus Picea; species Picea engelmannii. The sequence continues at coordinate 423,263 of ML779221.1, forward strand.
ACTATGTGGGCATTTCGGTACCTAAGGTTGTAGCTTCTCCTAGCTACGCGCACTCAGGATGAAGTTGGCAACATGGGTATTGTTCTTATGATTAATGCAATGGTTGTTGACCATTCCCCTTGCATCCAGCAGTCTTCGATTACACAGAATTGACCCACGAACAAATCTTCTATAATAGCGCCAAATCAGGGTCTGAACTTAGCACAGGACGATATCTAAGATGGTTGTAACGATTTCCTGGGATAGAGGAAATCGTGGTTAGTAAGATCCTCTAGTTTTGTTAAGTCATTTTTAGCCCTGAGTTCCCAAGAACTGGGGAAAGCAATGTAATCTGATATACTCAGAACCAGATATATATGAGGGGGTTTGCTCTGTGTAATGGTTAAGTTGTAAATACTCTTTGCAAAAGATAATGAAAAACTGTGTTACCCATTTCTTGTCTTGATATTATGATGAATGTGTTGCGAGTAAAGTAAGGGTTTATGTGTGATATTAATTAGGTTTTGATTCATCCTTGTTCATAAGCGTGGTGAGTTACTGAACCTTTTCCTCTCACTACTTGGGAAGGCATGGGCCCACCTCCCCTGGTAAGTTGAGTTATCTGTATATTACATGTTATTTATTTTGTTGTAGTTGCATTTTCGAATGGTGTGAAGAGATCTTTAGATCCTAAGTTTCACTTGAAGTTTTGTGTGTCCTGTACCCATTGGGGATTTCTCTTAAGTTATGAATCAGATTTCCCTTAGTATGATGGATAATCTTTCATATGAACACATAGATTGCAAATGAACGATTATATGCATGTATTTCACCAAAGTTTATCTCTATAGACACTTGAAGGTCGCATAGGTTTCAGTATTTATTTGCATCTTATTTAATCTCGAATATCTCATTTAAATACTTCCCATGAATGATGAATAAATAAGCACTCACCTCATTCACTAGATACAACTGCATTGAGATTTCGAATTCATCTACTGTTTATGTGACAACCTGGGATTATAATACGATATGCACAGGATTGATTCCAAATTAACAAGGGTTGGTTTATTGAGCACATTATAACGAGATGGAATGAGATGTATGATCAAGTTGAGACTTCCATCACTTATATATGTTCACGAGAAGATACTTCATCATTTATTTTCAGATAATAAGGATTAATATTAAATATAGAAGCTTTGTGATGACCTAGTCACATCTTAATAAAATTTGAATACATCTTTTACTGTTGAAAGAATTGATTGTATCTACAAGGTAATCAGTTACTATATTCAGACTCTATGGTATTAAGGGCATAGGTCGTTAATGAAAACTCATCTTTGGGATTTGAAACTTGCTTCTTATGTGTGGTGTGACCTCTAGAGGTATTGTAGCAACAAGAGATAACATTTCAGGAGCTAATAGCTTAGTTTAAATGTATGTTGTTTGTTTACATTCTAGTGTAGCTATTGATTAGTGTATAAGTTGTTTGTTCACATTATTTTCTGAGAGTTGCAGGTTTTCCCGGAATATAGTTACTTAGTTACTTCATAAAGTTAAGTGTCAAGCTTGTGGCAAGACTCTTTCAGAGTCATTCCCCTGTACACTGGTTCTTGTGTGTGGGTAAGAATGCAGTGGCACCCTGGCACCCTGTAGTCTGTCATGCTTGTTATGAGTTAAGCCTCTTAGATTAAGAATAAGGAACATCCTCCAGTTAATTAGTCTCATGATAGGTCAGTAACATAATTACATGGAGACTTGAGTGAATCCATAAAGTTGGTTGATAAAGACATCTTCTTGGGGAATTGTTCTTTTGGTTTTCGTTCATAAATAGATGATTGCTCTTTATGCATAGGATATAATTTACATGATTAGATCTTTGGCTGATTGCTAAGTTTCAGTAATGTTAGTTTGGTTTGATCTTTTGCTTGATTGATAGATTGCCTAGTCCTCTTGCTCCTGGAAAGACAAACTAGGGTATACTTTTGTCAGTTGCCTGCACATACTGTGTCTACAGTTCATCAGTTTATGAACCTGGTTGACAATTCATGTGGGACTTTATTACAGCAATTAAATAGCCCAATAGCCATATCAAATGCACCCAATATAAATCAAATGAAAATTGCATAGCCACTAACCATTAATAGTTAGGATTAAAACTAACTTGTTTTCATTTTATTTGCACATAAATTCTAACATAGCATAACATAGGTCCTTTATTTTGGGTTTTTTTGTAAGTTTCTTCCCTTTTGATTTTGTTTATGTTTTTACTAACATATTTCTGTGTAGGTGTAGCCAAGTAATAATCATGGTGACATGATCAAATATAACAACTGTAAATATATGCCAATTATAACATAAAATTAAACCTTCGAATAACAGAGCATCCCATAAAATGCATCATCCACCTGTCATTATGTCAAAATGAAACCAAGACTGCATCGTCAACCATATAAGACCTTGTAAGCAGCATTGAAACAACATCATAAAATGAGTGATATGACTATCTCTGAGCCTCTAGTCTACAAGGGGGTCCTAGTTTAAATAATGGGTTTTAGCAATACTTTGCGGGGGAAATTCCTCGTTGCGATTTTTATCGTCAACAAACTGATAATGCTCTTGATTTTGAAGATGGATGGAAGAAAGGGATAGCAAAAAACAAGGAAGAAAAAAAAAAACTATACTACAACAATATTGAAAGCAAAAATTATTCAAGCGGTGTCTCAAAGGAGGACATCGTAACAATTGTGTGTATCTTATTTTCATCGATCAACAATACTTACAAAATGACATTGTTATGGAAAAAATGATTCAGACTGTATTTATGATGACCATGCGAAAAAACAACAGAAATTAAAACTTAATAAACATAAAAAAGAACAGTAAAAAAAAGGACTATATACAGCAATCATGTCTACACAAAGCGCCAGTGATCAAGTTGGTTCCACATAATGTTTCAAGTGGGAACCATTAGTACTGTAAGAAAAAACTCGTTCCTCCGAATCCTTTAGAAGGTATGAGTTTGTGCCAAGGATAAAAGCGATTTTGAAAGGGCCTAGCCATAATTTTTGGAATTTTTAATGTCTCCCTCTTTTAGCATGGGTTGAGTCCCATAGTAGGAATTTGTCATCAATATTGAATTCAACAGCCTTTGCTCGTTTGTTAAAATACTTTTTCACCATTTACTACCTTATTTGTAGGTTCTCCAAGGAAAAGCTTCTTTGTTCTTCCAGGGCTAACAATGCATTTATCCTTTGGGGAACATTAGAAGAATTTAATTCTTCAGTCTATAACATCAACCGTAAGGAGGAAAGCTCTAATTCAGTAGGCAAAATATCCTCTTGGTCATATACGAGCTGAAAGGGAGTAAATCCCATACTTTCTTTGGTGGTTGTACGGTCTTCCCAGAGAGCATAAGTGAGAAGTGTGTGCCACTAGCGAGGTTTTCCGTCTATGATTCTCTTTATGATCCTAACAAGACTTTGTTAGTGGACTCTGCTTTCCCATTTCCCTGAGGGTAATAAGAAGATGAAGTGAAATGTTTGACACCTAACTTAGCCATAAATTGGGTCAATTTTGCAAAAATGAAGGTTGGGCCATTGTCTGTAATGATCTCTAATGGGATGTTGAATCTGGAAAAGATATTAGATTCTAGAAAAGAAACTACCTGCTCATCATGTGTGTGTCTAAGAGGAACAACCTCGGTCCACTTATTAAAGTAATTAGTGGATGTGAAAATAAAGATATACCCTGTAGAAGATGGAGGGTTGATAGGACCAATAAAGTCTAGACCCCACTTAGAAAAAGGGAAATCCGGGAGGACAGGTTGTAAAGGCATGGAAAAAAGATGTTCTTTCCCAACAAATTTCTGGCATTTATCATAGGATCTTGAAAATTTATATGAATCGTGGAATATCGAAGGCTAGTAATAACCATTTCTTATGATCTTAAAAGCAATAGCCTTAGCATAAAAATGGCCACAGATGTGAATGACAGAAGTTCATGATCCATGGATCTCGTGTAATAATTTATGTGCCTCCTTATTATTTACACATCAAAGTAACAAACCATCAGCAGACCTCCTAAACAAAAGGTCTCCTAAAATGATATACTTGGAAGCTTCAAGGCATAGTCTCCTTCTCTAGTGAGGATTCATCCCATCCGGACACTTTTGATACTACAAATAAGAACACCATATTTTTATACCAAGGATGCTCAGATAGAGAGATTCTTATTTTCAATATAAAATAGCACTGAAAGAGGATTATCTTGGTCGTCAAGTTCTTCACTTGGTTCAGGGTGTTGAGCTAAGTGAAGGGATAGGTCTCGTCCCTTGATTGTCTTCGAAGTCATGATCATCAAATCATGCTCCTGAATTTTGGCAAGCCAATGTGCAAGTTTTCCTAAAGATAAGTTTGTGAAATCAGAAACTTGATAGTAGGCAAAGGGACTTTTACCTGTGTATGTTTGCCCAAAATAAAATGGTGAAATTTTTCTATAGCCTTGACAAGAGAAAAGGCATGTTTCTCAATATAAGATTATATTATCTCATTGTCTGGTAGACTTTGACTCATGTAAGCTACAGGTTTTTTATTGTTTTGGTCATCACATTGTAAGAGGATGGAAGAAATTGCTTCCTTGGTGGCATTGGTATATATGATAAAGTATTTCTCAAAATTCTAGAACCGACATGGAACTGATTTCCTTATTAATCCTAAGGAAATCATTCTCGACCTCATCTATCCAAGAAAAAGAATGATCCGGCTTCAGAAGATTATGGATTGGTTTAACCATGATAGCAAAATCAAGGACAAATCTACGAAAAAAATTAATAATGCCCATGAAAGCTTGAACTTCTTTCTTGGAGGTGGGGGCAGGGAGGTTTAGAATGGAAGTAATCCTCTCATGATCTATACTTATCCCTGAATTAGAAACAATTTGACTGAGGAGCTTACCCTTCTTGACATTGAAAATAGATTTGGAAGTATTTAAAGAAATGCCAAATTTTTTGCAACACATGATAACTTTTATAAGATGACCAAAATGATCCAATCGGTTTTAGAATAAACAGTCAAATCATCAAGAAAAACTTGGATAATCTTACCAATTAGATCGTCAAAATTTATCTACATAGCTCTTTGAAAGGTGGCACCTGCATTAGATAAGCCAAATGGCATGTGTTCATAAGAAAATATGCCCCAGCGTGTGGTAAATGTAGTTTTATATCTATCAGTCTTTTTTACCTTGATTTGATTATACCCAGAAAAACCGTCAAGTAAGGACATCATTTGAGACCCTCCAACATGTTGTAAAATCATTTCCATATTAGGAAGCGAAAAATGGTCTTTAACCCTTACTCTATTCAATGCACGGAAATCGACACATAATCTGATCTAGTTGGTAGTTTTCCGAACAGGAACCATATTTGAAACCCAGTCAGAATACTTAACTGGTAAGATTATATTAGCTTTCAACAATTTTTCCAATTCTTTTCTAATAGTGGCTTCGAGCGCAGGGTTAATAGGTCTTTGTCTTTGCCTAACTAGTTTTACCCCTTCCTTGATAGGAATGGCATGTTGTATGAGAGCGGATCAAAACCACGAAGATCCTCGTATGACCAAGAAAAAACATCTTGAAATTCATGGAGTAATTCTATGAATTTTGTTTTTTCTTCATCAGAACATTGGGCACCTAATTTAATGATCTTTGGAGATTCGGATGTCCCAATATTCAAAGAAATGGTATCACAAAATTTCCTTTTCGACTCCTCTTCCTTATGTGTTTCTTTGTTGCCTACATCACTTGACGAAAAGGAACTTTCGAGAGGAGTCAAGACTTTAGGAAATCGGTCATCTTCAATATAGATGATTTCTTTGGGATTAAATATTTCATTTTGTATGAAAGCGCAAATGCCTTCGTCACTCGGAAAAACTTTCCATGATTCTACGTTATCAAGGATGTGAGGACGATATAGAAATTGGAACGTACAATCGGGTTTTTGAGGTAAAAGATGTCAGGTAGGGGATGTTGCAAAAACAACTAACCTATCATCCATTGAATTAAGTTATCTCTTAACATGAGTGATGTTAAATGATAACAGGTTTGAAATCAGCATCCAAACATCTTGAGTATAATGTTTAAGTAACTTATTGCTTGGTGAATAAATCGTACATACAAGATTCACAACAAGTTCAGAATCACCAAAAACTATAAGGTGGCCACAACCAATGTTATATGCATTTTCGATGCCTAACAATAAGGCCTCAAACTCGATTACATTGTTTGTGCAAGCAAATTCCAACCTATAAGAGAAATTATGTGTTTTACCTATAGGAGAATATAGAATGATGTCGGCTCCATTACCTTCATTTGAACATGAGCCATCGAAATGCATGGGCCACATGCCATCATCAAAATCAACTTGTTCAAGCATAGTGTCACCTTCATCAGCAAAGATAGAGTACACTCCCAAATCTTCTTCGAGATAATTTACATTAGGTTGGGGAACACTCTATATATACGGTGAAATTCTTCCTTCTCTAAGGACTATAATGTTATTTCCGTTCCAAGGGACGGACAAATGTGTTACATCAAGTGAAAGGTGTCCACCAGTTAAGGCTTGTCAATCCCTTCCCAAAATAATTAAGTAGTTATTCACCGGCATATCAATTACTTTGATGTTCAGGGTTGTTCTTATCTGAGGATGTGAACACAAAACTAAGGTTACATCCTTGATTTCACCTATAGTTGATTGTTGCAAACTATTATAAGAGAGCATTCTAGCATTTTTGTTAGTGCAATATAATCCAATCTCTTTCATGATAATTTTAGACATCACAATTGGACCAGACCCGCCATCAATTAGGAAACAATGAGCTAGTCTATCCATGATTTTTACTGAAATATAGAAAGGGGGGTTTTTTACAGGGTTCCTAAAATTATTTACACCTATCTTATTTACAATTGAGTCCTCTTCCTTTGACTCTTCAAATAGATTGGCTATGGTAGAAATATTTCCTTCCATGAAGTCCTTGATATGATTTTGTTGTTCCGAGATGGAAACCATGTCCAAAAGGGTAGCATCAGCTTTGATATTAGCCAATTGGTTAAGGATATTGTACTTGGAAGAGGGAATAAGAGAAGGCACTCCTTGATCACTTGAAGTTCTGACAATTTGTGTATTAGCACTTTGATAAGATGAGCTTTGGGAAGAAGAAGTGTGGTGAATATCAAATTTTCCCTTGGTAATGTAATATTTATTCCTTGTATTGATTACCATAACATCCTCTAGTTCAGCCCAATCTAAAACAACGATCGTGGTATCGGGCCTTTTTCTGGAGATCTTATCTCTAGCATTCTTTTTAACTTCGCGTGTATTCTCATAATGATTTTCTTCACAGAAATTACACCAACTGTGAGTCATTATGGCCTTTAGCTGAAAAGTGTTTTCATTTGTGTTTCTGAAAGGCGTTGGGGAAGAAGAAGAAGTCTCGGGGGGAGAAGAAAAAGAAGTTCATTTGCGTTCGAAAGCTATCGTCCTATTATTCATATCTTGCATGAGTTGTAGAATGGAAGACTTGTTTATTTGCTTGACCAAGTCTCCCTTAGGAAGACATGTTCTTTCAATTTGCTCTTCATATTCTAGGCAAGCCTGAAGGGCGGAATCAAGATTGTCGATGGCCTTCTCTTCAAGTCTATGACGATACAGAGAAGGTAATGCATTATAATAATGCATGAAAGTAACTTGATTTTGAGGACGAATTAGTTCCGGAATTTGATTATATAGTTTGGTGAAACGAAGGTTAAAATATTTAATGGTTTCACCATCCTTATAAGAAATAATGGTGTATTCCCTTAACTGATTAGCTAGACTTTTTGGGTGTCCATAAGTGGATTTGAACCAATAAACCAATTCTTCGCAATTTGAAAGGATTTTGGGAGGGAGGTCAAAAAAAAATCTGAGATACAAAGCATAATTCTCTTTACAAACCCTTGTGAGGGTGGGACCAAAGTCGAATTTAGAAGTATTTGATGGGAACCATACCAAAAGACTATGGAAACAAAATAAAATTGAAGCTAAATATCTGGATCAACTTGCCATAAAAATATTGTCACTTGAATCTGCAAAATATTATTTATCAATCATGAAATCTAATCCATAAACAAACAAGAACACCAGATTGCCAAAGATAAATCATACACCTTTAGAAACAAGCTGTTGAAATATATGATTCAGTTTCGAATCATGTTGCCTTCAATAAGACCCTATTTTCATCAATATGGTTTAGTTTTCTAGTAAACTCAGAATGAATGAAGAAAATAATTATCTCACAAGTATAGAGCATACCTTATATCAGAAGTTCCCCTTTTGTTCTCCCTCTTTGTCTCTTCCTTTGATTGAGCCTTTATTATTTCTCAATAAGTTATGGTATTTCAACTACCTTTCCTTTGTTAAGATTAATTAGCTTAACTAATTAGTTTAGACAAATAAATAATAGTATAAATAAGGGTCTATTTAAATAATAACTAAATAGGTGGGACCCCTTGTCACTCCAATTTTCATTTTTTCAATAATCATCAAAACTTGAAGTATAATACCCCAAATATTTGATTCAAACATCCGCCTTGTAATTCCCATCCTCATATTAAAAATCAAATATTTTAATATCAATGAAATAGAACATAACTATATCCAAAAATAGCATTTTATCCATGTTGTCCAAAACTTTGTCTAAATATGTATTTGTTTTCTAAAATTTTGTCATATCAAATAAAAAGACTGTCCTCAAAAGAAAATAGCATTAACATGATTAAAAACCATATTTGTTGTGAGAGGCATTTTGCCTCTTTTCACTGTTGCTTTCTCTTGATCCCTTTTCTGATTTATCATGTGCAACAACCTTCAATTGATGGAAACATTGTGGGTGGATTGCACTGATAACATGTGAATAATCATCTTTGAGGTGGATATGAGAGAATATTGATTCAGAGGAGTCTTTATAATACTTGGAGGGATTAGCCACTTCTTTTCCTTTATCTAATTTTGTCTTAGGGATGGTAGATTTTAATCTTTTGCTTGCATGAGAGGACTGTACTAGTGAGACAACACGATCAATGTGGCCATTTGTGTTGATTGGCAGTGGAGGGGGGGTTAATGGAAACGACATAGTAGGCCAACCATGGTGATGAGTTATAGGTTGATGAACAATTTCTTACCAGCCATCATTGGCAGGTGGTTCTGGTTGCATAGACACATGAGGGGGGACATGGATACCAGAGAAATTTTGACGTGGATGGAAAGGAGGCCTCTCGGGTATAGGTTTCATAATTCTTTGGCCGACTAGATTAAAAAACCCATCTTGGAAAATTTGAATTAATTCTTTCGGATCAACACCAAAATGTATCGAAAATCGTGGCCTTCTATGGCCTATTTGCCAATTATTTCCTCTACCTTTGTTTTCACCTCTACCATTGTTGCCTCTGCTAAAGAAACTCATCCTGAAGAAATATTCCAATCATGTTATGAAAAACTCTTAACAATCCATGCATCAATAATTTACCTAAATAAAATCAAAAAGTTGGCTCTATTATTCAAAGCAGAAGCACATGCAATCCATCTATCCATCATACTTTTAAACTCAATAATCAATTTCCATTTGAACAAGGACTAATAGGGCTACTGGGAATATGTGGGGTTTTGTAATGAGCGAAAAATGGTAGCATGGATGGGAACCAACCAAAGAATATTGTTCAAGCAAATGCAGAGGTAACTTCTTTACAAAAACAATGTCTCTGTATCGAAACTTCCAACACCAATGATCATCTAGTCCCTTTCCTTTCCTTTTAATCCTTTTTTTTTAATGAAATTCATAATAACAGAACATGGAATAAATTAAATGTATATGGGAAGGCGGTGAGTGGAAAGTGAGATAATGAACGTGAATGAGATGATTATTGTTCTATTACATGAAATAACCTTTATTGAATTTTAAAATCAACATTACCATCATTTGCCAATAACATTTCTCTGTTAACAATTCAAATCCAAGACATGGCAATTTTTATAGGGCTCAATATAAAACCCAAGGAAAATTTTAGGATTGTTAAAATTTACAATTTTCATTTCCCTTTTATCCTTTTCCATAGATATCCATTTAAACTAGCAGAATGTTTTATAAGAGATTGTTTACAAAGTCAATTGAAAATAATTATAACCAGATTGCCTCAAGCCAGCATGGGAGGCTGAGAAAATAACCATAAAACCATCAACCCTTCATCGTATAAAACTTATATCACAAACCCATTAATTGCTACATAAATTGACCGGGTTTGAAACTCCATTGTGGATCTGGTTGTTATCTTTTTTTTAGAAAGAATATAACTTGAAAATCGACATTATTCTCATAGATAAATAACAAACGATCCAAGACCTAATAGATATAACCAATATTTTCCATTGTCGAGTGAACACAATAACAAGTATCAAAACCCGAGTTCGAGTTCACTATCAGTCCATATGTCAGATAGAAAAGCAGGGTTTAGTTAGGCCATGGGTGAAATATTTTGAAATAGAGGTTGCAGAGCAAACAAAAAGACATATTTTCCCAAGACAAACCTTTCCACAGACCTCCCAAAATGTCTGCAAGGAAAATACACAGGTCTCCAATATAATTTCAAACTATGGAATGATAATACAAAGGGCCTAAAATCTTCCAAGGACTGGGTAGAGGGTGTGGCATTATGCCATAATCACAAAAACCCAACTATTCTTTTTATTTCACAGAGAAAACCCTTCGAAATTTAAAGAGTGAAACCGAATGTGTTTTCCATAATAATTTGCCAACAGTCATACCATAATAACTAGCATTCAATCTGGGCGCAACACAACCACATACTTCAAACCGAATGGAGTGCCAAACAAATTTCCAAGCTTGAAATGTTAAATGCCAACATGAAGAAACCCAATGTAATTTGCACAGCCAGAAAACCCATATACGCCCACTATAATATTCGGAAAGAAAACACACTCTGCATGCAAATTCTAAGAGCCAACACAATGATTTTATTCGGAGCAGAATTACAATTCATGAATGGAGGGATAAGATCCAACATACCTGTGAGGAAAATGCCAGAAAACTAAGAGCACCATTATTCTCCCAAAGGCTGAGCAAAATGGAGGCAATACTAACCAAAGCAACCAAAACAAGCACGAGTATAGTGAAGTTGGTGACTTTGAGGTAGGGTAAGAACGACATGCATTAAATGCACGTTGTTTCCCCTATTTTCTCATTAATTTCCATCAACCACAACGAAGTATGAGCGCACCCAATCTTCCAAACATTTTTCCATAAAATACATAGTTAACCATGTGTGCCACCAAACATATCATTTCCAATTCAAAATCGAATCGAATCCCCCCACATAGATTTCATAAGTATTATATGTTCATTCAACACTTAGCACCAAAATATGTCCCACATCTCTTACTAATGGATGGTTTCCATTCCACAAAACATATCAATTGGTCCACAATATATAACAAGTATACCATAAGTGAAATACACCATAACTATATGTGAAAATATATGTGTAGCAAGAATGAACCAAGATGCTTATAAAAACAAACAGTTTCCTCCTTTTTTTCTTTTCAAATTAAATTCTGAGCACACTCGTCATTCATCCATTTCACATGGAAACCGCCTCGAATTTCTGGGTTTATTCTCAAACTGTAGAATCATTTTTGCAAGGTAGACATGAACGCAATTTAGAGAAGCGTCTTTCATCATTATTAACATAAGGGGATCCCACCTATTTAGCATATTATTAAATATATATAATTAATAAGGCATTGCAACCCATTTGCAGGCAGGGATTCCATGTTATGCTTTTGGTAGTCAACACCGTTGTAAATGAGGATGTCATCAAATAAAACCAGGACAAACTTTCGAAGGTAAGGTTTCAATATTTTATGCATGAGACTTTGGAAGGTGGATGGGGCATTGCAAAGGCCAAAAGGCATGACCAATAATTCATAATGTCCTTCACGAGTTTTGAAAGCAGTCTTTGGAATATCTGCATCCTTCATCTAGATCTGGTGATAGCCTAAGCGAAGGTCTAATTTTGTGAAGAAACATGCACCCTGGAGTTCATCCAAAAGATCATCAATGACAGGAATGGGAAACTTATCCTTGATGGTCAATTTATTCAGGGCATGAAAATGTGGACACATGTGCCAATCACCTTCTTTCTTTAAGACCATCACTACTGGGGACGAATATGGATTGGTTCCAACTGAACATTCAAGGTGGACACTTGGTTGGGCATCCTCTTAGTCAGGATCCTCATCTGATGGGATGTCTTCATAGGAATTGGAATTTGATGCATCAATATGGAAGAACTTTTGTTCACGACATTTATGTCCCGACGAATACTTGTCATCAGAGTAATAGAAAAGTTCTTTCTTGCGACGTTTTGTCATTTCTACTGGAGACACCTTTTGGACTTTCAACCTTTGTTTTGGATTTGAGGTAGCCCCTGGGAGAGGAAGATTGGGAACTGGAGTGCGCAGGTGTTGGGCTTGAAGAATGGTCTCTGCTTCCCTAGCTAATTGCCACACCTGCAACCAAGTGACTGGATGATGCATGCAAACATGAGCCTTAATGGCATCCTTTAAGCCACTAGTAAAACATTCAAGATAGAACGTATCCGATAATCCCTCAGTGAGGATGGCCAACTATTCAAATGTTATGATGAAGTCGGTCACAGATCTTGTTTGTTTGAGCTTTGTGAGTCGGCCCAAAAAATGGGATTCCCTAATAAACGGGCACAAACTGCTTTGGTGAACATGGTCCAACTAGGTAAGCCTAGATAGCATTTCTTATAATTGCCACCATTTCCATATTTCTTGATCCAAGTACAGAACCCTCACATGGAGTTTGGTCCCATCATCCCTAATATCATGGAGGGAGAAGTAGTGTTCCATTTGTGAAACCCATCCTGTCGAGTCGGATCCATCAAATTTATGCTTCTCAACTTTGAGCACCTTAGTCCAGGAATGTGGAGGACCCCAATGAGAGTGGGAAGAACGGGGATGCTCAGAATGGGAGGAGTGAAGATCCTCGGAGTGGGAATCAGGGTTCTTCCCCTTGATGAGTTGCGTCAATGTTTTGAACTTGTCCTCGAGGGACTCCTGGAATTCTTGGCGGACGGTGGTCACAGTCGTGTTCAGTGAGGTGACTCGACTATCCAAGTATTCCATGGTTTGAGCACAAGTCTGTGCAGGGGACATGGGTAAAACTTAGGGAGAGCATACAACCTAGGATAAGGAGGTTCATGGGATAGGGGCCCGATAGGGGTGTGGGAAAGGGGTCGGGCCACAGAAAAATAGTGTTTAAAATGATAGGTATCACTGCGATCAAAATGAAGAGAGGAATCCAATGGGATAGGTCTTAAATAGGGGTTTGGAAAGAGGTCGGGCCATAAAAAAATAGGGTTAAAAATGATAGGTACCATTGCATTAGAATGAAGAGAGGAATCTAATGGGATAGGTCTCAAATAAGGGTGTGGGCATCCCAAACTTTTTTTTTTACTCCTACATAGTTATACTCCAATCTGAAGAATATTGCAGAGTTGAAAGACCCAAATTCTTAATAGGGAAAAATGTGTAGTAATTTCACAACCAGAATGCAGGAGGTAAAGTTGCACGACAATAGATCTTGTTTTTTTTGTTTTTATTTCCATCCCAAGGGTTAGGGCATTCATGGTTTCTACAGACAATGGCTTTCCATGTGCTATAACTCTCTGATATACATGCAGGGTCCAATAGTATTACTTAGCCCAATATCTCAAGGTACCAACTAAGGAGGCTAGGTCGTGCCCTTAGCCGTACTACCTTACTAACCATGTATGAGAGAGTATATTCCCGATTGTTGTTCTTGGAGGCACTATAGCAGTCAGGTGGTCGATTGGTTTATCTACAGAGGGCTTCAGGATATCTAGGTCGATCTGTATACAGGTGATGTATGATGTGCTACCACTCGAAGGGATACCAACAGGGGTTACAAGGGTGACCAATAATGTGCGCTTAAATACCACTTGTAGTTCCTGCATGTATGCTTCCCCTACCGTATATTTATGCACTTAATGATAGATATTTGTATCTTTAAGATACTGAAATACGTCTCTACCCTTAAAAAAATAACCCACAATTTTCTGCCAAGGAAAGTGCTCTGATACCACTTGTAAGGTACCAGATCTTTTATAATAGCCAAAACATAAATATTGCAGAGAATAACAGTGGAACAACACAATAGATGAAACCACAACACAAAAATAATACCTTTATTGATAGGAAACAATGCTCACTTGCTTCTTTGAGGGGGAAACCTCCAGCAGAGCAACGCTCTATTACAATAATTTTCAAGACAAGCTATCCAATACCTCTTACTCTTATTTATACTAATTTTGTCTTCTAAGGAAACTTCTAGAGGAAGGTGTTTCTAGAAGCAGAAGCTTCTATTAGGTCTTCTTAAATTGAATTATTATCCTTTATTTAATAGGCCTTATTAACTAATGTCAGCCTTTATTACATAGAAAATATATCATGTTAACTAATGACCCACGAAGAGGGGTTAGGATCATATCCTAACAGTATTGCATCCTCGTTTGCAATGCAACATTTTTCAAGCCCTTTACTTTCCATTAATTGATTATGGTCCAAATCATTGATTGTTATGTGCAATGGAAAGTAAGGAGCACTGCAATACCACTTGAAGCTAGGAACACACAGAGTGTCATGTGAAAGGAAAGTAAAAGACACCGCAAAATGCATTCCATTAACAAGCGGGACATTTATTAATTATGTGTTTTATTTTACAGGTCCTTGAATTTTGTGGAGAATCATTTTATTTCTCTCAGGACCTTAGGGTGAGAATCTAGAGGATAATGTATGGATTTTATCTTTTTCCAACTACAAACCTCTGGGCCTTTAGCCCCTTATTCCCATGAAATGAGGTACATGCCCTTCTTGGGTCAATATGTCTAAAGATCCAAAAGATGAGGAAATGGAAGGGAAGAAGTGTGGAAAGTGATAAGTATGTGCGGGAATGGTACGATGACCCTTCAAGGAGACCCCCTAGTAGCAACCCTTTTCTCGTGGGTGACACACTTACTAGGACAACATGTCAACCATCAAGGTGAAATGAGGCAAAAGGCATAATTTCCAAGCAAGCGTTTTCAAAATCAAGAAAGGACCCTTTGCAACATGTTCAAATGCTTTAGTTATTAAAACGACACTTACCACGAGACCGAACTTGTTACCTCATGAAGAAAGACTTGTTGTCCTTTGTGGGCCAAGTTGGTGTGGTGGACACTGCTTCTGCCAATCAATGGTGATTTGTGGTAAGAGGAGGGGATCCGTCCTCTCATTTGGCTCTCGACACTCCATTTATTCAACCTTCAAGCCTCGAGACATCATCTCCTTAGTTATCCCTAGGCATGGGGGGATAACGGGTACCAAAGAGGCACTTAAGGTGGGAAAAGGAACAAATGGTGATAAAATTGTCATGCTTGCAAAGTTCACTACTAGAGATCCAAAACCTCAAAAATTAGAAAAACAAGATATGGTCATGATAGTGACATAGAGGAGCCCAAAAAACCAAAATCAAACATTGTCATGACCTCAACAACTTAATCACGGTTCTTTCAAGAGAAAAACCAATAGAATGCACCAATCCCCTTCTTGAAAATGAATTGAAACATCAAGTTGGAGGCATTGAAGCCACTCAAAAGGACATCTATGGTCTATTTGAGAAATCTAGGTTCATAGCATAGGGCCAACATACACAAATTTTCCTGTGTTTTCTTGATCATAATCAAACTCTTCCCTCTTCCACCTCACTGAGTTTTTCCTGATTCTGAGTCTAGTAACTTTGCACACTTGAGGTGGAAAAAGGAGCATGTGGTGATAAAAACACCATGCTTACAAAGTTCACTATTGGAGATCCAAAATCTCATAAATTATCAAAATACGAAATGGTCAACATAGTAAAGTATAGGAGCCCAAAAAGATTAAAATGGACATTGCCATAAAATCAGCAACTTAGCAGTTCTTTTAAGACCAAAACCAATTGAATGCATCATTTCCCTTCATGACAAAGAATTGCAACATCGAGTTGGAGGAATTTAATTCACACATGAGGACACTTGTGGTCTATTTGAGAATGTTTAGATAGTGTGAGGCCAACATGCAGATAGGGATGATGAATCAGCATCCAATTCATTGGAAGAAACCAACGAAGAGGATGTTATATTTTGGGTTATTCTGGAAACTTTCACAACATGCTAGGGGTGCCTTCATATGATGTGAGGTGCATGGGAAGACCCTAGCTCCTTAGTCATATCTTATACCTTTTGGTTGATGACATTAAGAGAATTTTCTTTAGGTGTTGTCTTAACCTTGGACTTGGTGCTAGAAGTTGCAAACTTCTGGTTATCTTCTAAATGGCACATTTCCATGGGAGGTGGAATTACCTTGGAGGATGAGTGTTAAGCACTAGGAGGAAGTATGCTTGTCCCTGAGAGCATTGGAACTACGTGGCATACCTTATTAGGATGAGTGCTTGACTTGAGGATTCTTGGGTTAAGGGAAAATTACTTGGGGTTGGTTGTGGACTTGGCACACGTGTTGAGGAGGAGCATTGGAGAATTTGATGCTTGTATTGGAGAGAAACAAGCCTTGTTATGAGGATCACTTGACACTTGGAGCCCATGATAGGATAGTTCAACATTTGAATATTGATATATCCACATGTGTACACATTGAAGAGGGAATGATTCCCCTGGAGATCTTATCTTATGGATTAGATTAGGTTGTTTGTTGACTTAGTCCACCTTTTCTATTGTTGACATACCCTCACTTATTCTATATAAAGGGAGAAGAGAGTCTTTGATTATGATAGAGTATTCATTAGATCATTGTGTCTTGTTGATGAACTTGCATTAGAGTCTTTGTACTTGTGTTGATGCAAGGGAGAAAGACGTTAGGGTTTGGGAGAGGTGAAACCTAAAGTTTGACATCGTGTGTTAGGGTTTAATGTACTTGTGAGATAAGGACCCAAGGTTTGTTGCAAAGAAATCTAGAGGAGATTTGAAGCACTTTGCTTGGAAAGCTTGTATGATGCAAGGTTGGTTTGATGTCCTTGTGTGAAAAGGAACCAGGGTTTGTGGAAAACAAACCTAGAAAAATCTTGGAGTGTTTTTCTTGGAGAGCTCATATGATGCAAGGTTGGAGAATCTCCTAGAGGACTTGTGTGATGCAAGTGGGAGACCAAGGGTGGACTTCCTGGTGTTGATTCTTCTTGAGCCTTTGGAGTGGCTAAGAGTAGTTTAGTGTGATGTCTTTCTAGGCCATGTTTGTTAGTTAGGATTTGGTGTTCATGATAGATGCCCTAGCTAGGGTTTGGAAGCATTTGGAGTGTCCTAGATTGTAATAAGCTTGAGGGACAAGTTGTACTAGATTTTGATAAGTTGATTGGTATGTAATTGTAACTTTAGTTGTATATATGAAGCATACCTTGTTCTCTAAAATTTATGTACTTGCTACTCTAGTTTTTGACATATATTCTCCTAATGATTGAGTAGTTTCTAGTGTTGCTTATGTATGTTGATTTAACATTAGAATGAACAGATTATGTTGAGTAAATTGACAAGTAAACAGAACCTAAGAGGGCGGATTTGTGGCTGTAAAAAGTCTGATGTTCATAAGTAATTTCCAGGTCTATAGTATATGTTGGGGATTGTGCCCTTGCGGCTATGACTATTCTCCCCTTGAAATGCATTGTTTTAGTGCTTATTTTCTTGGGCTACCCTATGTATTTTGGTTGGATAGAAGTGAAATATATGTTGTAATTTATATGTCAAATTTATCCTTAACACTGAAATTTAAAAGGAAATCCAAAGAACCTCAAGTTTTGAAGCGAAATTTTTGAGTGTCTTAATAAAACATTTCACAAAATTTACACATTGTATTAGAGTTGATTTCACTAAAATTGCACAGTGGGTAAAGAGGGAGCTAGATATTTCAAATGTTCTATAACTAGGAGAGGTGCTTGACCTATTATAGTTTTTTAGATGTGAAACCTTAGTATGCTTGGGAAGAAGCGCTTTAACCCTAGAAGGGTAATTTGCTTGATTTTTCATTGTTTTTGCTTTAAGGTGTGTTTTGAATTCACAATGATAACTACTCTCATCTTAGAGAATGTGACAGGTTGGAAGATGCTTTCAATTTGCCCCTTGAAAGTACATGTTGCAAATGCTATTAGAAGATGTTGAGCTTTTGGAGCATGGTGACAAATAAATCATTGCACCTACCAATCCAAAATTGTCACTGGATCATAATAAAAAGGAGGCCAATGCGAAGAGAATAATTCTCGATTCGGTGATGGGTCATTTGATCACTCATAGTGAAAAGAAGAAGACCAACAAAGATATATATTATGTTTTGATTGCATTATCTCAGAGTGTCAACATCTCTAGGAAGATACTCTTGAGAAACCATATCTCAACAATCTGCATGAGGGACACAAATTCAGAGGTTAACTACTTGGAAAGGATCACATAGTTGAGATATTAATTGGTTGCCATATGGAAAAAATTGGAGGATGAAGAGTTAGTGCCCATTTCCTTGAATGGATTTACTTCATTTTGGAAAAACAATGATTTGTCTAAAGTGTTTGTGCTCACGAGAAGTTACCATCTTTTTTAGAATATTTGGAATGAGTGTGTAGGAAGAGACAATGCTAGAATCCAATTCAGTGAGGAAAATTCAAGTAGAAGACTTATCTCTCATTGGGGTGATGTGGAAAGGAAATAAAAAAGGACTCAGGAAGGGTAATAAGGAAGAATCAAGACAAGCTAAGAAGAATTTGAGCAATGGGAAAAATTTTAGGTGTCACCAAAAGAGACATTATGCCAACGAATTTCTATGAAAGAAGAAAGGGAAGGCCAAGCAACATAGATAAGTTGTTGGGAGTGTAAACATTGTCATTGGAGTGGATGAGTTAACATCCAAACTTGAGACCATATTCTCCATGGTCTCTTGTTTATCTACAAATGTTATGTCAGGTGTTTGGTTGTATGACAGTGGGGTATCATGACATATGACTTATGACAATAAATTATTTTGCAAGTTTTGGGAGCTAGAGGGAGAAATGAGAATGGAATTGGGTGATGATGCCATTTGTGAAAGAATTGGGTTCCATTTCCTTCTAAAACCCATCAAGTGATGTTCTTGATCTGAATAATGTTTTGTTTGTTTTTTATTTGAAGAAAAAACTTATTTCAATTTCTTGTATGACAGATTTGCATTGTATAGTTTCTTTTGAAGATCAACGATGTACTATCAATAATTGTAGTCGAGCAACTCTGATCACTTTGGCTAGAGGTGAGCAAGACGACGACATTTTCAATTTAGTAGCTAATCCCATTGCACTTGTACATGACAACAGGATGTGTGTGAGCCTTCTTATTTTGAGGCGACATGTGTAGAGCGGATATGGCAAGATTCCATGGAGACAGGTCTAAACCTCATTGTTGAAGGTTTTTCTTCAGTGTTTAAGGTTTTGAGGTGCATGGACGAGATACCCATGTTTTCATATTTATGTAGGCACTTTGTGGGTGGTTGCATGCACCACAAACATGGAAGCTTAATGTGGTGTGAGATGAATTTGGCATGTGTAGTTGACATAACGGATGATGGAGTTTGGTAAGTTGTTGATGATCCAAAGTTATGTTCCTTAAAATTCACAAGTAGTCAATGTACTTTGGAGATTTGAAATGCAATGGTAGCATCTTGGTTCCTTAAAGAAACATTGTTGAGGCAAGTGATTGATTATGTAACTGTTGCATATTAAGATTTGCAAGTAGTAGATTCAGTAAAGATTTAGAGGGAAAATACCAGGCTCTGAAAGTGTTCACACCATGCTAGGGGTGTCTACATGTGATGTGGGGTGCATGGTGAAACCCTCGCTACTCAATTGTCTCTTAGACCTTTTGTTTTATGACATTTGGAAAGATTCCTATAGGTGGTTGTTTGACCTTGGAATTGGTGCTAAAAGAAGTGCAGTCCTAAGAAGGTGGTTATATTATATGGCATTGGTACATCTACATGGCACACATGCCAGGGCGATGGTTGATCACATGAAAGGTGGACCTACCTTCGAGGATGAGCACCATGCACTATGAGAAAAGGCGCTTGGCCCTAAGAGCATTAGGACCACATGACATACCTTAGGAGGATGAGCACTTGACTTGAAGACACTTGGGGTGAGGACACATTACTTGGGTTCGGCTATGGATAGGAGACACATGTTGAGGAGCATTGAAACATTGGTTGTTTGTCTTGGAGAGCAAGTAGTATTGTGATGAGGAGTGTTTGACACTTAATGATCCGGATTATTTTTGTCACGAAATGAGAGCGGAGATATAATAAAGAAATGTACAGAGATATATCAGATATCCAATAATACAACAAATATATATAACCATAAACAAAGAGATACAGTAATCCACAATTTCTATTAATGAGCGAAATGTAAAAAACTGTAGAAATATAGAGTCAAAAACTTGCTAGAATGGTGGTAGCTTATCTCTGAGAAGAGATGTGACGGCTACTCACATTTGCAAGAAGATGATTACAATGAGGCTCTAAAGGCCTTTTTAACATAAAGAAAAATCCAAAACCCTAACCCCGGAAGATGAAAAACCAACGGTTTTTTGGACCCCATTTTGGGTAGTTTGGTGTATCAACTTCCCGGTGACATAACTTTGGCATACGATCTCTATTTAGGGTGCATGATAGCTCGTTGGAAAAATATCATCGAGGAGATTCATTTTGGGGGCTCAATCAAATCCTTTGATTAATATTGAGGTGCTTGATCCTGAAAAACCTTCATTTAGGTCCTCAAAATGGCCTTGGAAGTTTAGGGACCGAAAAACTGCTAAAAATAGTAAATTTCCATGAGATTGTTTGGAGCCAGTTGGAATAGGTGAGTGGCCACCGATATCCACCGGGATCAATCATCCCTCCTTACGAAGCAATGGTCTCCATTGTTGATGAATGAATCAATGAAGACATCAACATCTCAGCACTCTCAGGTATGGTTCCTATCAATGAAAATACTTGGCTAATTGATAGTGGTGCCTCTAGGTACATGACCGGTATTAGAAATCATTTAACACGCTTCATCGAAAAAGAGACACATCTACGTGTTGTCCTTGGAGATGATGCTAGATATAGTGTGAGAGGAGTTGGAACCTCCACCTTCCAACTAGATTCAGATATGCATCTCAAACTGGAAGAGGTTCTATATGTACTAGGAATGAAGAGAAACCTTATCTCTATTTCATCACTTGAAGACAAAGGTTACAAAATTACTTTCTTAGAAGGAAGAGTCCTTGCATGGCACAAAGACTCTCATATCAGCTCTTCCAAATTAATCGGCGTCAGAGATAACAGCTTATACAAGTTGATCATCAAACCAGTTCAAGCCTTACTACAAGACATTATCAGTCTAAGTGAGTTATGGCATAGAAGGCTTTCTCACATTCATTATAGAGCTTTTCCAGCGCTAAGGAAAATGGTAATAGGTCTACCAGAGATCCAGATCCAGCATGAAGGCATTTGCAAAGGTTGTGCCCTTGGTAAAAATGTTAAAGGATCCTTTCCTAGTAGTGACAATAGATCCAAGAAAATCTTGGATTTGATCCATTCAAATGTATGTGGGCCAATGACGGTTGCATCCTTAAATGGGTACTTGTACTATGTATTATTCATAGATGACCACTCCAGGAAAACTTGGATCTACTTCCTGAAGAACAAGGATGGATTCCTTGCCAAATTCCAAGAATTCAAAGCTCAGGTTGAAAACTTGATCGGAAGAAAAATCAAAGTATTGAGATCAGACAATGGAGGACAATACACCTCAAAAGAATTCATCAATTTTTGTATTGAAGCATGGATCAAGAGGGAGCTCACAGTTTCGTACAACCCTCAACAAAATGGGGTTGTTGAAAGGAAGAACATAACCATCATTAAAGCAACTAAGGCAATGATACATGATCAAAGTCTACCCATGACTCTATGGGCAGAAACATGTATGACTGCAGTATATGTTCAAAACCGTAGCCCTCATCAGATCCTGAAGAACATTACTCCAAAAGAAGCATTCACCAAAGTGAAACCTAAGATCGGACACTTCAGAATATTTGGATGTTCAGTGTACCTTCATGTACCCAAAGAAAAGAAATCCAAACTAGAACCTTCAGGAAGAAAAGGTACATTTGTCGGATACAATGAATCCTCAAAAGCATATTGAATCTACATCCCAAGACAGAGACAAATTGAAGTAAGAAGAGACGTTACTTTTGAAGAAGAAGTAGCCTTCTAGAAATCCAGAGAAGCTCAGATGGAAATAGATGGTGAAACAATACCTCCTTCTCATTCAGCAATTCAAAGGGAGACAGATATTGTTCCAGATGAGCCAACAACACTAGTTGATCCAGTTCCTCCAGCAGATTCGGTTTCCCCAAGTAATATACCAAGAGACGTCACTATTGGACATAAAAGAGTTGTTTGGGCACGCCAAACGTTAGAAGAAGCGAAAAGACGTAAAGCTCCACAAGGAGAAATTAGAGAAAGTAAGAGACCTAAGAGATTCTCTAGCTACCTTTCAGCTATGACTCACATTATTGATTCAAAACCAACCTGTCATGGAGAAGCCTCAGGTGAACAAGTATGGCAAGATGCCATGACTGAAGAATATCAATCTATACTAAAGAATGATGTATGGGATGTTGTCCCAAGACCAGAAGGGAAGTTCGTAGTAACTTCCAAATGGATTTACAAAATCAAACATGTTGTTGATGGAAGCATTGAAAAATATAAAGCAAGATTCGTGGCCAGAGGGTTCTCACAAATAGAGGGAGTCGACTATGGCGAGACTTTTGCACCAATAGCTAGATATACCTCCATTCATTCCATCATTGCACTAGCTTCTTACATGGGCTGGAAGCTACATCAGATGGATGTAAAGACAACTTTTCTCAATGGAGAAATTGAGGAAGAAGTCTATATTGAACATCTAGAAGGTTTCGTTATACACAATGAAAAATCTCATGTTTTCATATTGAAGAAAGACCTGTACGGCCTAAAACAAGCCCCACGTGCTTGGTACGAGAAAATGGATGGTTTCTTGATGAGTTTGGGTTTTAACAAAATCTTAGTCGACCCAAACTTGTATTATAGAATTAATGGAAATGAATGCTTGATTCTACTTCTATATGTGGATGATCTTTTCATCACCGGCTCACAAAGACTCATTGTTGAATGCAAACAAGCATTAACTGCCAAATTTGAAATGAAGGATTTGGGTCAAATGCATTATTTATTGGGACTAGAAGTATGGCAGAGATCAGACGAGATTTTTCTAAGTCAAGGAAAATATACCTTGGAGATTCTGAAAAGATTCCAAATGACAGACTGTAAATCCATGCCAACTCCAATGGTAATGGACCTGAAGAAGATGAATCCAATTCAGGAGACGTAGATCCACATTTATATCGACAGCTTATTGGATCCTTGATGTATCTGGTTAACACCAGACCAGACATTTTCTATGCAGTGAATGTTCTTAGCCAGTTTATGAGTCAACCAAAACAGACACATTGGATAGCTGCAAAACATGTATTGAGATACTTACAAGGCACAATTGGTTATGGCCTAAGATATGCAACAAATGTGGACCTAAGCATGGAAGGGTATGTTGATGCAGACTGGGCAAAAAGTGCAGTAGACAGAAAAAACACCTCAGGTAACTGCTTCACCCTAGGTTCAGCCATGGTTTCCTGGTGCAACAGAAAACAAAGCTCTGTGGCCTTGAATACAACAGAGGCATAATACATTGCACTAAGCGTAGCAGTTTGTGAAGCTATATGGCTTCGCAAACTCTTGACAGACTTGTTTGATCATGAGATCGATCTGACTATCATTCATTGTGACAACCAGAGCTGTGTGAAGCTCTCAGAGAACCCAGTACTTCATAACAAATCAAAACATATTGAAATCAAGTACCACTATATTAGAGACATGGTACAAAGGAAGACAATTCATGTTCAATATCTTTCCACCCATGAACAAATTGTTGATATCTTCACTAAACCACTTGCCAAGACAAAGTTCGAGTATTTCCATGAGAAGCTTGGCCTGATGGAGAATGTCTCCCTAGCTGAGAGAGAGTGTTGATGAATGCAGCTATAGGAGATATCCTCCAGCT
The DNA here is from genome assembly GCA_009831015.1 of Picea engelmannii. Lineage (NCBI taxonomy): Eukaryota > Viridiplantae > Streptophyta > Pinopsida > Pinales > Pinaceae > Picea > Picea engelmannii. The sequence goes on from ML779221.1 coordinate 447,574, forward strand.
TACAAACCTGTGAGATGTGAAATATAGCAGCGATGTGAAGCCTTACTCTCAGCTTACAAACCTGAGAGAAAGCCCCTAAGAAGGGTTCGTGGTTCCAGCCTAGGACAGAGCTAGGAACGTAGAGATGACCTCCTCCATGACGTGAGAGAGAAGAACTCCAGATGATTATTCGATGGAAAAGCAATATGTTGAGTTAGGACGTGTCTATGGCTGAGCACAAGGTGAACGTGGGAAATCCCAAAAGAGATGGGCACATCATCATGTGAACATAAATGAAGATGATGTGATGGCCTCCTCTGAGCAGCAGAGTTGACGAGAAGACTCCAAATGATTCTCCTATTGGTAGCAGTGAGAAAGCAGATCTGTAGAGTGGGCGTGCATGTGGATGAGCACAGGTGAACGTGTGAAAATCTGGTTCATCTGTGTAATGCAATGAATTAGAGCTATGGCATCCCTATGGATGTGCCCCTAGTGGATGAGCACTAGTGGGTGTATCATATCATTTGTTATATATTGTTCAAGAGTCAGACCTACCTGTAACCCTAGTTATTATGTAAAGGGTACAGGGTGGCCCTATGTTAATATGATTAATATAAAGAAGATAATTAATAATGTGAATATTAATTATAATAATAAAGTATATTTGACATAGAAAGGTTGGCCCTGTTGTGCCAATAGGTGCCCTTGTTAATTGGTCAAAGTCTAATATAAGTAAGAGATGATTCTCCATTGTAGAATCATATCCTTCTCATATGTTTTGGAAATTTCAGCAAGTACTTCTCTTTGGCAAAGGTGCGCACCTCTCTTGGGCACTAGTCTTATAGGGCTTAAGCACCCTCTTGTGTGCTAAGTCATTCTTGGTGGTGAAAGGTCTTTCTCTTGAAGAATATAGAAAAGGATTTGGCTGGATTTTTCTCCCTTGTTTGAGAAGGGTTTCTCGGGATATATCTTGTGTTCTTGTGCATGGTGTTTCTTCTTGTGATCTTGATTGTTGCAACATTCTTGTTTATGGTTAAGACATGATGAAATTGAAATGAACTACATGCTTAACCTAGCTTATGAAAAATCAACATCCATTGTGTTGAGTTCTCGAGGGAGAGGAAAAAGTGTTTGTTGAATCTGCATCTTGATAAGTAGTTTGTCTCGCTGGAGAATTTGCGCTACTTAGCTTGTTAAAGGTTGTCACGAACCTATGGTTGGAAGGGTTGGACCTTTTTAACCAGTCTTTTTACATGAATGACTGTGTGCAGAAGGAATCATTGTGATTTTCTTCAATATTGTCGACCTGCTTCTGCTGGACAAAAGGTGCTTGGACTAGAGCTGCAGTGGTTGCGGTGTTCTTTTGTTCACCTTTTGAACAGACAATGAAGAAGGTGAATTTTGTAGTATGAGATACTACCTTGCGACATTGTTTAGGTGGGACAGTAGTTGGAACTACCTCTGGTATCCTGTAGAGATGACCCCTAGAGTAATAATGACACTATGGGGTCGAGACTCATAAATAGCATGGCACTTCCACATATATGGTTGGCCCAAAAGAACATCATAGACATCCAATGGGGAAACATCACATAATACCACATCCTTGAAGGGATGGATTCCATATGACAACCGGCACTACTCATTGACACAGAGGTCTCGTCCCTGGTGAAGCCACCCGATGTTGTATGGTTGCGGGTGTGGTGTTGTGGACAATCTCAATTGTTTGACGACCTCTAATGAGATGAGGTTCTTATGGCTTTCGTTATCAACAATAAAATGCAACGGGGTCCCCTTCACCCACATATGTGAATGAAAAAGGCGCTCTCCCTCTTCAAGATCTCTCGGTTCTTCTGGTTGAATTGTTGCAGTCACGACAGTAGCAATGGGGTCTGCGTCGATGATCTATCTTTTTCCATTTTTTTCTGAATCAAGGTTCGACTCCTTGTCTTTGATCTCAGCCACCAATGATTGTTTTGAGCAACATCCATCAGTGTTGTGCTAGGGGATTTTGTGGAAATCACACCACTTTCCAGTGTCCTTTGTCTTTTTGTTACCCTTCTTTTCTTGTGGCTTGGACTGATTTTCTAAAGGCTGGTTGTTGGGGTTGACTTTACCATACTTCGGTTGTTGCAAATTTGCAGACCCGAACTCCCGCTTATTCTGATGCTTAAATTTCTGCTCGATTTTAATAGCATATCGATAAGCAACGCCTAGTGATGAGATGTCCAGAAAATCCATTTCAGTTTGGATGTATCTGTGTAGAGCCCCACAGTATTTCAGAACCAAATGTCGCTCGAAGTATTTGATACCCAACTTGGTGCGCAAGGTATGGAAGGTATTGGTGAACTCCAACACTGTTTGGCCCCTCTCTTGAGGCAACATGGTCCATCTCATGCATTGGTCTTCATAGTTGCCAACAGGGTAATATTGTTTCTTGACCGCATCTTCAAAAAAATCTCAAGAGGGCTCGACCCCATATATTCCAGACTCATATGTGGAACTTTGCTCCCAGTAAGTTTCCCACCAATGTTTGACATGGGGGGGGAGCCTTAAGGAGTGTGAAGGTGATCTTTTCCCTGTCGGAAAAATTGTGAACAAAAAACTAACCTTCTAGCAAAGTTAACCATTTGTCTAGGGCATCCGCATCTATCTAACCTTCAAATACGAGAATATCAAAATTAACTTGTACCTTGAAATGAGAGGTGCTTCCAAAGTGATCGCTTGATGAAGATGTGCAGGTTGTTATCAATAGGTGTTGAAGGATGTGGTCAAAATTCTCCATCATTTCGTCCCTCTATCATGTGAGAGCTTGCTCAAGCAACATATTAATAGAATCATCTGCTCTGTCATTTTTATTTTCTTTCGCCATGGAGGGTTTCTTGGGCCTGCGAGAGTGATTGTCCTCAAGAGAGACAAGCTTGAAACCCAACTTGCTATACTCAGACCTCGTCGGGGACATGCACTGAAAAACGATCAAGAGCAGCTTGCTCTGATACCATTGATGTGGATTATTTTTTGCACGAAATGAGAGTGGAGATATGATAAAGTAATGTACAGAGATATATCAGATATCCAATAATATAACAGAGATATATAACCATAAACACAAAGATATTGTAATACACAATTTTTAGTAATGAGCAAAATGTACAAAACAGTAGAAATACAGAGTGAAAGACTCACTAGAATGGTGGCAGCTTATGTCTGAGAAGAGATGTGACGGCTACTCACATTCGCAAGAAGATGATTACAATGAGGCTCTAAAGGCTTTTTTAACATAAAGAAAAATCAAAAACCCTAACCCCGAAAAATGAAAAGCCAACAGTTTTGTAGACCCCGTTTTGGGTAGTTTGGTGTATCAACTTCCTGGGGGCGTAACTTTGGCATACAATCTTCATTTGGGGCACACGATAGCTCGTTGGAAATGTATCATCGAGAAGATTCATTTTGGGGGCTCAATCAAAGCTTTAAGCTTTCAATGAGGTGCTCAATCTCGAAAAATCTTCATTTAGGCCCTCAAAATGGCCCTAGAAGTTTAGGAACCAAAAAACTGTTAAAAATAGTAAATTGCCAGAAGATTGTTTGGAGTCAATTGGAATAGGTGGGTGGCCACCGATATCCACCTGGATCACTTAAAGACCATATTGGTTGAGCACACCACTTGATGATTGATCTCGACACATGTACACCTTAGAGAGAGAGAGAGAGAGAGAGAGAGAGAGAAAGAGCACTTCACTTAAGAGACATTATCTTGTATATTAGATTAAGTTGTTTGTGGACTTAGTCCACCTTTTCTATTGTTGGCCTCCCTCATTTATTCGATATAAAGGGAGGTAGAATATTTCGTTGTAGGCATTGTATCGTATTGATGAACTTGTCTTGGAGTCCTACTTGTGTAAAAAGGGCACAAGGATTTGTGAGAGGCAAAACCAAAACCTATAAAATGTGCTAGTTTTTTATGTCCTTGCATACCTAGGGTTTATGACAAAGAAAAGAGGAGAGTTGGAGAGCTTGTGTGATGTAGGCTCAAAGAATCTCCTAGAGGTCTTGTGTGATGCAAGCGAGAGATGAAGGGTGGACTTATTGATGTTGATGCTAACTTGTTGAGCCTTTGGACTAGCTGAAGGTAGCTTGGTGTGATTCTTGTTAGACCATATTCGTTGGTTAGGGTTTGTTGTTGATGGTAGATGCCCTCAATAGGGTTTGAAAACGTTTGGAATGCCATAGCTTGTGATAAGAATGAAGAACATGTTGTATCAACTTCTAATACGTTGGTTGGCATGTTATCTCACTTGTTGTTTATATGTGTACCTTGTTATCCAAACTTTGTGTACTCACAAATCTGATTTTTAGCTTGTAATTACCAAGCTAATAGCAATTTATTGCTTAAATATGGGTTTGGAAAATAATGGATACACGTTGCAAATAACAAGCTAATTCACTTCCAACATTTATATCAACGGTTTCAGTGCAATTTTTTTATTACTCAATTATTTGTGGGAGTTGGTTTAGATCTTTGATATCTTGATCTTAAAATTCATTATCATGGTCACGGAATAGTTTCTAGTGCTGGTTATATATGTTGATTTAACATAACATTGAACAAATCTTGTTGACTAATTTGACAAGTAAACAAAAGCTAAGAGAACAAAGTTATGGTTGTAACAAATGTGTTGTTCATAAATAATTTTCATATATGTTATATGTTGGAGATTGTTCCCTTGGGATCGTGAATCTTCTCCCCTAAAAATGCATTGTTTCGGTGTTTATTTTCTTGGGTTGCCTTACATATCTTGGTTGGATAGAGGTGACATATTTGTTGTAATTTATATTGCATATTTTAGCCATAACACTGAAAGTTCACAAGAAATATATCTAGGAACATCAAGTTTTGAGGTGAACTATTCGAATGTCTTGGGCACAGATTTCATGAAAATCCCAGAGAAAGCAGCAAATGTAATCAAATTAGTTTATATGCCTTATTCTAACTTCTCAGTGTGTATACTCTTTGTATTTTTCTAGGAGGTATTTACGTCTACTCGTGTAAAGATCAAATTTAAAATTATAAAAGGGATCACAAAATAGACAACACCCAACCTCAAATGGCCTTATTGAACACATTAGCAACTCCATTTTGGATTTTGATAGTATTGTTGTCATACAGGCATCATCAAAAAAATCTCTTTTACATTTAATAAATCTAACTTTTATTGTGAAAAAGAAAACCATTCAGAGCATTCTAATATCGTTCTTGAAGTACTCATTGCAATGCAATTAAATAAGTTTATTATACTCCAATAATATTAACAGGGAAAACAAATCTTTAAGCCTAGTGGACTAGCTCAAGTGGTCGATTGCTTTGAGCTTCATGCAAGAGGTCTCAAAGTCTATTCCCCAGGTTGGCTGCCTAGTATAGCATTCTAAGCGATTATTTCGGTTAAAATAAATCATACATAAATATGTAGGTGAATATTCAATAAAAAAGAACATACAACTCAATAAGTGGTGAATACGACAATCTAACATATTTTTATGTAAAAAAAAAAGACGAATTTTTGTAGAAACATTAGCCAATTGACAAATATATTTTTTTGAAAAGAATGCAAAAAAATAGTAAATTGACAAAAAATAGCCACTAAAAAATACCCTCAACGCCAACAAGTTTACACTACGTACCATCTGCAAAATCTTTGGAAAAAAAGAAAAATATTTGGCAATTGTTCTACACCCTGCATAACCTCTTTGTTTTTATTCAGAAACTTTTACAAGAATTGATTACTTATGGAATTAGTAAACATGTCCCATAATACAAAGGCTATAATTCAGAAATTGTTGTAATACAATTTATATATTGAATATTTAATAGTATTAGAGAGCAACTCCTAGCCTCGAAATCTGGGTTGAACATCCGAACTTAATTAAGCACTCAGACCTAGTTCTGAAGCAGTGCCAAAAGAATATAATTTGGCTCAATAAATACATTTGCACTCAATCAAAAAGGAAGAGTGAATCCACAATTTAAATTTAGTCATTGCACTGAGGGAAGCACAATGATCTACAGCCCAAATGGGTGGAGATCTTTGTTACTTTGTGTGTATACATGTAACGCTTTAGAAAAATGAAAAAAGACAGTCTTCTTTTTCTTGATTACCATAATGTTAAAGGCATGTTATTTATCTTACCACATTTTTTACAACTATAAATACACTAGAAAATATCCTAAACCAAGATCTATTGGTGTCGAATGGGGTAAAAAATACAAATTTAGTTTTGCATCTAGAGTTTTTTTTATCCCTCTCAGCACTTAATAGATCAGAATTTAAGATAGAACTAAGCTAGTGTAAAACGCAATCCAGGATGTTGCATCTAGTAAGCTCGTCTTGTACATAGAGCTCCATTGTGTCTACTCATGCATTTATCAGTTTCTGCAAAGCACAGCAAAGCCCCAGTTGTCTCTCCTCTGCTTCAAAATGTCATTATCACCTTCACAACAAATGATACAAGCAAACCCTTCAATTGCTTACTCAAAGTTAATTGAAAATTTTGACAGCAACATCATCGTTAGATGAATAAAACGTGCTTCTGGAGACCCTCAAGACAATTTTGTCTATTGCATCTCCAACTGTTGTACTTCAGCAAAGATGTTGTAGAAAAGAATAGCTACATTGCTGCTTCAAAAGGCATTGAACAGAAAACCTGTTACAGTGGAGATATGGACTGGATGAACATATCAAACCCCAAATTCTAATGTTGTTGAATTTTGCATACATCAATGCAAACATGGTTCCTCTGAAATCTCGTAAAAGAGAAAATTACTGAGCTCTTTACCACCATATGCTCCAATGGTCATGGGGTGCTTTTCTTACATAACTTCACACAAAACAGGCCCCATTGCAAAATGCTGATTTTACAAATATGTTGGCTCTCTTGCCAATTTACAATTAACTCTTGGAAATCAAGAAATATACATTTGAGCTGTTTATTTTCTTGAAAACCACAGCCGCCTTCTAAGGCTTCATATCAATTTCATGTGTAAATTACAAAAGCAAGTACAGATAAATTTGTATTGCCTGTTGCTGAGCAATTTAATCAACCCATCAAGAAAATAAATATGTGACAGACACCAATATCAAGACAGTTTTTCAGGGTGAAGAAAACCATGGGCCAACATTGCCATTCAGATGACCATTATTGTGAATCCCAGGACCATTTACAATTACTGATGGCATTCCCACTGCCACTGAAGGAGGCGTGCCATACAAGCTTAGTGGTGGAATAACTGGTGCATGTATTAACATATCATTTCCTCCATTCCGCTGTTGTTGAACAGTGCGCACTTGTCTAAGCCCCTCTTCATGTATCCTGACAATTGTATCCAGTTCACTCATCGAAAGGGCTTCCAACCCAGCTCCATAAAGTGGAGCATGACGAGACATCTCTTCCTGTAGAGATGCTTCCAAAGATTGAATGTATCCCTGCAAAACCAAAAAAAATGGATTTTAGCATACACCATGTCCATGTATACCATACAACAAAGCCATTGTAAATTGTCCAATGGTGC
>ML779221.1:461206-512362 GCA_009831015.1 Picea engelmannii
TAAGGAAGAAATTGTTTGCAGCTGGGTTTGGCACAGTTTTCAAGAGATATTGGGCACATTTCCCAAGAAGATTTTGTGTGAGAGATGCTGGGAATACTGCTGTTGTTGGAGGCCGTACTGTACGGATCTGTACAGTCCATACATCAAAGAGAAAGGGAAAGATTTTCAAGGCTGGTTGATGGCACGAATTTCAAGGCAAGTCTGAAGTTTTTCTTTGCTGCAGAAGGGCTTTCTGTTCTGTCCGTACAGCCTACTGTTGGCACGAATTTCGAGGTGCTGTTCAGTGAAGGGGGGCCGTGCAGCAGTACAGATTTGGCACGAATTTCTAGAAAGAAAAAGGGGGGACTGTTGGGTGCCTGTAAGTTGTCTCTTGCTGCCATTATCGACTGCTGTAGCTTGTCATTTCTTCCTGAAGCAGATATAAAATCTCTCTCGGTGGGTTTCCCCAAGTTGGGGTTTTCCCTAGCTGGTTGCCAAAATTTATGTGTGCACATGCTGATGTGACTGCTGTTCATTGTTATTTTCCGCTGCATATGTACTTAGTAATGTGTGTTTCTGCTTTTGAAGTATAATTGTGATGTGGGTTATTTTCATTTAAGACAGAAATCTAAATTTTGCTAAGTGTGTGACAAGAGCTCTATGTGTGTGTGCTTTTGTTGCTGATTTTCTACACCTAGAGCATCTGAGATTGGTTTCTTAAGTGCTAAGAAAGGATTAGTTGCACACCAACTTGAAGAAGTGCGAATTCTTTCAGGAGGATTCGGTACACCTTGGTTTTGTAGTGTCTACAGATGGATTGTGCATGAATCCAAAAGGCAAATTTAGACTGGCCCACACATCATAATATCACAAAGATCATGGGCTTTCATGGTATAGCAAATTTTAACATAAATTTCATTAAAGGATCAACAAGATATATGCATCAATGACAGCATGTATGAAAGAGAAAGGATTCCATTTGAGTACGCAGCCACAATAAAGCTCTGAGTCACCAAAGCAAAATATCGCAGAGGCACCTATGTTGGCATTACCAAATTTGAACAATGTGTTTCATGTGAATTATGAAGCGAGCCTGGTAGCTATTGGTGTAGTGTTGAATCATGAAGGAAGTTCGATAGCATTCTTCGGTGAGAAATCAAACAAAACGTGACATAAGCATTCTACTTGTAATATTAAGTTCTATGCTATCGTGCAAACATTGAAGTATTAGAGGCACTACTTGAAAAAATAGTTGATTTTGTACACAAATCACCAAGCATTTCAGATTATCACAAGAAGGCGAAGCTGAATCAGAGGCATGTGAAGTGGGTTTGATTTCTGCAGAGCTCTACATTCTTGTTGAAGCATAAGCCCAAGCAAGAGAATAAGGTCAGGGAGTTACTAAGTAGGAGAGAGCTCATGTTTGCGACAATGAAGAACGAGACAGTTGGTGTCAAGCGGATTAAGGACTTGTATGACCACGACAAGGATTTTTCATGGGTTCGAGAGATGTGCAAAAACACAGTGACGTTGGACAAAAGCATGTAGATGGAATTCGCTTAGGTGGGATATTTGTTGAAAGGTGGGATATTTTTTGAAAGAAAAGCAATTATGTATTCCAGTAAGTCTGTAAGTCTGATACCCAAGAACTTGATAAGAGAGTTGCACGACAGCATATTAGGACAACATTTTGGGCATGACAAGACACAAAGTTATTGGAAATGAGATATCATTGCCAAGTAAGTAGAGGGAGGTCAGCAAATTTATGATACAGCGCAGAATTTGTCAGATGGTGAAGGGAGTTAGTCAAAACACAAGATTGTACACATTATTGCCAATATCAACAATGCCTTGGGAAGACATATCAATGGATTTTGTACTTGGACTGTCGAGAATACGATGTGGATTTGATGCAGTGTTTTTGTAGTTGATAGGCTTTCTAAGATGGAGCACTTCATGCCTTGCAAGAAGACGAGTAGTGTAACATATTGCGCGGAGGAGGTTGTGTGATTGCATGGTTTGCCAAAGGCTATCACAACAAAAAGAGATACGAGGTTCCTTAAGTCATTTTCGGAGGACATTATGGAGGAAGATGTCGACAAAGTTAAAGCATGGAAAGCCCGAAGTGGAGAACCAAAATCTTGGAAATTTTTTGAAGTTCTTAGCTAGAGACAAGCTAAAATAGTGGGATCGGGATTTGGTGATATCAACTCTATAAAAAGGTCGACAGGTTTTTCAACTTTTAAGATTATCTTATGGGAGGGAATTGAGAAGAATAGCAAACTTAGTATATTTGTTAGTTGACATGCAATGAAGTGATGACAGGGAATCATTTGCAGAGCAGGAGCAAGTGTATGCCCCAGTCCAAGGCATACTGAATCAGAAGAGTATGGTGTACAAGGAGCATGTTGATGCGCACAAGTATAAATCATTTGTAGTTGGTGCTCTGGTCATGGTATATTTGAGAAAAGAGACCTATGCGGATAAATAGGAAGTTTGGCGACAATGCATATGAAGTAGAATTGACAGAGGAATTCAACATATCATCAAATTCAATGTTGTTGACTTATATGAGTATAGAGAAGCTGAGACAATCAGAAAAGATGAAAAAGGATGAAAATTGATGAGTCGTGAAATTGACTCTTTTGCTACCACTTTTCCCTTATTTCTAAATCCCTTTTCGCTTACCTGTAACCTTGTATTAATCCATTTTAATGCTCATCTACGGAATTTAGGCTCAAGGTGTTTTCCATGGCATTTGTTTTCCATGGCATTTCTTTTAGTCTTTCATGTGAATTTATGATTAAACATTAGAAAAAGAATGTATTTGCATTTATGTTTGAAAAACGGATTAGTTTGTTGATTGTTGCAAGTTTTAGTTGAAACTTCTAACAGATCCACATCAGAAGATCCACAAACTGGGTCTTCTAGATTTTTGGTAAGAGGCATCATCAGGTCGAAATAGACACCTCCACAAAAAATCTCAACAACCCAGATCATATTTGAGAGATATTAGCGATTTACCAATCTGTAGTAATCTGCTCTTGCTCCATATCCATACAGTCAATAAGTCGAATTTTCAAAGATATATTTCAACAATCAACTATGCCATGTATCTAGAAGCATCATAAACCATCTTGGAACCATTCATGATTACAGTTATGAGTCAATAAGCAAGGATCCTAGAACCATTTATGAAATGTTTTTGACTTGCTAATTATTAGCAAATTGTTGTAACCACTTGAGAATCTTGTGGATCTGCATTTAATATTTGTTATTTATGTTTCAAGCAAGTTTGTGTATAAAAGACAGTGCCATCTCCATTCTATAGTGGAGAATTCTTAGAGCAATAGTCCAAATTATGATGGAATAAACCACAATTTCTGGAGATCTTCTTTAATATAGATTGCAGATTTCTAATTTTCTGTGTAATGCGAATTGATTTAATTTGATGTTGTTGTAGCTTAGATTCAGTACCCTATCCTTGGAGGCAGAGCTCACTCCATAAAGAACAGAAGTTCTTTTCAATTTTTCAATGATCTTATATTTCATTTTGTGTGTGTTCATTTATTTCTGCAATTTGATTTCCTTTAGTCTTTTAAATTTCTGCAATGCAATTTCCAATTCATAGGTTTGTTTTTATCAGAGCTTGCCAACAACAGGAGCGGTGATTCATGGAAAAAGGAAGTGCCTGAATCATGTGAAGAGATATCCTGGTGACAGCAGGGTCCCAGTAGCATGATCGGTGTTCAAGTACATGATCATTGCCAGAGTGATTGAGTTAGCTTTTGATTTATGAAGTGTGGTGTGTTTCCTTTCCGCAATGTCACTTCAATTTGTAGATTGATGATGATGGAGCAAGTACAATATGGGGACACAGTTTCTCTTTATCGCAAGGGAAAGTTGATGCAAGAGCAACCCTAAAACAACCAAATCCAAAAGCACAGCAAACAAGCAAAACACAGAAGGATGCAATAGAAGTCAAGCACAAAAGGATTTAAGCATGGGTGCGATAGGCTGAAAGTGTACCACACAGTTCAAACATAGAGATGGGAAGTGAACGACAGGAAAAAGAAAAGAGGCATGGAATGCTGACATCATCCAAATGCAGTAGGAGCACGACAAGAAAGTGGCCATGGTGAGGGCAATGGGCATGCATGACAAGAAAATAAAACAAGCATGGTGAGCTTGATTAGCACAATTGACAAAGAAAACATTCCAAAGGATGTTGAAAGCTCACCATGGAAGTTGAAGCGATAGGAATGAATCCCAAGAGTTCCACAGAAAGTTGAAGAGCCACATTGGACACAAAGAGATACAGGAAAAAGATGAAGAGTTCTAAGAAGCTTCACAGTTGGCCAATGAAATGAATAAATAGGACTTGTTGTCATTTGAGTGGCGTTAGCAAATCCCAAGAAATATGGTCTATCGAGTTGTAGGGTCAACCATAGAGCCAAAGTATAGCATTGAGGTGCATGTCTCTGCATTTATATATGTATCTACATTTTATTAATAATAATGAGTAGCCTATTCCCCTGTGACTAAGGACTAGTTCTTAATGTTGCCTAGGTGATTGAATAGCCATTTAGGTTTCTGTAGAGTACTTATGTTCTAACCTATACGTTGCAAACTGTTGCATATAGACATGAGATTGAGTCAAGGTAGATTCATGCCCATTATGCCCCTAAATGCTCCAAGTTGTATCCCCATTCCAGACATGCATCTATGCGTCTAATCTGTGCATTTTGAAATTGTTTTTCATGGAATGTTATGATTTTATTTTGATGTGAATTTATAAATTAATGGATGAAAATGAAGTGTTTTGCTAATTTCTAGAGTACAAAAATTTTCGAGCAGAGGATTTCTAAAAGAGATCTATGGCCTTCCTCGCCAGATGCACTGGGGCATAGCACTCACCACCATTTTCCCTCCCTTTCACTTGGCTTTTTCCTTTAAGCTCTAGTGCCCCCATTTTCAGGTATGGTGCCCCCTAGTACACCTTTTGTTCCCTCATCAGGGACGAGTCCTACCTCTATTCTGCTGAAGGTAATGGGATCTTCTCCATCTCTAGACTTAGCCATTCAGTGCTGGAAGAAGGTGGCACCTATTAGTAATCCAAAGATCACATCCCCCTTGACCACACAGGGGGCAACTAGAGATCCACCTCTGTAGTATGAATCTTTGCCTCTACTGGGTACAAGAGTTACCTTGCCATGGTTCGGGGTCCATGGGAGCTTCCCACCCAGCTGGCTTGAGAATATCCTTCAAGGAAGCATCGGCTACACTAGCCATGTTGAAGCTTCACATTCCTTTGTTGGATGCTTCCATCATGGAGAAAGATGCTTCAATTCTTGTTATTTCCCTTGGTCATAAGGTTGTGGGCCAAGAGTATTTATACTTGGCCAATGGTCTTATATGTTGTTTGAACGGATTTTGGCCTCAGCTCACAAATCTACATATATGGGTTTCTTGGCTATGGAAAACCTCTCTTTGGGGAGAAGCTTACATACCTGTTACCACCCAAAGTTGCACGTGGATGGACTTGCAGTTGAGCCTCCAAAGATGAACAAGCTATTGTTCAAATTCAGAGTTCAGAAGTCCAACCAGGCGTCATGGTCCCTTGTACATTCTTCAATTTTTCATATTTACATAACCCGGCGAGGAATTCTAATAGATGAGCTAGTATGATGAACTTTGTAAAAGGTCTTGGCCACTTCAGACCCACTCTCCAATGCATTTACTCTAGGGTGTTTGTTTATCTAGCAATTATAAGTTGCTTACAACAGCTTATGATTGTTGGGTTTTTTCACTCATTTCTCCAAAGCTGGAGTATTTGTGTTAGTGTCTGGGCCTTAAAGTGGTGTCTGAGCCTAGTGTCTAATGTATATTACCATACTAGTCATCAATTTTGAGTCACGTGGAAATACACTAAGTCCCCCTTAGGTTTTTTAATGTTTTCAGATAATATAAAATTTCCCAAAAAACGAGATATTTTAATTGTAATTTATGAATAAGTTTAAAAAAAGTGGTACTAGGAGGCATCATATGCCTTACAAGTATTCATTTTCCGTCTCAGAATACCCACTTTACCCTTAGACCACCTTTCGAGAGAAAAATAATGGTTATTAATCATTAAAAAAATAATTTCTTTAGCCAAATAAAAGACAATTAAAAAGAAAAATCAGGTTTCCTTAAAATAAGGAAACATTTCTCCCACATGTTCCTTTTGTTTTAAGTCTTAAAGAGAGTTGTTGGATCTTTCCTAAAATGAGAAAGCACTTATCCTTGAGTCGACTGGAGTCTAGCCGTCTTTTCCATTTCCACTAAAGCGCTTTCTACTTATTTCCATTTTCACTAAAGCGCTTTTCTATCCCAACTCACACGCTTCTCTTGAATAAGAAACATCCACTCACACGCTTTTCTTGAATAAGAAACATCCACCTTTGCTTTCACCACTCGACTTAACTCATCCTTTTTGTTTTTACCAGTCACCATCCACCTAAACCTTTCCCATCTTTTTGCTTTCACAACTCACCATTCACTCAAGGATGACTCGCCTTCTCATTAAGGAAACCCTAACCACTCACTTGGCTATTTAATAGAGGCGACCTACCTCTTGTAATTAGTTGGAATTTTGCTAAGAGCTTGCTTGTGATACATTGTAATCGATTTATCTTCTATTGGAATAAAAAAGGCTTTGGAGGCTATTGTGGTGTAGAGCTCTCATGTGTGGATTCATGGTGATCAATTGTGCATGAGGTATACTTGTATTTAGCTTATTTTTCATTTGCAAATTGTTATTATTGGCCTATGTTTGGAGCTATCTCCTTCTAGGATAGGAATAGAAAAGCTAAGCTTGCTTGATATTTCTATTAGTTTATGTATGTTAGATAGTTGTGAGATGCATGTTTATTTAGCTTAATGTCATGCTCTTCGTGCCTTTCTAATATATGAAACAACATGCTTTTAACTCTTTTGTTGCAATATTTGTCTTAGCATTGCAGGTTTACATCATTTTAAGGATAGGTTGAAGTGAGTGAGCTTCCTCCCATCTTCAAAGAGCTTTGAGAAGATCACTTTCCCTCTACTTTCCTCTAACGAAGACTCCATTGCCCAAGACATTCCAAGACAACAAGCATTCTTCTTCTCTCCTTCTCATAATTTCTTATAAAATCTTTCTCTTGGTTACCTTTCTTGCATGTAATAGTTTTTTTTGGTATTTCAAATTCAAATCTGAAGTTAAATAGCTTGCATGCATAAGTAAGATTTAGATCTAGATTATTATTATAAAACGAATTCATTTTTAGCTAGATCTACTTCAAATTTGCTTGCTTTTAACTAGTATTTCAAAGTAAAATCGGTAAGTTAGAAGCTATGCAATTTCACTAGGTCACTAACTAAATACTTGGCAGGTTGTAAGTGCCATTGCTTTGCTGATTTAATATCAGCAAAGAAAGATCCTAAGGGGGTTATCTTTGTAGCTTCCTCTCCTTAGTTCATTTTCTATTGGTTTGCCATAATTTTTACTTAGATATTTTTTAATTTGTTAGGGGTGTTCCAAAACACTTTGAAAGTGTTTTTGGGCATCTTTTAGGACTAATTGTTTGTTGTTTTTACGCAGAAGTAACAGGTACAAGGGGAGATTCTGGCGAATTTTTGAAGATTTAACCTTACTCAGAACCCTTGAAGCAGTTGGGCACCTTCTTGCCTTGAGAAAATTGGTTGAAAACTTGTCATCCATTGATCCTGAATCATAAAGGATCAATGTGCATTCTCACAAAGAAAAAGAGTTGTAATCATTTCAATAAAGTGGCATAGGCTACACATTGCCTTGCCTTGTCCCTGTAGGGGGACCGGTGTCGGTGTCTTTTCTCTTGCTGTGATTATTTTTCAGATTTTTGCTTAAGTTTTTTTTTTCTAACCCCTAAAATAGATAAAAAGAACTCACATCACCTAACTTACTGATAAAATAAACCACATTTTAGAGTAGTTGTTTTCTTTTAAGTTCTAGCTTAGATCCACCTTGCATGTATCATCCATCTAGAATACTAATTGCTAGACTAGTTCCTTTTTGCAATTATTTGGAATAAACCTTAGTTACTCAACCGTGTATGCAAGCTAATTGCTACTTTCGAGTGGTATTCGATGACCCAGAAACGGACCTGAGTAACGCATGCTAGTTTTAATTAGGAAAATCTATCTTATTGTGCTAATGTCTAAGACCTCTACCCTGGGTGGAGTGTGTTAAGTCAGGGGGAAACTTTGAGATCGAGGTTCTCTCCTCGTTGGACCTACGGCACACCCGGTCAGCAAGTCTATAAGAACCCAAGATTAGCAAGCAAGATAGGTCACATAAACACTTTTGCACACAAAGAGTGGGGACCCCGACTTTAATCTCCACTTCACTTTTATCCCAGACTAATATACTGTTCTTCCACAAATAATAAAATACTCAAGATAAAATAAACGTGACATATTCAAAACATCACATTTACTTTCCCTGCACTGGTCTTTACTTTCATCTATATGATTGGATCATTTTACTTCAAAGCATTTACTATTCAAATCATCTATATTTGGAGTATGTTATAAATGTGAATGACTCTTTGCATGTATTGACAAGGTGTATCCTTTAATTATATTTGAGTCATATGTTGCTGTTAGAAATCTTGTTTCATCATATTAACTCCTAGAAGTTGCTTTTATCATTCTTAGATTAAAAGCCTTCGATTATTTTCTTAGGGACTACCCCCCCCACTTGGCTTCGCTAGGAGTTGGCCTAGACAGAGAAGTTGAGAGTAGAGGTGACAGTATCTCATCTTGAAACTTGCCCCCAAGGTTGCACCCAGTGGATTAAGATTTCTCCACGCTAACCCGAGGTGCAAATTAGGCGGCAACACTATCCATGTGCTCTTTATTTCTTCATGCTGGAGTTTCCCTGTGTTGAGGACATGGAGCACATCCTTCATTACAGGTTTTGATTTATGGAACGTGATGGCTTGTTCAGAAAACCTTATCAGACCCTATAAAAGACGAGCAAAGGCACATGGCCAGCATGTAATCTTGTACACTATTTCCTTTTCATAGAATTTTTATTTACCAAAAAGAATAATGGATGAAATCCTAAAACTCTATTCTAGCAATATTACTAAAATAGCCAAGAACAGATTCCATCTGAATTTATAAAAAACAAGCAAGCATAGATTGCAGAATGAGGTGTATTCTGATATCTGGAATAAGGTTGGGTTATTTATAAATGTTGAACAACAAAAAGGTCAATCCCTAGGGCCTACCTAAAGAGAGAATTACATCTGTTGCTGTATGCAATAACATCTTTCACAGAAAAGGTCGAACTTCAATTTTTTAAGGGCGCACAAAAAGCAAGGAAAAACACTGGACCAATTGACTTGATCAAAGGAGGTGGCAAAACATAGAAAGCAATAAGATTTTTTCTGAAGGAGCCTACATTTCAAGAAATAGGCATACATTATCAAAGTAAGATTTAACTAAAAAATGTAGCAAACACAGCCATCTGGCATGAAAATTACAAACCTGGCATGCATTTAATTTTGCCTCGAACCCATCAATATAAGCTTCGCATCGTATAATCTGTTCTTCTTTCTCTCTTAGGCCTCCTTCAGTCTGTCCAACTGTTTGTCTAAGACGTTTAACCTCATTTTCTAATGATTGACGCACCTCTTCCCGGGTTACAGTTTCTGTTGCAAATCGTTTCAGCTCTTCATCAAATCTTTTCCGTGCAGCCTCTGCACTTTTTAGCCTCTCAGCAAGTGCATTTTTCTCTTTCACCACCCTCTGCAATATTTAACAACATTAAACAATCAACTTCTTCTACATCAAAAATCAGCTTAGAAATGCCTAATCTATGCAATATATTAAAAGCTGAATGTTATTAGAGCCTAGAAATTCCTAACTTGGGAAGAAGTATTTCTTGAGGATAAGGAAATTCAGCCAATGTTTTGGCCATTTCAGGCCAATTTGAGGAGATTCAATTCTGACACAGTGCAGACAGATCTATAATGTTTTGATTCATTATAGGCATGTCAAAGGCTACATGGTATGTTCCCTTGTTTTAGGGTGGTTTATGTCAGTTCTGCATTCAGAAACTTCAAAACATTCACTGTGCATCCCCATCTTTCATTCTCAATGAAAAATGGTYTGTCAACTACATTTAACAACTTTTAACTTAAAATAAATCAGAGTAAATGTAATAAAGATGGCAAAGCATTTGCTTAGCAATCTCATCCATAAACTTCATAACATATATTGTGAATATTCATCTTCTATCTTACAGAGAATAGARTCTACCAGCCCCACTTGCCAACATTGTTTTTAGTAAAAATTGCTTCCTTCTAACTATTAATAATTTTCAAATATGTACAAATTGGGGGATTTTTACAAAAGCAACAAAAAGGTTGGCTTCAAAAACCTTAAAACTTTAAACGCTGTCAAAATCACCCAAGATCATAAGTCCTATTAAATTTGGCACTTGGGCATACAACATCAAAACTACTGTCCCAATAAAGCCACTAGGCAGATCAACAAAAAAGAACCATAAGTCTCCCCATCAAGGCTCAAATGATAAGAACATACATGTCCATGAAAACTATTCAGGCCACCGTCAGGATCAGACCCATATCTAGAGGAGGGCCATCCTTGTCATTCGAGCCAGGCCCCCAACCATCATTCATCGGCATTGGGTAATGTACAGTGGTGCCTCAGCCATCATTCTCAAGTTGTTTCTTATTTTATAAGATAGAAAGAGAAGAGCTGAAAACTTGTCATTCAAGGGCCATGGAGCAGGGTTGAGAGGCCAGCTATGGTATTTCCTCTGTCGTTTTCTAACTGCTCATCCTAATCTATGACATGGACTCCCATCATGGGGCTGAGATTGCCTGGAGCGAGCAGGAGGAGCTGGAGAGCCAGATTCTTGCTCATGGTGCAAGGAGCCCAGGCCCATACACCAGAAATTGGTGCAGATGAAACACATTCAGCACCACTTTCTAAACATGTACAGTAATCTACAATAATAGATTTGCAATAATCAATAAATTGTCAGCCCAAGAAAAGAGTTTCTAAGTTTGGGGATGATTAAACATAGAAGCATTCCTTTTTCTCCATATAAGAAAACAAACTTCTATTCTAAGGAGCTGCCATGTTACTTGGAACTCAATGGTCCAAGGTAAGTGTCCCCTACCAGGGTTACCTTAGACTCTAGAGGAAATGGGGGTCTTGGGGGAGTTGACCACAAAATTTAGAGACCCAAATTTAGTTTATAATGGTCATCTAGACGATAGACTTAAGCATATTAATAAAGTCCCTTATTGACTTAGTCTAATTGTTTGTCTTAATGACTAAAGTACATTAAGTCAGTTTAGGGATTATGCATCTAGCATTTATGCACTTAGGGTTTATGTCATTCCTTTACTATAAAAGGCCATGTGCTCTTTCCATTTTATTAATCCAAGAAGTATTTGTTTCTTTCAAGTTCTCTTTTGTTCTTGATTTCTTCGAGTGTTTGGTTTCTTTTTGTAATACGGTAACAAAGCCATGGTGAGGGGAAGTCAAAGCGGGTGAAGGCCTAGTGACTGCATAGATCAATGACAGATGAGGAACTGCCTTCTGATACAATCAATAAATTGAACACGCTTTTGCACAAAGAAAGCTAAGCATTTTTTATTTTCGGGCTGTCAAGCCAGGCTTATATTTCTGAAAAAAAGAGAAATACTAGGTTTATATTTTTGCTTTTAAAGGACAGGGTAGGTTTCTTTTACCCAATTTAAATCCAAGACTGATTTTCTAAAATAAAAAGTTTTCAGAAAATGAAAAAAAAAGAGGAAAATTTGTTATTGGGCAGCCACCAAAAGAAGAAATGGATCTGTACACCATGCATTCAGTGACCATACAGTAGGCCGTACAACGTAAGAAGTCGTACGGACCAGCTGCCAGCAGGTCATACATTGTACAGACAGTCATACATCAGCCACCAGTACTGGTACAAAATGTATACACCAGCGACCAGCAGTCATATAAGCTGTACAAACAAGTACAACTGCCAAAATTGAGCAAATTGGGTCATACGGAAGGCCTGAGGTGAAATTGGGCACACATCAGCAGAAATTCAGTGGTTTGGACAGTCAATTCAACCATAGGGCAATCCAATTTGATGAATTTCACTGAGATTTTGCAAATTTAGTGAGTTCGACTGGAATTTGACAGATTGGAAAGATTTGCAATAGATATGTGCATTTTTCAGCAAATTTATTGGTTTTCCAGCAAGAATATTTGTTTTTATCTCTGTAATCTTCAGTTTGTGGTTGCAAATATCTCCAATTTCTCCCAATATTTCTGATTTCTTCCAAGTTTTTCAGTTTGCCAATTTGTTCGATATTTTCTGAGTTTTTCAAGTCCATTCTTGCCAATATTGTCCAATAATTTCCGATGTCTTACCCAAATTTCAGATAAGTTTCATTCCAGACCCTCGATAATATATTCCCGGAAACGATATTTAACAATGGGAAAAAACACAGTTTTCTTGGTTGTCAGTCTCTATTTTAGTTGCAGATTTTATTTTGAGCAACATATAGGTTCATTTTTTTGTTCTCTAAGAGCTAGTTTGTCTAACATGTAAGAGGATAACCAGAAATTGGCCATTTTTTAGTACAGGCATTTGGACCAGCTTGTGTTGAGCAAAGAAACACGACCAACAACCGCTGGAAATAATCAAACCAACTTTGATGAGCAGAATAAAATAGTGGTGATGCTGACAAAGCTATTTGGAAGGAACTGAAGGATATATGTTGATGACATCATCATTATAGGTGCCGAGGCAAGAAGAATTGCAAAGATAAAATCAAAGTTATGTTTAGCTTTTGACATGAAAAATTTAGGCCTCCTACATTATTGCTTAGGTGCAGAAGTTTGGCAAACAAATAATCATATTTTTGTTTCACAAACAAAATATGTGAAACGTTTGTTAGAAAGTTTCAAGATGGCAGACTGTAAAATCTCATCCTTGATCTATCTTACTGTCATTAGACCTAACTTGAGCTATACAGTCTGTTCTATCTCCCAATTTATGCAAGCTCCAAAAAACAGAACACTGGACAACACAAAGAGGGTGCTATGGTATATAGACGAAATATTTGACTTTGGCTTTCTATATGGCTAAAGCAAGGAGCCTTAGTTGTGTGGCTATTCGGAGTTAGATTGGGCAGGATTCACTGATGACAATAAGTCCACAACAAGTTATGTGTTCATTCCTGGCACCAGGGCAGTTTCCTGGATCAATAAGAAACAACATGCAGTTTCACATTCCACTACAAAAGCAGAACAGTGAGCAGCAGCAAAATGGGCATGTCAAGCAATTTGGCTTGATGAATGCTTTCAGATTTGCAAGTTCACTGGGATAAGCACACAGTGTTTTTTTGTAATAACCAGGAAGTTATCAAGTTGGCAAAGAACCCCGCCTTCCATTAGTGAACCAAACATATTGATGTGCATTATTATTTCATCCAACAACCTGTAGAAGATGGAGAGGTTGAGCTGAAATACTGCCCAACTCAAGACTAGACTGCATACATCTTCACCAAGTCTCTTGGCCTAAATCAATTGTAAAATTTAGAGAAACCAATGGGCGACAGAGAATTCATTAGCGATACATCTCCAAAACTAAACTCTCTCTTTAGCATCATTGGCCACATATATGTTAAGCTAAACCCAACATGCATCCATCCAAAATTTTCTCATCATGAATAAGTCTGACCAAAAGAATACCTTTCTTTCCCTCCTAGGAATCCTCCATGTTGAAATTGTTAGATTTCTCTCTTAAGTGACTTATAAAGTGATTTTATAAAGTCAAGTTGAGCCTTTTAATATTTAATGGGTAATAGTGATTTTGGGTTACTTAAGTGATTTAAGTGAACTCAACGGACGATTAAGTCACGACCATTGATCTCAAGAGGGAAAGATCTAATCTTGACAATTCATCTCTTTGAAAGACCAAGAGTTAGGGCAGTTACACACTAAAGATGCATAAAAGGAGCTTGAGAGAGAAGAGAGAGCGCACCTTTGAGGAGAGCCTGGAGAGGAATGTGAAGAGTCACTCATATTCTGAGAGAGACCAAGTATTTGAGCTAGAGGAAAGAGTAGCAGCAAAGTGGGATTGGCACGAATTCCAAGGAGGGGGAGGAGAAATGCATCCCAAGATATCTTCAGCACTAAAGGACAGTCCATATAGTATAGATTGAGAAGGCCATAAGTTGTTTCAAGCACAGAAATTGAGGCAGCCATCTCAGCAGAGTTTTGGCACGATTTTCTAGGTGGCTAGCTAAGGAAGAATCCGTACAGAAACGTGCAGCTGCAATGCACAGATTTCGAGGAGGTTTTGCTACCAAGGAGGCCGTACGGCAGAAATCTGAGTAGAGATCTTTAGGTCTGTTTTTAACTTTTTTGTTGTCTTTGGCACATTTTTCGAGGTGTTGCTGCTGTAATTAATGCTGAATTTATTGCTGCTGTAAACTCAGAATTCTCCTATGAGCTCAATAAGAAGAATATCTCCTAGACTGGTTTTCCCCTTGTGGGTTTTTCCAGGGGCATTGCCCAGAAATTTCTTGTGTCAAATGTGGTGATCTTGTCTACTGTTCATTGTCATTTCTGCTGCTATATTTTTAGAAAGCTTAGTCACTTGTATTTCTGCTCATAGTCCCAGTAAATTGCATGTGGTTCCATTGCTTTATTGGTGAATAACTATAGGAGGTTGAAATCTATTATTGACTAAGTGTTTCTCTCCAGAGTTGTCAATCTATTATTGATCTAATTCTGACTTTGGACAAACTGAGTATTCGTTAATCAAACTTATGAACTAGAAGAGTGATTGGGTCTGGTGCAGTGCTTGTCATAATCTTTGTCTTTGCTTCTACCTTGACCCAAGGAAACTGAAAGGGCTCAACCCTCGAGCTGATAAGATTTTCCTCGATCTGAGTGTTATACTCTTTGGCCTTTGCCAAAGTATATGGTGCTTTATCCTTGAGAAGGAAAGCAAATTGTCCTTCAAAAGCATTCATGTAAAGGACACGAACTGTTGCTGATGGTGGATGCAAGTCAGCTGGGATCTTATCATACAGTTTGTCAAATCTGATATCGAACTCTTTCATTGTTTAATTTTCCTTCTTGATTTGATTGAACTGTGCTAATAACATTCCTCTGTCTTTCTTGGTCGACCACCTGCTTGTAAGTAATTTGGAAAAATCGTCATAAGATGCCAAATGATTATTAGGTAGTCCTCTAAAACACCTCTGGGCATCTTCAGTAAGAGACATGGCCAGTAATCTCATCGCCATGTCTTCATGTTCCACTCCTGCACTCAATAACGCCACACCAAGTGCATACAAGTGGTCTTCTGGTGTGACCACATTGTTTCCGGTGAACTTTGGCAACCACTTATAAGTTTTTGTGGGCATGGCATGGGCGTACCCTGCTATGGCAGCCAGGTTCAATGGTTTAAATAGGTTTTTAGTCCAAGTGTGGGCCATTGTGATGAGAGGGAGGCAACCTTGGAATAAAGTTTTGACAATGGGAGGATTATGAGGAAGCCTTCTTTGGTAAACCTTAAAAGATTTAAATCTTCCCAAGAGAAAGATTAGTGGGTTCTGGGATGGTGGAGTCACCAGATTAGCTCTAAGCAAGGCTCATCAAGAATGGAAAGGGAACTTCCCTCAAATTGAGTCGCCAAGCAAGCTATGGCTAAAGGATTTGGGATCCAAGCTTGTTAAAGTGTCGTTAGGGCTCGATAAAGGATTCAAAATCCTCCCTGGCAACGACGCCAAAATGTTATCGCACAATCTGTAGATTGGGCAAAGCCCAACCCAATCCACAGAAGTATGACAATTATGGGAGTACCTACCCATTGTCACCTTAGATAGACACTCCCCTTGCTTTAGTGATGATAAGTCACCGCAAGGGGGGAATCTCGGTGACCCTAGGACAATTGAGACAGAAAGTGATAGAATGGCCAATGAATCCCCTATAGGTCAAGTTTGGAGGTGAGGAAAAGGCTTGGAAGAGTCTTGTTGATGATGGATGGTTGCCAAAGTATTGTGTACCTGCAAGACAATGTTAAACATCCCTGAAACAAGACACAAGATATATATACAAGACTTAAACCACAAGGGAACAAGCAAGAAACCTTGTTGTCCCAAAACTGCAGCAGAGCAGATATATATATATATATATCTATATATATATCAGCAATGTAAGATGTCAATAGCTGCAAAATATGTTGCCAAAAGTCAAGTAAAAGATACTAGCAATGACCAATTTAACTTCCATTGAATAGAGCAAGACTTTAATGGCATTTAGGGTTGTTTATTAGATGTTATCAGCAAGTTATTATAACAACCAAGTGGCTGTAGCAAACAATTGCTATAGCAACAAAATATGGCAACCAAAATCAGCAAGTACACCACCCAAACATTAGCCAATGACTAGTTGAACAACTACCAAGGTTTACAAGTGAATTTCAATGGTAGATTAGAGACAAAAAGATGAAAACGAGAGTTTTCTGCAGCCCTAATAGCTGCGCATTAGTTTGTAACAGCAAAGAGAACTACTTGGCTAAAGAAGACACCTTAGAGGCTCAAGCAAGCGTATACCATGAAGAACAATTTCCAATTTAGACAATCACAAAATATCTACATTTCACGTATACCAATGCAAATGATTTTATTTCTTCAATGCAATTTAGACAAGTGCCTTATCAATTGGGTTATGGAGTCCCTTGTGTAAGAGCTAGGGTTTGCAACTTCTCTAGGGGTGTAAGCCCTTTTACTTCCTAGAGCATGCAAAACCAGCAAGGTAAATCTAGGAGGGTGAATCCCTTTTACTCCTCTTAGCAACCTTTGCAAAATAACTTATCCAAAACAATAGTTGTAGATCCTAGTGGAGGTTGTATGCCCTTATACTTCTCGAAGAGCTAAACAAGATCAACCTTGCAACCAAGAAAGAAACAATACAAAGCATAAATTCCTTACAAGAATTAGCAAGATAAACTCTTCCTTACCAAGAATATTCCACCACACATGCAAGAACAAGCATCAAGAGAGATAGCACACCACTTCTTTCCAACAGACAAGTAACTAGCATCCAAAAAAGCACGAGAGAGAGAAGATGTGATTTTCCCAAAGAGGGCGAAAATTTCAGCCAAATGTTATGTAATTCTCAAGTGAGTTGTTGTGTCAAGTGAAATGAACAAGGCCTTTATTTATACAAGACCTAAAATTAGCTTGTCCACTTTACTTAGGGTAAAACACAAATTAAGGAGGCCAACCTCCTAATTTGCCCCTTTACAAAATAATAATTCAAATTTACAAAAAAGATAAGCCCTAATGATGACATCAGACTCTAAAGGGGTGACGTTTTGGCACAGAGAACAAAACGTTGAGTTGTGTGAGGGAATCGTTGGGCCTCCAAAGGCCTGGTCTCCGTGTGTAAGGGCCTCCATCCATCAAAACATGCCAAGTCATCATCGAATCCACTAACACCATTGAACCCTAGCCTTCAAATGTGACGTCAAGCCCTAGAATGTAATGTTTTGGGTCTCAAAGGCCAAACGTTTAACATTATAATGGAGGGCTTGTCTCCTCCAAGGTGTCTCCTCCAAGGTATACCCTCATGCCTCCAAAGGCAATGTTCATCATCCATGTGTCCCTAAGGGAGGGGGCGCATCATCCATCTCGCAGGTTTCATGCCCCAAATGAAGGTCCAAGTGACCTTATGCCTTCACAAAATAGCTTTCCACCTGTCAAGGCCCTACAAAGACCAGCAAATTTGCTCTCCAAGGGCTCACAAGTCACAAGCATTATGTCAAGTAAGCCATATATAATAAAAGTACCACCCAAACATGTGCACCAAATCCCCCCTCTGAAAATACACAAATGCTCAAAGACCTTATGCACCTTACCAAATTTAGGTATGGGAGGGTTGTCATGGTGACCTATTGGGTGAATCATTCCCCAAGTCAAGGAGTGTTTCCCAGGTGACCCCTCTCTAAGTCAGGTGAAGAGTATGAGGTGGATAAGGGTGATACTTTTGGGCATGGGGTTTCTTGACATGCAAGGGCTCATATTGTCTCATTTATGGGTGCCTTTGTAGAGGGTGTGTTGCCCTTCATCAGCGATGCATGATTTTTCCAAGCCCCTTTGCCATTAGAGTATTTCCAAGTTGAAGCTAAAGTGGGACTTCTACATAAGCATGAAAAACATTGCCCACATTAACTCTACCTTGGTCATACTTGAACATGATTCCCCAAGTTGAAGACGATATGTGGGACTTCTACCTAAGCATGAAAAACATTGCCCACACATGCTCTACCTTGGTTGGCATGTTCAATTTGTTATTTATTTTACAGGTCCCTCGATTTTTGCAAGAAACATTTCATTGTTCTTCGGATCCCTGGGCGAGCATCTGGAAGGTTTATGATTGGCTTTTATCTTTTGCCAGCTACGGGCCTCTGGGCCTCTAACCCCTTCTTCTCATGAAATGAGGTACAAGCCCTTCTTGGGTCAATGTGGCCCAAAAAGCCAAAAGATGAGGAAATGAAGGGAAAGAAACATGGAAAGTGGCAAGTAGGTGTAGGAGCGATACGATGACTCATCAAGGAGACCCCCTAGTAGCAACCCTTTCCCTGAGGGTGACTACTTACTAGGACAACAATATCAACCACCAAGGTGAAATAAGGCAAAGAGCATAATTTCCAAGCAAAATTTTTCAAAATCAAGAAAGGATCCTTTGCAACATGTTCAAATGCTTCATTTATTAAAATGACACTTACAACGACATCAGACTCGTTACCTCTTGGAGCAAGACCTGTTGTTCTCTATGAGCCTAGTTGGTGTGGTAAATACCATCATGATGAATGGAGAAGTATGGTGGTGAGGCTCCATCTGTGTAAGTGGACACTTTCGGTCGATCCATCTCTCGGTACTCCATGTCTGCAACCTGAGGGCCTCGAGACATCATCTCATTAGTTATCCCTAGGAATGGGGGAAAACAAATACTAAAAGTGGGTACCATGCCAATGGAGAATATTTGTGGAGAGGTATCAAGACCATTTGTAGAGCAGGGTCTAAATCCAAAGTGGTTATGGCTGGAAAACAAAACTGTGTATTAATCGAAGAGAAGAGTGAAGTCGGATTTGTCTCTTCTAAGCAATATGAAGCAATAGATGTCCCTTATCCAACAAATGGCTAACACCCTAATATCTTTGGTTCAGGGAAACCCAATAATCATTGTTTTGACATCTCCACCTACTGTCAATTTGTCAATTCATCTGCCAGCACTATGGCAATATCCTCTAGTATTGTCATTACCAACAATCTAGGTCCAATGTAACAATGACAAGCTCAAGCATGGCAATTTTTATTAGCACCACCACACAAAGTATTAATTCATTACAAATTCCCTTTGGAGCAATACGACATTTAAAATGAAGGCAAAGATGAAGGCTAAATCGCCAGCTCACTTGATGCAGACAAGCTAGAATATTGGCTATGTCAACTTGAAGTGTACTTCTTGAGCTAGGGATTTTCAGAGCTATAGAAGGTTAGCGATGCTTAGTAGAAGATGTTAGGAGATGTGTTGCTATGGTAGGAGAGTTTTTGCCATAAACAACATTAGTAGGAAAGGCTACCTATAACATTATGACAAGAATTCAAAACCACGTTGGTGAAGAAGTTCTACCCAATACATAGCACAAGTCCATTTATTGTCAATCAAGCTACAAATTGTTATAGATGAAAAGATAGTTGTCTGCAATAAGTTCAAGTTTTCTATTTAGGCTATGTTTATCAATGAGATCGAGTGTGATGTGGTACCCTTGGATGTTTGTGAAGTCATTGTTGAAAGTCCCTCCCAGTGGGATAGGGATGTAGCCTTCAAGAGGAGGGCAAAACACTACAAACTAGAAAAGCATAGGAAGTCGTATGTCAAACATTCCTACAAAGGGAAAGAGATTTTCTTTGATTTTAGCAATGAGACTTAGCCATGCTAGCCGCAACTTTTTGTTAATGTTTAGACCCCAAACTAAAAATATGTAACAAGAAATTGATCATATTCTTGAGAGGAAAGCCACAATTTACAAGATAGTGGTTGAGTTTGAAGATGTATTCTTGCATGTGAAAGGCTTACCACCAATAAGGCCAAGCGAACACAAGAATTACTTGGTCTCAAATGTTGCACAACCAAATAACAGGTTGTAAAAGACATCTTTGTTAGAGAGTGCAGAGATCAAAAAACAAGTGGAACTTTTGTTGGAAGAAGCAACCATCCACGAGAGTACAACACCATGTCGTTTAGAGGTCGTATTAGTGCCTAAGAAGGTTGGTACATGGAGAATGTATGTGGATTTTCAAGCATTGAACAAGATCACAATCAAGAACGTGTACCCACTACACAGGATAGATGATTTAATCGACCAATTGCATGGAGCTACTTACTTCTCCAAGATGGAATTGAGGTTTGGTTACCACCAAGAAAGATTCAAGAAGAAGACACCTAGAAGACAACATTAAAACAAAGCAAGCATTGTTTGAAAGGTTGGTTGTGCCCTTTGGACTATGAACACACCAACCACTTTCATGTGTTTAATGAACAAGGTGTAGGGGTGTTACCTAGATTCTTTTGTCATTGTGTACACATAGGACATATTAGTCTTTCATAGAAAATGGAAAGAGCACCTACAATGATTGGCTAGAGTTCTGCAGACTTTGAGGGAGCATAAGATATAAACCAATATGAAGAAGTACAAGTTTTGCAAGAATGAAATCATGTACTTGGGACATATAATCAATGGAAGACAAATTTGTGTTGACCCCAATAAGAGGAAATCCATTCACGATTGGCCATCCTCAAAGATGTGAATAACATCGAGAGTTTTCTAGGTTGAGCAAGCCATCTTAGATGGTTCATTGTAAGCTTTTCCAATATAGCGACCCCACTACTTGGGTTGACTAGATGCAACAAAACTTTTCTATGGATGAAAGAACACAAGAAGGTGTTCCAAGCATTGAAAGAGATAGTGTGTAATGCTCCAATGTTGAGCTTGTCAAATATCACACTTTGTTCTGAGATTGCCGACGTTGATGCCTTGAGGTATGCCATGCAAGGGGCATTGTTGTAGCAAGGTAGGCCAATGGCTTACCACTCGAAGGCCTTGACAACTCGACCTACAATAAAGATATGTATGCAATTGTGCAAGTAATTAAGCATTAGAGACATTCTTTGTTGGGCAAGGAAACAATGATACATCAAAATTACCAATTGTTGTGATTTATTCAAACACAATGCAATTTGAAGCAAATTCAACATTTCAAAAGAATGTCGTACCTCAAAAAATTCAATATGATTATCCAATAAAGATTTCAGAATTCCTGCCAAGACTTCAATGGTTTCGCTAACAATTAGGATGCATCTTGACACATTTGAACTACCAGATTTCATGGATGCATATGTTAATGAACTTGAGATCCATCCATTCACAGAAGCAATAGGGGTTGATGATGCAAATGAGGTGTCTCGCTGTAAACAAGGATTCCATATGGAATGTGGTACACATTACCCCTATGTACAGATGTACATTCCTAAAGGGGTGCAACAATTATTGTTAAAGAGGGAAGCTCAATTCTCATAATTCAAGATTTGTAGGACATCCTGGCATGCACAAGACCTTGGCCAAACTTCAACAATATTTTTACTAGACACATATGTAAGCACATGTCAAAATATTTGTTAGAAGTTGTGCTTTGTGTAACATTTCTACACCTACAAACAAGAAATTAGGACTTTACACACCTCTTCCCTTTTTCTCCAGAATATGGGAGAGTATCTTAATGGATTTTGTTGGGCCACTACATGAAACTAAGGGTCGTCGCAATTCTCACAATTCAACATTTGATAGATTCAACAAGATGTATGTTTTTATTCCTTGCAAAACTTCAATGGCGCAACAAGATAGAGTGAAACTATTCTTTCTTGATGTTTGGTAGTTGCGGGAGGTACGTTCCCTCCTAGACAACCTATCTTAGACGAGAAGAAGATTTTGGAAGCAAGAGAACCATTGAACAGATGTGGAAATACCCCAGAAGAGAAGTCGGCCCAGAAGAATAAAGAATAATGAAGTGACACCATCCCAGAGGAAAAGTCGGCCCAGTAAGGAGGTCAAGAAGACTATAAATTCAAGGCACCTTGGCTCATTTGATACACTCACTCACACTCTCTCATCCACAGAAAAGGAAGGCGCAAGTTTGAGGAAGGTGATGCAACAACTACAGTAGCAGAAGTTTCTTATTGTTCAGTGTTTGTGGTAACTCTCTCTTCTGCGCTACCCTTAGTAGAGGTGCACTACTCTTGTATGGTGTTGTTGTTGTAGCTGGGGTGGTATTTCTGGTTGTATCTTTAGATAGCCATTGTGCTAGGTTTTATCTATTGGTTCATGGTTGGACTTGTTTGGACGGAATCTCTCTAAGAAAGGTTGGTTGGGTTTTTCCCTCGTTTGGGGTTTTCCTGAGATAAATTCTTGTGTCTTCCCATGCTTGTTACTGCTACTCTTATTTTTAGTACATAATATAAATGCTAATCTGAAAGAAGATCTAAATATACTAGTAAACCTAATTGCTCTGTAAAAGTGAATAAAATATAACATGGTTTCAGAGATGGTTACCTTCAGAACAATCTAACAGTTGGAAGGAAAGATCTTGAAAAACTGCAGTTGCACAATTCTTTGTCAAGCTCGTTGAGCACTAGTTCCGAGACATTGGGACTAATTTCACCATAGAGCAGTTCGCCCTACCCTAGCACACCCCCTGCAACACTCTGTTTTGCAATTTGGTGAAGTTCGAAAATTTGAAATTTCTCAGATCTAGGGTTTCTACCAGCGAAAATGAGTACCAGTATGAGAGTTGAAGATAGATTGGATGGACCAGATAACTTCAGATCTTGGAAGCATAGGGTACTCCTCATTCTAGAAGAGAACGAGTTATTGGATCACGTCAAGTAGGTACTTCTAGAACCAGAAGAAGACAAAGCCAAAGCAAAGTTCAGGAAGAATGAAGTCAAGGCCAAGAGGATCTTGACAGACTCTATTAAGGATCATCAAATACCAAATGCATCAGAACTGAAGACACCGAAAGAAATGTTTAATGCCCTAACCAGACTTTATGAAAGCAAGAACACCAATCGAAAGCTAACTCTAAGGCATCAACTCAGAAACATGACAATGAACAAGTCAGAAATAGTCTCCAACTATTTCATGAGAATCTTGCAGATCAAGGACCAGTTAGCAACCATTGGAGACCCAGTGGACAACGTTGAACTCGTGACCACTACACTCAATGGATTTCCTTCCTCTTGGGACCCATTTATTCAAGGGATTTGTGCAAGAAACAAACTGCCCAAGTTTAACAAGTTATGGTCAAATTGTACCCAAGAAGAATCCAGGCTAATATCCAAATCTCAGAAGACAAATGATGATGAAAACCAAGCTCTTTCCGCTCATGTGAAGAAAAGGAAAGAGAAAAGAGAAGTTAGTCCGAAGAAAGCTAAAAGACCACGTTATAATAAGAATGCGTCAAAAGTCAGATGCTACTATTGTAAGAAGTTGGGACATTATGCCTCTCAATGCCCCCATAAGGATGAACAAGGAAAGCATCATGCACATGCAGCTAACATGGAAGAGTCCACACCCCAAGAAAAGAAAAACGAGTCAAAGGATGAAGAGTATGTCTTTTAGATAGTGGTGCTTCGAAAACACATGATCGTGAAGTAGAAGACAACTCAAATGGGATAGCAACAGCTAGACTCCAGGTTTGCATATCAAGTTTGATATTTCATATTGTTATAGCTTAAGTAAGTGTTGTAGCTAGAATARCAGTCTTTAGAGTTCCATTACTATGAAATGTTTAGTAACACTTGAATGTTGTCGATACGATGATGATTAAGTAAATACTCATTGTCTAGTATTAATGGTGCACTTGTTTGCAAGAAGAAATTGATCTCCTCCGGGAGATTTTCWTGGTTGTTACTCTTGTTTTGGGCAAGTCACGGGTGATAGCTCCGAGAGGGAGCTATAACGACAGTTGCAAGAGGCAACAAATTAGATGGTCTCTAGCTGAGACAAGGAGCAGACTATCCAAACATAGAGTTGTGTACATGACTGTACACATCCATGTAATAAAGGAGAAGAGGACGAAGTCAAAACCTTCTGGCAAAAAGGGTACTTTTGCGGGATACGGAGTATCTCATATAGAGATTGATTGTAAGGAGCAGAAGGCTCTGAAGATGACCATACAGATCCCTCTAGTTCAGTTGATCACTCTTCAAATCATCAGGAAGAGTCAATAGAGCCAAAAGGGCCTACCTAGGATCGTTGTAGTGACCAAGAAGAGACCAACATGGTCCCATGATACTTTGCAGGATGCAAAGGGGATACGGATATATGGCATTGATGAGCCATATCATGAGGAGCATATGGCTCCACCAATGGTGAGGCAGGTGGCCCCACCAAGTACCATCTCAGAAGGAGCTAGAGTTCAGAGGGAGTCATCCCTCAGGATCCAGTAGGGAGGAGCAACCACTCCAGTACAGTTCATAGGAGATCAGACTTTAGTGGAGGTCAGCACATGCAGAGGAAGCAGATGGCTCCGAAGATTATATAGAGTCAGAGGGAATCAAGCTTCAGAGGGAGCATGCAGACTCAGAGTGAGCCTGATCTCAGAGAGAGTCAATGGCTAAGAAACTTTCATTCAGAAAGTTTTCCTCCTCAGATTCAGATGGGAAAGAGAGACGTCTTCAAGGACCGACAGACAGGTGCCATGAGTTGAGGAGGCTAGATCGACGCTTCAAAGGCTTCAAGGAGATATGAGACCTCCTGGGAGGATTCCTTTGTTTCGATGACAGAGGAGGGAGCCAGTTAGAAGGTCTGGGATATGTATTTTGCCTCAGTTCCAGAAAGAGCAAGAGACCACAAAGGTTTTCCAGCTATGTGGCATTGATGAGGAAGATCATTGATTCAAAACCTTCCACTTATGAGGAAGTTGTTAAGCAGCAACTGTGTGGAAGGATGCCATGATGGAAGAGTATTAGTCCATCATGAAGAATGATGTGTGGAAAGTGACTCTGAGACCAGTAGGGAAGTCAGTGGTAACTTCCAAGTGGATCTACAAGATCGAGCATGCTACAGATGGTAGCATAGAGAAGTACAAAGCAAGATTTGTGGCTAGAGGATTCTCCCAAAAAGAGGGAGAAGATTATGACGAGACACTTGCTCCAGTAGCGCAGAAGAAGTGTACATAGAGCAGCCACAAAGATACATGAGAAGGAGTCTCATGTCTACATATTGAAGGAAGCTTTGTACGAGTTTAAGCAGGCACCCAGGGCATGATATGCCAGATCAGACAGTTATTTGATGAGCTTGGGGATGGTTGCCCATTGATCCTATATGTGGATGACCTGTTTCTTACAGGGGATGAGAAGCTCACAGATGGGTGCAAGAAGGAACTCACTTCAGAGTTCGAGATGAAGGATCTAGGTCTGATCCATTATTTCTTGGGATTGGAGGTGTGGCAGAGGCCAGATGAGATTTTCCTTAGCCAAGGAAAATGTATTGTTGATATCCTAGAGAGATTCGGGATGATGGACTGCAAGTCCATGGCCACACCTATGATGACGAATATGAATCTCTTGAGTGATTCATCTTCAGATTTGGTGGATCCCACGATGTACAAACAGTTGATCAGTTCCTTGATGTCCCTGGTGAACACCAAGCCAAACATATGTTTTGTTGTGAACACTTTTATTCAGTACATGGTTGAGCCTAGACATGTACATTGGATAGCTGCAAAACATGTGTTTAGGTACCTACTTGGTACAGTTGGATATGGATTGAGATATGTCTCGGATGGAGATGTGAAGTTGCAGAGTTATACAGACTCTGACTGGGCAGGGAGTGCACTGGACCGGAAAAGCACATCTGGATGTTGCTTCAGTTTGGGATCAGATATGAACTCATGGTTAAGCAGGAAGTAGACATCAATGGCACTATGTACAGCAGAGGCAGAGTATATCGCCACTAGTGTTGCAAGTCATGAAGAAGTGTGGTTTCAGAAGCTGCTAGTAGCAATATTTGATCTAGAGTTGGAGCCAACTTTGATACATTGTGACAATCAAAGTTGTGTGAAGCTTTCAAAGAATCTTGTCTTTTGTGACAAGTCAAAGCATATAGAGATCAAATATCATTACATCCAAGACATGGTGCAAAGAGGAGCTCTAGAGCTCCGGTACATATCCACAGATGAGAAAATCGCAGATATTCTCACCAAGCCTCTGTCTAGAGTGAAGTATGAGTACTTCAGAGACAAGCTTGGAGTGATGTAGAATGTCCACCCTCGTTGAGAGGGAGGTGTGGTGTTTCTCCTCCAGTCAGCTAACCCCTTTGGCCAAGGGTTTCCTAGATCAGTCATGTGAGTGATTAAGGGAGTAATGCACAGCTGGATACTAGTCTTACCTACGCCATGCGAGGTGGCTAGGTGTGAATAAGACTACTGGGAGAGGAGAAACATCACAGTGTAGTCGTAAGACTATGGTAGTAGTTGTGTGCCACTGGACAACATGCTAGTAGCTATGTACTACTAGTGGATTGCTACGTAGTCGTGAGACTATGGCAGTGATTGTGTATCACTGGACAATAGTTGTGTAATACTATGGTGGTTGTGTACCACTGGCAGTGATTGTGTATCATTGAATAGTAGTTGTGTACTGCTACGGTGGTTGTGTACTACTATGATGGTTGTGTACCACTAGTGATGATTGTGTATCACTGGACAATAGTTGTGTACTACTACGATGATTGTGTATCATTGGACAGTAGTTGTGTACTACTACGGTGGTTGTGTACCATTGGAGGTGATTGTGTATCACTGGATAGTAGTTGTGTACTACTACGGTGGTTGTGTACCACTGGCAGTGATTGTGTATCATTGGACAATAGTTGTGTACTACTATAGCAATGGTTGTGTACCACTGGACAGTAGTTGTGTACTACTATGACTTGACAGTAGTAGTGTTCTATTGGATGGCATTGTAGTAGTTGTGTGCTACTAGTTGATTGCCATGGAGACTGCCAGACTGCTTGGAAGTAGTTGTGTGCTATTGTTTGATCGCAGCATAGTCGTAGAGACTGATATCGATGATTTGAGCTACGGATGGCATAGTAGTAGTTGTGTGCTACTAGTTGATTGCACAGTAGTCAATGGACTACCAAAAGAAGACATCGTGAAAGATACCTCCCTAGCTAAGAGCGAGTGTTGATGTTTAGTAGCTGTGAGAGGTACGTTCCCTCCTAGACAACCTATCTTAGACGAGAAGAATATTTTGGAAGCAAGAGAACCATTGAACAGATGTGGAAATACCCCAGAAGAGAAGTCGGCCCAGAAGAATAAAGAATAATGAAGTGACACCATCCCAGAGGAGAAGTCGACCCAGTAAGGAGGTCAAGAAGACTATAAATACAAAGCACCTTGGCTCATTTGATACACTCACTCACTCTCTCATACACAAAAAAGGAAGGTGCAAGTCTGAGGAAGGTAACGCAGCAACTACAGTAGCAGAAGTTTCTCATTGTTCAGTCTTAGTGGTAACTCTCTCTTGTGCGCTACCCTTAGTAGAGGTCTACTACTCTTGTATGGTGTTGTTGCTGCAGCTGGGGTGGTATTTCTAGTTGTATCTTTAGCTAGCCATTGTGCTAGGTTTTATCTATTGGTTCATGGTTGGAATTGTTTGGACGGAATCTCTCTAAGAAAGGTTGGTTGGGTTTTCCCCCATTTGGGGTTTTCCCAGCATAAATTCATGTGTCTTCTTGTGCTTGTTATTGTCGCTCTTATTTTCAGTACATAATATAAATGCTAATGTGAAAGAAGATCTAAATATATTGGTAAACCTAATTGCTCTGTAAAAGTGAATAAAATCTAACATTCTTCACACAAGTGTGGGTGCATTTTGTATTCCCTGTGTCTACTATGTCAAATAGGGACAACGAGTTTCTTGATCACTTCTCGGCAACATTGTGGGTGATGATGGACACCAAGCTAAAGAGAAGTACAGAGTTTCATCCACAAAGAGATGAACAAACAGAAGTTCAAAACCACACATTGGGACAATTACTACACATGTACAATCACAAACACTTGAAGACTTGAGATGATAGTCTTCCTTACATTCAACATGCCTACAATAAGGAAATTCATGAGTCAACTAGACTTTCCCTTCTGAGGTTTGTCTTGGATTTCTGTCATAAACCCCTTTTTATTTAATATATCCTATTGCAAACATCAACAAGATGAACAAGCAAGGGTCATTAGATTTGTGGAAGGTATCAAAAAAAGCCATAACCAGGTACATTCGACCTTGAATAAATCTTAGTTGAGATTCAAGGAGCAACATTAGCAAAATCATGCTATTGAGGTTGGAGATACAGCATGGCTACACTTATCTAAGCAAAGATTTTAAGATTCAAAGAAAAATTTTAAATCATGTTATTGAGGTTCGAGATATGGCATGGCTACACCTATCTAAACAAAGGTTCAAAGGTTCAAAGAAAAATTTTAAACTTGTCTAATATGATCCTTTCAAGATTTCGAAACAAGTAGGTAACAATGCATTCCACCTCGAGCTTCCCTTTTTATATGGTATCTACTCAACAGTGAATGTTGATCTACTAAAGTTATTTGAGTCATCAATGTTAAAAGCAGATGAAAAGGTAGCATAAATTACCCCTGCCATAGATGAATTGATCCTTGATTAGCACGTGGTGTTGGAAACTAATCAAGCTCCAAACAAGAAGCTTCGAAGGAGTCAACTGAGGAAATTGAAATTGTACAGAGTGGGCAAGAAGGGTGAATTACCTCAAGCAGCAAAATGGTCCACTGAGCAACAAGCGCAATAACTTTTTCCAAATTTGCAACTACTACAAGTTGATGGGGGGCAGTTACCTCCCTAGTTGCACCAGGCGAGACTGACAATGATCCGCAAAGATTGAACAAGTCATTTGTTCAAAATCAGAGTTCAGAAGTCCAGTCGGGTCTTATGACCCCTTCAAATTCTTTCTTCTTCTTCTTTTATGCATGATCCATACCCACATGGGGGGAATCGTAATAAAATGAGCTAGCATGAGGTCTTTGTTATGTAAAAGGCTCAGTTCCCTAAGACTTTATCATCAATGCATACTCTAGAGTGTTTTTTTTCACTTGTTAATTATATGTTGCACTTCAACGAGTTATAATTTCTAAGTTTATTCACTCACAACCTCCAAAGTTGGAGTGTGTACTAATGGTTAGGCCTTAGTGTGTTGTTTGAGTCTAGTGTCTAATGTATATTACCATGCTAGTCATTTATCTAGAACCTTATGGACATGCATTAGGTCCCTCTAGGATTTTTTAATTTTTTTTAATAAGCCGTAAAATTTCTCGTAAACGAGATTTTTATCTTGTAATTTGATGTGATAATAAAAAAGTGGTACTATAAGGTATTATATGCCTTGAGGGGTGTCGTTTTCTAAGCTAGAATACCCCTTATACCCTTGTACCCCTTTTCGAGAGAAATTAGTGACTTATTCTCATTAAAAAGTCAATTTTACTCTAAAAAGGTAAATAAAAGACAAATAAATCAGCATTCCTATTTTTTAGGAAACGTGTCGGGGACGTGTTTTGAGTTAGCTCACCCTATCTCCTTGTTCACTAGTTGTTAGTGGCACTTGAGGATGAGTTAGGGGGAGTTAAGTGGGGAGTTCTCTTGAGTTGATGGAGATCCCTAGGAGTGATGCACACCTCTTTAAGAGATGTGGCGCATTGGGAGTGAGGGACATCAATCCCAAGGAGGTCGCCACCTCTCATGGGCAAGGTGTCATCCCCTCTCCCCTCTCACTTGACTTGTGGCGACTTCACATGGAGTTGGCTTGAGTTGTGGCGCATTCCTATCCTCCCATGTGGCTCACCCACATTGGGATGTGTGCGCTCTTCATTGGGATCTACGTCCCTCTTGTGTATTAAAACAAAGCGACCCCTTCTTATTTAGCTAATGTGAGATTGTGGAAACGCTTGTGTACTATATTGTAATCATCATTGCTTTTGGAGGTCACTTGGGTGTTGTGCAACATTGTGTGGATGTATGATGTCTAGTTCTAATTATATGAGGTAACTATGAATTATTATTTTGCATGTATTTCAGTTGAATGGGCTTTTGAAGATGTGTTATCACATACTATGGTATTAAGCTTGTTTGCTTCTTAGATGTTATTGTATTTTTACATTTATAGATTTTGATTTGCGTCTCTTTTCAGATGAACTAACATGCTATTGAGGTCTCTTGCGTAGGAATCACCTCTTTAACGGGAAAAGGGGATTAAAAACCCTCTTTTGCGAAGTCTTTTAGTTTTGCAAGTTACTCATCCTTCAAGAAGTGGTGGACTAGCCTAGCGTATCCTCCCACAAGCTCGAAGGCTCTAGTTAACAAAGTCCCTCGGTGCAATATCGAAGTACCCCATAGCCCAAAGAAATTCCACACCGCAAGCTCTTTCCTTCTATCTCTATTTCACTAAAATTAAAATCTTCTTGGTTACTTTTTTGCATGCAATAGTTAGATCTACATTTTCATTTCAAACCTTAAGTATTTCAGCTTGCATGAAAGGTTAAACTAGATCTATATTTTGCTTAAGATTTACAAATCCTTTGATAGATCTAGTCTAGAAAAAGGTCATATTTTCAAGCATCTTCAAGCTAAAAGTGTCTTAGTAAAAGATAGTTCTTTCATTCTTTCTTAATAAAGATTTTGTATCTCTGGATCTAGCTAATCTAGGTGACTCTTGTTCACTGTCCAAACAGCGAATAAAAGCCATTTAGAATACTTAGTTTATTGTTCAATCTTAGTTAGTTTGTTTTTTTGTTCATTCTTTTAGTTGGAAATTATTTTGCATAAATCTAACATCTTTTGCAGGCACTTTCAAACTGATTTGGGGCATCTTTTGGCTTCTTTAGCTTGCTGTTTTGGCAGGTTTTCCGAACAGCTAAGAGGAGGCTCTGGCGGAATTTCGTGGATCTAGAGCATCCAGGACCCCCTAAAATACCTCTTCTTTGATCTAAACTCATTATTCTACCATTTTGTGAGTCTGGTTAATCTTGAAAGTTAAAAAAGACCAAGAAACATTCTTCCAAAGATTTGTAACCAAAAGGAAAGAGTGGGATAACCCACTAGGCCTGCCATCCCCCTAACCCCTGGGGAACTGTCTCTTTTTTGTGTCTTGTCTCGTTCTTTTGCTTATTATCATTTTTGCAAACTAAAATAAATATAAAATAAACCCAAGCACCACAAAATAATAGTTTAGTTTCAATTTCTAGATTAGTTAGTTCAGATTTCAATTTTGCAATTTATTTCAATTTCGCAAAGTAAAGAACCTTCCCCCTCATCGCCTTAGTATGCTCTTGACCATTGTGAGCTTTGCTTGATTTGTGGTGCAATTAGAAACGGACTTGAGTAGTGTGGAGTAGTTTAACTAGGAAAATCCTTTTTCCATTATTGCTCAAAGGGACCAATACTTGTCGGATTGCATTTGACTTCAAAAGGAAACTTTGAGACCTAGTATCCCCTCGTTGGAAGTCCTGCAGTTTTGTGGGTACTTATTTGAGGGATAATTGTTGAAGGGCCAAATCATAGCTTAGATTTTACCTTTCTTCACACTTACAATCTTGCATGCACAAGTGGACTTGCCATATCGGTCCACTGCACTAAATTAACCCACTAATTCAAGCAATCATCCTTAATTAATAAAATTTACCAAGAGCACTTGCAATATTTCCATTTTACTTATCATCAATATTTCTATTTACTTTCAAGTATTATATTTGCTTATGAATTATCTTGAAGTACTTGGTTTACTTAAGCAATTATTTATTTGTGTCATTAAATGTTGCTAGAATAGTTGTACTTGTTTTTGTTTCTTATTAACTCCCAGAATAATATTGTTTATTATTTGTACTTAGATCTAATCAACCTAAGATTCTTTTATTAGGGACCACCCCCCTTGGCTTCGATAAGAGTTAGCCTAGACGGAGGAGTCGAGTGACAGGTGACGGCTACCCAACTTGGGACTTGCCCCCAATGCCACACCCAGTGGATTGAAGATTTCTTCCACATGACCCGAGGTGTGGATTAGGCAACAACAATTTTTGGCATCGTTGCCGGGGATAAATCTTTTTATTCCCGAAATACGACTTTTGTTTTCCTTTTCTTGTTTTTTTGCTTTGTTTGATGCTTCTTGTTTATTAGAAATAGACTCGATCATCTAGCGACTCCACTTCCAAATAATTTAACAAAGTATTCTACAAGAAGGAACTCACAAGGTTTCCTTAACTTCATCCCTGAACCCGAAAAGGTTTATAGGAGGAGGTTAAACAAACTTGCTTCTCATAGGATCCTTGATAATCTCATATCCGAGTCCATTTCTGATATACATTTGTTGTTTAATAATTCTAGTTTAGAAATGGATGATTTATATGCACCATGTGATTTTACTGCAATAAATGGTTATCCACATGCAATTCCGGAAAAAGCTCTAGATAAGTTTCCTTCTTTTCAAGGCAACAATGCTATAAGTGTTAAAACACACATTAGAGCTTTTACACATTGTGTTAATAAATGATGTGGCAATGTCGCACATGAAGATGTTAAAATGAAACTTTTTGTCTTGTCCTTAGAAGAAGATGCACTTAACTAGTTTTCAGATTTTGCAGATGATAAGTTTAAAACCACAAAAGACTTGATAGATGCCTTCACAAAGAAAAGGGGGGAAAAGAAAGAACATTGTCACTTGTTACTTGCCCTGAATTACTATAAATAAAAATGAGAATGAAACTATGGAGGAATTCAATAAGAGGTTTAATGAATTAATCAGTAGCCTTCACAAAGATATCAAACCTTCATAGACTTTTGTCCTCATCTACTATATAGAGGCTTTACGTGGGGAAATGTGCTACCAGCTCAGAGATAAAGAGCCAGCAAACCTTAAGATTGCCCAAGAGATGGCTATAAAAATTGATAAGAACATGCAAGCCTCAGGAAGGTCTAATTTGTCGAGTTTCACCAAGAGTAGTTCTTCAAAACAACCAGAGTCTGAGGGAAAGGCAGTTGGAATAGATAGTAAAGAGTCCTCTGGCAACCCTTTAAAAGAATTAACTGAAGTAATCAAGGCCATGGAAGCCAACCATGCAAAATCATTTGATTGCCATGGAAAGATCACAAGCCAGCAAATTTAAGCCTAGACCAAATAATGAAATATGGCAAAGAAAGGGGCCTCCACAAGATGAAGGACCCCCAAATCAACTTGAAGCCACAAATTTGGTAGAGCATGAGGCTCCCCGTTTTTCTAGAACTTGCAATGATTTCCATGAAGAGTCCACTTGTTCTAGGTTCCTTCAAATAAATGAAGCTAGGGTGGCAGAAGCAAATAACTGTGGGGTTCTCGGATCGTATAAATTGTGTGGGCAGGACTCATCATGTTTCTATGAACCATTGGATGCAAATAAAAGAAAGAAGTGAAGATGCAAACAATGTAGTTAAAAAGTATGACAATTTAAATAAATTATATGGTCAAAAGCCCACACCTGAGCAGATCCTTGAGATGGCAAGGAATAAGGGATTAACTTATCAAAGGAAAGGGAATAAAAAACAAAGTATGTCTTATCAGAATATTCCCAAAGCAATCACCCCTCCAACATCAGAAATAAATTTTGACTTGGGTGGTTGGGTATCGAATGCAAAGGTCTTAGTTCCAGTAATAGAGCTCATCAAGATTCCATCTCAGAAAGAAAAGTTGTTGAAAGCCATAGAGGGTCCCAAAGAAAAGGGTATTGAAAAGTATAAAGAAGTAAATGAAGATGCACCTATGATATTGTAAGGCATGGATTATAATAGGGGCTATGGAAGCCATCAACCCTTCTTCATTTCTTTGTTGGTTAATAATCTGCTTCTTCACAACTGCATCTTAGATTCATGAGCCTCATCCAATGTCATGACTAGGAAGGTCATAGAGAGATTAAACTTAAAGATCTTAAGGCCTTACCATAATGTTTGAGCCATGGATTCAAGAGAGATTGAGGTCCATGGACTAATCAAAGACCTTCAAGTGCATTTGGTTGTCTTCCCAGATATATCAGTATTGATGGATGTTGTTGTTATAGATGTTACAGATGCATGGGGTATGCTTTTGTCTCGGAAATGGGCTGTCAGTTTGGGTGGTAGCCTTCAAATGGATTTGTCTTATGCTACCATTCCAACATGTGATAACAAGTTTGTCAGAATTAACAAAGAGCAAGAGAAGAAGTATCATGTAGAACACCTTAAAGAACCCATGAATGAGCTTGTTTATGAAACAAAAGTTTTTGGGAACTATGCCATCTTGTCATACTCTTTAACACCCATTAAAGAAAAAATTAAGGAAGAAAAAGTTGATGAAGTCTGGAAAATGAACTTTGTTGGTGCACATTCAACAGCAAGAAAAGGGGCAGGTATAATGATTACTTCTCCAACCAAGTAGTCCTTCAATTTCGCCTACAGATTATAATTTGAAGCAACCAATAACGTAGCACAGTATGAGGCACTCTTATTGAGATTAGGAATAGCTAAGGATATGGGAATCAAAATTTTAAATATTAAAGGTGATTCTGACTTGGTAATCCTCCAAGTTAAGCAAATACAGAAACGCAGTTTGGGATACTATGGAATTCTTTGATGCCTTAGACCTTATATAAATCCCAATAGAGATGAACAACGAAGCAGATAAGTTGGCAGTTGCAGCTTCAACATTTCAGCCTACAAACGATTTAATAAATGGTCAAGGTAAAATGGAAGTAAATTCTAGGCCCTCCACACCAGACAACTTAGATCATTGGCAAGTCTCCAGTGATGATAAACAAATCTTGAGATTTATGAACAACTTGCAGGAATTTTCAGGCTTCAAGGTTGGTTATAAAGAAGAAGTGCATAAGTATATTGAGGAAGAAGAACCAAAAGAAATCCACATTCCTAAGGGACTCATAAATTTGGAGCAAATCTTTGACAGACATGACATGTATAAAAAGAAAAAAGAAATAACAAAACATGGGGAATACATTGAAGTAAACATTGGAACACATCAAGACCCCAGGATGATAAAAATTGGAAAAGGTACCTCTGGAAAGGAAAGAAAATATTTAAGAAACCTTGAGAAAAAATATAGTGATGTGTTTTCCTTTACTTATGATGAGCTTAAGGCATATGGAGAAGATGTTATTCAGCATACCATCCCTCTTAAGCAAGATGTAAATCCTTTTAGACAAAAATTAAGGCAAATAAATCCTAAGTTAGCCCCCATGGTGCAAAAAAAGCTTCAGAAGATGTTAGTTGCAGGGATCATTGCACCAACTAGACATTCTTCATGGTGTGCTAACTTAGTGGTGGTCAAAAATAAAAACGGAGGGATAAGGTTATGTGTTGATTTCAGGAACTTGAATATTGCATGTGAAAAAAGATAACTATCCTCTCCCTAATATGGAGACATTGCTCCAAAGAGTTACCGGATCCAACATTATGTCAATGTTAGATGGGTTTTCTGGATACAACCAAGTGTTAGTAAAGAAAGAAAATCAGAATAAGACCACCTTTACAACACCTTGGGGCACCTTTGAGTACATAAGGATGCCTTTTGGCTTATTAAATGTAGGTGCCACTTTTCAGAGAACAATGGACTTTGCCTTTAAAGATTTAATTGGTAAAATCATAGAAATTTACCAGGATAACTTCACAGTGTTTTCTAAAGATAGATAAAGTCATGTTAGTCATCTAAGGCAAATATTTGAAAGATGTCGTAAGTATGGCATCTCCTTAAATCCGGCTAAGTCAGTGTTTGGAGTTGATGAGGGAAAGTTGTTAGGACATATCATCTCAAAGGATGGGGTAAAGATTGATCTTGAAAGGGTAGAAGCCATCAAGAAAGTACCTTTACACCAAAGAAAGAAGGCCTTTCAATCTTTCCTTGGTCAAATAAACTTTGTTAGAAGATTCATTCCAAACTTGGCCGAAATAATAAAGCCCATTCTTAAATTGCTAAAGAAAGATGCTAAGTTTGAATGGTGTGATGAAGGAAGGAAATCTTTTAAGACAATCAAGGATTCAATTTTAAGATCTCTTGTATTGATTAGTCCTAACTACTCTAAGGATTTTCATATTTTCTCCTTCGCTTCAGAAGATACTATTGCAGGGGTTCTATTACAGAAAAATGATGAAGGACAGGAGCAACCCATTG
This sequence comes from Picea engelmannii, assembly GCA_009831015.1. Lineage (NCBI taxonomy): Eukaryota > Viridiplantae > Streptophyta > Pinopsida > Pinales > Pinaceae > Picea > Picea engelmannii. The sequence continues at coordinate 497,580 of ML779221.1, forward strand.
CATTCATGAGCAAGGCATTGCAAAATTTAGAGTTAAATTACACTATCATGGAGAAGCAAGCCTATGCCTTAGTCAAATCTCTTAAGCATTTTAGAATATATGTTGGATTTCTAAAATAGTGGGTTATGTGCCTCATTCAGTTGTTAAGGATATACTCACTTAGCAAGATTGCTTAGGAGTTAGAAGAAAGTGGGTTTCAAAGATTCAAGAGTATGACTTAGAAGTAAAACCCACTAAGTTGGTCAAGGGTCGAGGTTTAGCTCAGATGTTAACAAAGGGTAATGAACAAGAATTGGGTATTGTATGCCAGAGCAGTTCTGCAGCAGTTTCTACAGTACTTCACGGGTTAGAGCAACATGATTGGTATTCAAACATTGTTTATTTCCTTAAAAACATTACTTTCCCAAGCCAMTTAGTGAATCATAAGAGAAGGGCACTAAGATTAAAAGCATCTAAGTATTGTACAATTCAAGATGGATTGGGGTGGAGGAACCCTGAAGGTTTAATACTTAGATGTGTTGATGAGCTAGAATCTAAAAAACTTATAACARAGTTTCATGTCGGGTTTTGTGGGGRACATTATGCAGCTAAAACAACATCCCACAAAATTCTTAGAGCAGGGTACTATTGGCCAACCATATTTTAGATGTACACAAATTTGTCAGGGGTTGTCAACCATGTCAATTGTTCACTGGTAAGCAGAAACTAGCAGCCCTGCCTTTACAGCTAGTAGTAGTTGAAGCACCTTTCCAGCAGTGGGGCCTCGACTTCATCGGTCAATTCAAAGAAAACTCAAGGAATGGATATACTTGGACTTTGACCGCAACTAATTACTTCACTAAGTGGGTGGAGGCTATACCCACCAAGTGGGCCACCGATAAGGTAGTCATGAATTTCTTAGAGGATAAGATAATCACTAGATTCGGTGTGCCCGCAAAATAACAACAGATAATGCCAAATCCTTTAGCTCAATAGAGCTTTCCTTCTTTTGTTTCAAGTATGGTATTGTGTTATCCCATTCATCCAACTACTATCCCCAAGGAAATGGACTAGCAGAGTCCAGCAACAAGAATTTGATGACCATCATCAAAAAGACAGTAGGGGATAATAAGAAAGCATGGGATAGTAAAATTAAGTATGTGCTTTGGACCAATAGGATCACAAAGAAAAGTGCTACTGGAAAGAGTCTCTTTGAGCTAGTTTATGGATTGGATGTCACCTTGCCAGTTCACCTTGACCTTCCAGAGTATCAGAATCTTCATGGTTTCAGTTCAAAAAAAGACGTAGTTCAAAACAAGATTGATCCGATAGTTGAGTTAGATGAAGCCAGAAGAAAAGCCTTTGATCAAAGTGTCAAAACTCAGGGTAAAGTCAAGAGGGCTTTCGACAAGTCATCTCGGCCAAGGACCTTTTAGAAAGGTGACACGGTGCTCTTCAGGCAAGCATGGGAAATTTGACAGTTTGTGGTTAGGGCCCTACATCATTCATGACATGGTTGGTCCAAATTCCTTCTACCTCAGCCAGTTGGACAGTGAAAAGTTGAATCTCCCAGTGAATGGACAGCTCCTTAAGTATGCAGAGAGAGAAAACGATATCAAAAGTATGCAAAGAGAGAAAAGAGAGATTCAATATATTCATCATGTCTAAAAGTGAATACATAGAGATGCCTTGTCAAAAAGGTGTAGTTAGGAAACTACTTACGTAACTATAAAGTGACATGTGACTAATTAAGTCAACATTCATTATATTAAGTCACTACTTTATTAACTCTAGATAACATAAAGTTATTACACATGACATAAATTCCTAAGTTATGTAATAGTATATGATATGACCATTAAAAGATATATTCTAATAACCTCCCTTAATGGTCGTACTAAACATAACTGCTTGCCTCAAATCAGAACAAACTTATTTAGACCAAGCATCTTGTATATGTCACCATCCTACCTCTAGGTAGTGCAACCAATCAACAATTGAGTATGGTTCACAACTCCACATCTCAATGTCTTCTCTATGCACTATGTACCTCTTTCAACTGTACCAAAAAATAAGTTTTTGATGTCGCCATAATATGAGATAGAAAGATAATTGCAAGACCTTTATATGGCATGTTCAATGGTGAACAAGCACAATCACAAAGCACCTAATCATCCATTGACTCATGAGCTAGATTGGAGTCAATGATGGTTGAAAACTTCAAACTACTTACCATCAATGAAAAATCCGATTTTTCCTCCAATAAATGCTCACTTTCTATAGCTTCATAGCAAAATATACCAATGTTGAAAAACCTAGCCTTTTTAGCCTACCATGACCTTCAAAGAGTCCAACCCAAGAGATCCTTCATACCTACCCACTACACTTTTTGTGGTTTAGTTTTATCACTCTTTATAATCGTTTTGCTAATCCACTGGTAAAACTTAATTATCATGGTTGTCCTGGATATGTCTTCTTTTGTTGTAGAAGCACCCTAGCCCTCCTCAAGTGCTTTCTTTGACTCATCATTGGATTTTACTTATTCATCAAATCAGTGTTCTAAAGACTTTACTACAATAGAAAATAAGGCAAAATAAACATATATAGTCCACTACCTCCCTTTTTGATCTCCCACTTGAACATTCTTCTTTGGGTTGAGAAACTTTATTTTACCTCACATCCTCCAAAGTATAATAGTACCACTTCCATTCAAGCTTTTTTGTTCTAACCTCCAAACAAGCATTATCTTCTACTCTTGGAGCAATTTCAGCCTCCTCATCGACAAGTCTAACATACAAATCAACCCTTGATGATTGCTCTTAATCCTACAACTATTTACCTTGCACATTGGCTGATTTTTCAGCCTACATCGGATTTCAGATATGATCCAAGCTGGAAAAAATATGTTTTATCATCAACAATATGATCTATGTTGATGGTCACCTTGTTAATTGCAATACCTAAAAATCAATAAGTTGTAGATTGATCATTGTTCATTATATCCAACAAGCATCAATTTGCTACATTTTGCATCTGACTTTGACTACCCTTTTGGAATTAGAACATAAGATACTATACCAAAAACTTTATGACCAACTTGTATCTTTCTCCCGAAGAAAGCTCTCTCTGGTGTGACAACTCACACTACCTTTATAGAACTCTTGTTAACCATGCACACTACAATGCATATTGTTTCTACCCAATATCTAATTGGAATCGTCCTACGTTCCAGCAGGCATATGGCCATCTCAACAACCATTCTACTTATTTCCAAGACCACATTTCATTGAACTATATACACTACAAAAAACCACCTTTGGATACCTTCCTCCTTGTTATCCACCAAGTTGCACTAGGAGGGACTTGTAGTTGAGCCACCAAAGGTTGAGCAAGCAATTGCTCAAAATTCAGAGTTCAAAAGTCCAACCGGTCCATTTGATCACCTTTTTTGGCATTTCCATCCCTTCCGAGGCTTTGTAATAAGATGAGATTGGCATGATGATTTTGTAAAAGGCTTGGCCTCCTGAGACTTGATCATGACTACATACTCTAGAGTGTTTTATTTTACTTGCTAATTATTTCTTGCCTGAAATTCATTTTAGGCGAGTTATAATTCTAAGTTTTTTCACTCAATACCTCCAAAGTTGGAGTGTGTACTGATGGTTAGGCCTTAGCTTGGAAAATCTAAGTCTGAGTGTCTAAATGTTTATATTACCATGCTAAGTCATCAGTTTGAGTCATATGGAAATTGCACTAAGTACCCCTTAGGATTTATTAATGTTTTAAGTCAATAAAAAAATTCCCGCAAAACCGGGATATTTTAATTATAATTGATGAATAAGTTTAAAAAGTAGTACACGAAAGCATTATATGCCTTGTGGGTGCTTGTTTTCACATCCAGAATACCCACTCTACCTATTTAACAACTTTTCGAGGGTAAATATTGAGTTTTACTAAATAAAAATGATTCTCTCAAAAAAGGTAAATAAAAGAGAAAAATCAGCAAATGTTATTTTTGTGGAAACATGTTCCCAACATGTTTTGAGTCAACTCTTACTCTCTCTCTGTCTACTAGCACTTAGTGACACTTGAAGCGAGTTAGGGAGGAGTTAATGGTGAGATGTGGCACATGGGTGAGGATACCAATGTGAGATCCGCCCCTCTTGCTAGATGGTGCATTTTGGAGTGGGTTGATAATCCCAAGGGAGGTCACCACCTTCCCTTGACTATGTAGCGCCTCTTCTCTCACTCTCAAATCCACTTGTGATGAGTTAACTCTTGTGGCTTGATAGGTGGATCGAATCCTTGCATCCATTTGTCATTTTCACTTTGGGATTAGTGCCCCCCTTTTTGGGAATGTCACCCAGTTTGCTATATAACCAAGTCGACCTCTCCTTTGTGAGTTAGTTGGAGTTGGGGAGAAAACTCTTTGGGTTTGTAACACATTGTATTGTACTATCATTTGTAGAATAAAGCAAGAGACTTTGGAGATCAAATTTGGTGTTGTGATTCATGTGTGTGGATAATTCATGTCTTGTTTTCATCATATGAGGTAATCTTGTATTGCACTTTGCATATCTTTTCCATTTGAATGAAGGTATTGTTTCCTAAATTGTATAATTTATCAAGACTACTTTGATTGATAGGTTTTACTTTCTTTAATATTATGAGATATTTGATTTGCATACTTTTCCGGATGGATTAACTTGCTATTGAGATCTCATGTGTAGGAAGCAATTTATTTGATTGGAAAGGGGAGTGTGCACCCTCGTTTTGTGAAGTGTTTACAGGTTGCCCATCTTCCAAGGAGTGGAAGGAGTTGCCTAGTGTATCCTCTACATCCTTGAAGGTTTCAAGTAGACAAAGTCCCTCCGCATAAGTACCAAAGGACTCCATAGCCCATAAGTACCAAAGTCTCTCTCTCTTTCTCACAATTTTTTAAAATTTCTTTTGGTTACTTTTAGTTGCATGCAAACACTTGGATCTAGTTTTATTTTAAATCTTTAAACATCTAGTTTTTCATGCAAAGATAAGTTAGATCATTTTTGTACTTTCAGTCTCATTTTAAATTTGGATCTAACGTAGGAAAAGGTCTCCTTTAAACAAGTTCTTTCTTTCAAATTTTAAAGGTTAAAAGGTAGTTACTTTTCTAAAAGCTTTCACTATGTGTTTGGTAAACCAAGTGCCCTCTTCTTTGCTGTCCCAAACAGCCAATAAAAGTTTCTAAAAAAATTATGTTTAGTATTGTAGGTTGCTAGTTTAATTCGCTTTTTACCTTCGTAATTTTTCTATAAGATTTGACTGGGTCCATAAGATTGTCCAAAGTATTTTGGGGCATCTTTTGGATTTGTTTGCTTACTGATTTTTGCAGGTTAGTGGGTGAACAAGAAGAAATTCTAGTGAATTTTCAAGCTTTAAACATTCCAGAACCTTCCAAGAGCTTCCTTGCTTCAAATAAAAGCTTGAAAACTTGTAAGCTTGGTGGTCTTGTCCTATATAAAGGATCACAAGCCTCCCAAAAGAAAGAAAAGCATTGTAACAAAAAGTAATAAAATAAGTGGGCCACCTAGTCCCCACTTTTCTTTTTCCCCCAAGGGGGGACCGATATTGTAGTTTGGTTGTTTTGCATGGTTTCCTTTTTTGCTTAAGTTCCACAATTCCACATCTTAAAGGATAAGCTAAAAGTAACCTCAATCATAAGCACTACAAAGCAATCTTAGATTAGATTTTCATTTTTGCAAAGTAGAATACTAATTGTTAGATTAGATTTCTTGTTAGCGATCTACTTTTAATTTTCCTTTTGCAAATAAACCAATCCCCTAAGTAGGCTCACGCCAAACAAGGGCTAGACAATGTGGATTTAGTAATTAAACAAACACTTTACTTTATTGCAATTTCATTTTCTTGCAAATAAACCCGTCCCCTCAGCTCCCCTAAGTAGGCTCACGCCAAACAGGGGCTGGACAGTGTGGACTTAGTTTAATTAAGACAATCTCGAAAGTTGCCATTGCTTTGGTTGGAAACCGCATAAAGGGAGTGTGTGAAATCAAACATGAACTTTGAGATCTAGGTTCTCCCCGTGTTGGACCTCCAATACCTTTATTGAGCTTGTTGGTGAAGTTATTTGGGCTTCGGCAAGTTCTCCGCAAATTCCAATCTGAGGGATAGCCTCTTAAGAAGCCACACCTAGATTAGCTTTATTTTCAAGTAACACTTTGCATACAATGCATAATCAACATTCATAATAATCTTATTCAACATTTAATAATCACTCAACATTAAGCAAATTCTCAAAATTTACAAGCAACACACTTGCAAGTCTTCATCTTTCCGCAGCAACTTGTGGTACACAACATCGCATCAATTTCATTATACTTGGCACTGGTCTACATTATTGTGCTTATCATTTTACTTCAAGTACATGTATCCTTGTTTCGTGTAAGTTGTATCTTTCATGCAAGTATCTTGAATGCTTTGCTGTCCTTCATAAGCAATCTTTATCTATATGCCATATATGTTGCTAGTGTGATTTCAATTATATGTTGTTGTTGTTGTAATCTCATTTATATCTTGCTCTTGTTGTTGTAAATAAAAACTCATAGATTCTATTTCTAGTTCTTAGACTAGATCAAGCCTTAGATTTATTTTTCTTTAGGGACTACCCCCCTTGGCTTCGCTAGGAGTTAGCCTAGACGGAGGAGTCAAGGATCTGGTGACAGCACCTTGACTCGAGACTTGCCCCCAAGGACACACCCAACGAATTGAAAGTTTTTCCACACTAAACCTGAGGTGTGTATAAAGGCGGCAAAATTCTTTATTGGCCCCATATGGGGACGTGTGCTTGATCTTTTAGAAAAAGGAGAGCATGCGAGAATCCAAAATCTGTAACCTACATCACAAATGTCTCGCCAAAAACAACATCAGCTCCACATGAATATAGAAACCAACAATTAAAATACAAGTTACACTAATAATAGAAGAAAATGAAATGCTAAAGAAATGAAAGTGAAATACAAGGAAGAAGGGTTAGAGAGATTTATGTTACATTGGATGCCCCCTTGGGCATCAGATGTCATCGTTGAGGAGCAAATTGAAGAGTTTCCCACTCACTGGTAGATTTCACATTTTCATTGTCCAACTGGCTAAAGTAGAAAATAGTTGAACCAGCCAAGTCATGGATGTTGTAAGACCTTAGATGTCTAAAAAGTCCATGTTCAAGATGACTCATTGAAGATCCTTTTCCAAGTTTTATCAACTTGGGGTTTTTCTTGAGATCAGACCACTCAAGAAATATGTGTCCTTCATTCAACCAAACTTTGAAGTCTGGCAAATCTTGTACATTTTTTATAAATTTCTGAATATGATTGTCATCGTTGAATGTTAACCACTGCTCATAATGATCTGGAATTGATAAGCTGAAGTTGTCTTCCATTTTCCCATTATTTGTTATTAAATCATCTGATGGTTGAAAGGTTGGAACTGGAACTGTCAACGAATCAGCTTCAATGTTCTCATTAAAGATGTTAAAGATTTTCTCTGAGAAGATGGGTTCATTGGGAGGAGGGTGGGGTGTTGAATTATCTGGATATTCAACAACTTCAAACTCAATTTCCTTTGTTTCCTCCTGATTAGTTACTGACTCATCTATAGGCTCTTCCGGAATTTCCAGGTGAATTTTTTTTCTTGGTTCTTTGGGAAACTCAGGCTCTACAAGATCTGAATATTCAACACAAGCTTCTATCTCTACAAGGCGAGCTTCCATGGCCTTTAACTGTTTTGCATAGATGAATTCCATGGCTTGCATGACTTCTTTAAATTTCTTATTGGAATCTGGTGAAGCATCTTTATTATCTGAACTGACTATCTTTATATCCGTAGATTCCTTCTCCTTCCACTTTTCCATAAAAGCATCAATCAATTCATTGTAAGTTTCAACTTGGTTATCCTTGAATTTCATAAACCAATCAAGATCATCATCATCAAAGGACAAAATAAACAACTTCATTTTTATATCTTCATGCAAAGCATCGCAACACCATTTATTAAAGAAATGAGAAACTCTCTTAACATGACATCTAGCATCAACAACATTATTACTTTGAAAGCAAGGCAAATTTTATAAAGTTTTTTCTAGAATCATATGTGGATAACCACTTATTGCAGAAAAATCAATAGGTCTATAAAGATCATCCATTTCTAAACTAGATTTATAAAACAAAAAGAAAAAAGAAAACATCTACCAGAAATGGACTRGGACCCAAAAATTATAAAGGATACTACGAGAAGAAAGGTTGGCTAACTTCGTCCAAAAACCTTTTCAGGTTCAAGGATGAAGCTAAGCAAACCATGAGTTCCTTCTTACAGAATACTTTGTCAAATTATTTTGAAGTGGAGTCRCCAGATGATCAAGTTTATTCTACACAAACAAGAAGCATCAAACAAAGCAAAAACAAAAAGGAAATCAAAAACTCGTACTCCAGGAATAGAAAATTTTATCCCCAACAATGGTTCCAAAGAATGTTGTCGCCTTTATACACACCTCGGGTTTAGCATGGAAAAACTTTCAATCCATTGGTTGTGTCCTTGGGGGCAAGTCTCGAGTCAAGGTGTTGTCACCTGATCCTCGACTCCTCCGTCTAGGCCAACTCCTAGCAAAGCCGAGGGGGGTAGTCCCTAAAGAAAAATAAATCTAAGGCTTGATCTAGTCTAAGAACAAGAAAAAGAATCTAGGAGTTTTTATTTACAACAACAAGAGCAAGATATAAATGAGATTACAACAGCAACATATAATTGAAATCACACTAGCAGCATATATGGCATATAGATAGGATTGCTTATGAAGGACAATAAAGCATTCAAGATACTTGCATGAAAGATACAACTTACAAGAAAAAGGGATACAGGTACTTGAAGTAAAATGATAAGCACAATAATGTAGACCAGTGCCAAGTGTAATTTCAATTATATGTTGTTGTAATCTCATTTATATCCTGCTCTTGTTGTTGCAAATAAAAACTCCTAGATTCTATTTCTTGTTCTTAGACTAGATCAAGCCTTAGATTTATTTTTCTTTAGGGACTACCCCCCTTGGCTTCACTAGGAGTTGGCCTATATGAAGGAGTCGAGAATCAAGTGACAGCACCTTGACTCGAGACTTGCCCCCAAGGACACACCCAGTGGATTGAAATTTTTTCCATGCTAAACCCGAGGTGTGTATAAAGGCGACAACACTCCTTACAAAAATCCGTAAATTCACTAGAACAAAATTCACCTCCATTATCAAATTAGATAATCTTTATACTTCAACGTAATTTCCATTTCTATTATTACTTTAAATTTCCTAAATTCAACAAATGCATCCAATATCTTCTTCAAGAAGTCAACCCATATTTTCCTAGAGAAATCATCTACAAAGAACAAAAAATACCTTGCAGCAAATACAGAGGTTGACCTCACAAGACGACAAATGTCAATGGACTAGCTCCAACACCACCTTAGCTTTCCAAGCCTTCTCCTATTCGCAAGCTAATGTGTGTTGTTTTCCAACTAAACATGGTTAGAATTATCCTGCTCTGTTTCCTACATATCTAGCAATCAAGCACAATTTTGTATTCAATCAATAAAGAAATATTTTAAAATTGATGTGCCCATACCTCTATGCCACAGTACACTACTACCACTACGAGTCACCAATGCTTTGGGACTTTGCCATGTCATCCTCCACAAGCCTATAAAGACCATCTTCCTTCTCTCCTGATGCAATTATCTTGTTACTCCTCAAATCCACTACAAAGTATTTCTTGCCTTAGAAGTGACATCGAAGTGTGGAGTTTACCTAGCTATCACACTAACCAAAAGAAGATTTTTTTTTAATCCCAAAATATTAAAGATCATTCTTAATCATAATTGTCTTACTTCCCTACATAATACACAAATTACCTCAACCTTCAACAAAGTTCTCAATACTATCACCCAAACTATTATCTTTGACCTGGACTTGTCCTCCACAAACTCAACATACCATCGAATTTTATTAGCCATATGTTTTGACGCTCTAGAATTGAAATACCAATCAACAGATGACTTACCTCCCTTCTAAGAAGTCATAAATGCATAGAACTCTCCCTCATGCTCTGCAACATTTGCATGTTTTTGGCAAACTTCCTTTGGTTGTGATCAAAGTCCCACAACCTTTTCATGCACTTTCTCTTCAGATGGCCAACATCACCACAACAATAACATTTCAAGTCATAAAACCAAATTTACATGTACTTATTAAATCTTTTCTTCTACTACTTTTCATGCCTCCCTGTCTTTGCTCACCTTTGCCTTTGAACTTTGCTCCAAAAACAGTTTTGGATGCTCTACCACTGCTTCTTCCACATCTCCTTCTACAACAATTAAATGGACAACTTCTCAAATGTAGTGCCAATAGATTCAGAGGTTACCTTAAGAGTCTCAAAAAAGTTTTCAAAGGATGGGGTAGGCCTTTTAATGTGATGACCACCATGTCTTGCTTAGCTACCTTTCTACCTATTGCCAGGAACTGAACATCAATTTCTTTCAATTTCAATAAATGCTCTGAAATTGAGTCTCCTTCATCCATTTTCATTGAAAAAAGAAAACATAAAAGGTAAAAATACCTAGCTTTATCATAAGTTTTGTGCCATTACCTTAGCATTCTCCATATTGTGCAAGCCAAGCATATTCTCCATCTTGCACTTGTGGAATCATTTCATCTGCCAAGGAAGGTGTTATAAGCATAACCATTCCTTACTCTTAGCATCAAATTCCTTTTATTCTTCCTATTCTTAAGGATCTCTCACCTCCATGCCTATTACCACTCCCAATAAACAACTACACTGAAAAATCGCAACCATTCATTACTTCCACACACTAAAATAATTGTACCCATTAAATTTTTAAAAGGCGTCAAGCATAAAGTTAGAAAGACTCGCCATCTTCACTATTGTTAGAACAAAATAAAATTATAAAAATTACCTCCACATTGTTGCACTTATCTCTCCAAATTTCACTACCACCCAAAACACCAATGCACTTATCCCTTCGAATTTCTCTACCACACGAAAGCAATTTTGTTCATGTTGCCTGAGAACTCTTGTGACTGCATTGCACATAAATCACTACCTCACATATAGTACCAACGTGTCAATATTTTTTATTCTAATTAGAATTCTCAAATCTCCAAAATTGTCACCCATGTAAGATAACACTTTGTTCCTCACCCATCAAACACTCAATGAATGTCTACGCTTCTATTACACATGTCTATGCATGTGATCTAACTAGGTATGCTCTGTCGCTGCTGGGAAAAAAAGTGGGAAACGGTCATTTGGGATCTATGTGTTGTCTGACAATCGCTAGAGGAACACTCATCTGCATTGTATTGGGACTTTATGCATGACTACCACCAGAAAACCATCAACTGTCAACATGTCAAGAGGATGGAATCACAACCACCAACTACTAGAAAACCGGCATCAAAGCTCCTTCGATTCTATGTTACAAATGTATGTTGTAAACATCCAATCTGTCAATCTCTTGAAAACACGTGCATAGCAGCAAAACCTTTGCCTACACACCTGCAATTTCAACCATTATTTATTTAAGATATTTCCTAAGTTTTAGACTCCAAGAAAAGTAAAACATATTAAACCTTTCTAAAAAATTGTTAAATAAAAAATTCCTATCTATGCTGTCCCATGCATCTGATATTTTGTCGTGGCTTTGCATTCCCGTATGCCTCTATTCCTTGCTCTATGTTGTTTATGTGATTGTTTGACTCACACTTCCACTTCTACCACTGGTGTGCCACATTCCTTGGCCATGCTCCCCGTGTTATGTGCCCATGATGCTTACATTTATTTCCATCCTCACCATGCTTCCCAAACACCAATTTTTTGCGTTGGCTTTGATACCATATTAAATATGCACGTACACAATAGTATGCAGAAAGAGAAAAGAGAGATTTCATATATTCATCATGTCTAAAAGTCAATATACAGAGATGATTCATGATAGAGACATAGGTTAGGAAAATACTTATGCGACTATAAAAGACATGTGACTAATTCAACATTTAAGTCACTTTGTTAAATCACTACTTTATTAACTTTACACAACACAAAGTTCCTATACATAATGTCCTAAGTTATGTGTATTACATGATATGTCCATCATAAAATATACTCTAATAGGAAATGTTGCTACCCTACTGCATAAGTTTCTTATTCTTTTTAATGTAGGCATGGGTCGAGCCCCATTACTTAGAAAGTAAGAAAGAAAACAATAAAGAACAAGTTGTTAAAAAAACAAAAATGTAAATGTTCCTGACCATCAATCTATATGTACATGATGTAATCTATATAGAAGTTTAGTTCCTATTCATACATCCATATATAGCTACTGTGTTTCCACATTTCCTGAAATTTTGTATATGTCAGTTGTGAAACTGACACCCATTTCCTCTTTCCAGGTGACATAGATTAAGTGTCATGGTCTCTTTGCAACTTCCCAAAAATGGAAACTGGGTGTTCCCCCTGCACTTTCCCATTACAGGAACAATCAACTCCCTCCCTCCCCACTTCTAAAAATTAAAAACAGACATGCAACTTAACCCCAGCATCATACTGTGAATGTGCAAGCTAATCTTCTCCAAAGATTAATCAAATTATAAGAAATTTTTTGTCCATCAGGAAATCGTCTTTTGTTTTTCCCTCTTTAGACTGATATATCATTATGCAGTTATGAATATAACTTACAAGTACAAGAAATATTAACCAGCATTATTTACTCTAAAACTCTAAAGATAATCAGCAGACAACTAACCTTTACTACCAACTCAAATAGCAGCAAAAATTAATGACTTTCACTGGTACAGTCAAATAGAAACTACTAACTAGCTTATCCACATCAACAGTGGATGGTGAATGCCGATAGGAATCACCATCAATTAATTTATATATTATATATAAATTAGGATCAGGATGAGGAACTTCCTATCTTCCTTTTCTAAAATGGTTAACTGATGGTGATTCCTATTGCTGTTTACCATCCACTATTGATGTGGATGTGCTACTATACCTCAAATTAAACGTAAACGTAGTCTAAATCAATAATATTGTTCGACTTAATATGAATAAACCCAATATATATTAGTAAATATAAATTTCTTATTACTAACAATTTTATTTAAGAGTATCCATAAGATTTATTAATATCCTCTTAATCAATTACTAAAAAGGCTAATGAATTATACATACAAAACGTAAATACAAAGAAGAAATTAAATAGATTTTACAAAATACATATTTGTTAAAAAGAAATTAAATGGAATTGCACTTGCATAACATTATTACAGAAAGGACATTAAAAATTTTGTTTAGTTTTATTTCAAGCATATATTAATAATATATATGGCCTAAATTAGGACCTAAATATATAAACGAAAATTAAATCTATAATCTATAAAAGACATAAATTAAACCAGACCTAAATTATGACCTAAATATATAAACGAAAACATGCATAATAGAGTTCCTTTGCATTGCAAAATTTCACTGTACAAAATTGACAGAATGTTAGAGATCTGTTGTCGCTGTGCTGCTTGATGCCAACGGAGAAAATTTGGGATGGGTATCCAACCCGAGTGGCATGTGAAACTAAGAAAGGAACTCATCATGATAAGTATCAAATAATGTACCGGTATGCGCAAAGTCCAGATATGTTAAGGCAAGTATTAAGAAGCTAACCAACATAGATCCATCTTAACCGCAAATCTATCAAGCACCTAGAGGGATAAAATCTCTCGAGGTGCAAACCTTTAACCTTTCTTCAAGTTTTGCACTCTAAAAAAGGTTTGCACCTCTAAAGATTTGACCCCTCTCGGTGCTTGATAGATCCGGGGTTAAGATGGATCTATGCTGGTTTAATACATTAATATTAAAATATTATAAAATTTATTAAAATATATTAGTATATTAAAAAAATTAATATATTTTATAATATATTACGACCTCCTTAACCACTACATTGCCTTCGTGATCTATTAATTGAAGCTAGGGCAAATTGAAACAGAACAAATTCAAACCAATTTATTTTTTTAATATATTAATATATTTTATAATATATATATATATATATATATATATATATATATTTTGTAAGTTAGAAAAATATATTGAAACCTGCTAGAGTGCAAAAGTTACAGTTGGCAGAATAAACAGAGAGACCGTGGCAACATCGACCTGGTGGGAAACCAATGTTGCCACATGTCCATAGGGTTCCCAATTGTCCATGCAATTACAATGACAGGAAAAATAGAAAGTCATATAACAAAAAACTGTGCTAAGCCTAGAAGCTATGGAGCCTCACAGGGCTGGAACCCAATAAAATAAACCGTCTGGAAACATCAAAAAGACCAGTGAAACCTGAGAACGTTGGAGACATCTGGAGCTAGGGCCTGGCGTTCGTTCTTTCTGTGGGTCTTGCGCAATGTCCTTGGTTGGAATCCCTGTGTCAAGAGTGGTGTTCCAGAGAGCACAAGGAAGAGTCTCCAGGTGCTCCTCGCGACGTTCCCGGCGTTCATCCCTGTTCAACAACTCCTTGTTGTCGTGCTTGACTTCCGTGACTGAGCTCTCGATAAAGTCCAAAGAATTCTGCAGATTCAAGAGCCCATCGCACCGAGAACAAGCGAGAGGAGCAGAGGGGGAGGTGGAGCAACGGAAGAAGAAGGAGGGGAGGCAAAAGAAGGGAGAGGGGAGGAGGAAGAAGTGAGGGGGGCG
>ML779221.1:534553-566020 GCA_009831015.1 Picea engelmannii
TTTAGATCTCCTAGATCTGAATACTAGTTAAAGTGTTTGAGTTGTTGAATCTTAGATCTAGTTGTTTCATTCACTGAAATTAAAAAGATACCACTGTTCTGCTTTATTGCCCTAATTCTAACAATAATAATAGATTATTACACACCCAATATTTAGATAGAAATATTACCTCAAGATCAGAAAACTCGAACCAGGGACAACAATCCAGAATCTCACAAACAAACACAACTGTGTCGCGTGTAAGGAACCCTGCATCTGGATCCAGCATGTCCGAGACTTTCATGAATTGTAGAACTGAATTATTCCAAGTCTTTGTACATATGGATGACTCCTTCCAGACAGTTTTATCAGAGTGTTTTTGATTCACTACTGCCATCCGATATCTGACCCAGAAATTCTTATCAGGATCGGTTCCAACAGATTGATCACTTTCCAAGTAAATGCATAGAGTATCAAATGACTCGTAGACACCTGCCTCATCACATTCAACTGCATTAGAAGTAATAATAAAACCAATAGTACAAATGACATGACAATCGGACCAGAATACACAAAAGACTTTGAATACAATATGTATGAAGAAAACAACAAAATGACAAACCAGAACCAGCTATTTAAACTTAACAAATGGGATTCAGTCCCGCACCTATGCGTAGCTCACAACCACCGGCCTGAAAGAATTTGCTGAAGATTTTTCTTGTCTCCATGATCTCCTTAAAAGCTAAAAAGTTCTCGACCTTCCATGTGAAGGTACCTCTGTTTACAGTTCTTCCAGCTTCACTTCTAGAGACATTGGAATCTACGTCATGATCTGTGCACTCCTGCATTATAGAGGTCTCCTTTAAAATGAGAACCTCTGCAGAAAAGACCACTGTGTCTTGCACCAAGTACCCTGAATCTTGATCAAAGAGACTAGTCAAGGTGATAAATTCACGCCAACCCCAATCTTTAGCAGCCTTTGAATAACGGTTTTGAGACTCCTTTGTAACCGACTTTTCTTCAGATCTTTGATTCACAACTGATAAACGGTGACTGACAAAACAACTCCAATCAGCTGAATTATTACGAGGATCTGTAACTTCGAGAAACATTGAAAGGTGACAAGGAGGTTGTGATTGCCCTGATCATCCAGACAACAAAATTCCAATTCAGTGTTTAATACTGCAAACATGTCACAATCAAGACAAGAAATCCTTACAATTGAAGTCCAACATAGCACTAAAATTATCGTGATAGATTCACTCACAAGTAAGAATCTGATAAAATTCAAAATAATCGCAGACAATAAGGAAAATTCAAAACTGCAATCCAGAAATATCCAGACCAGTGCTGTGTTTATGATCTCGAAAAGAAAAGTCCAGAGAATTCAATAATAAGCAGAACCTTAAGTTTTCCTCAGAAGGGTTATGGCAGGACATAATGAAGAAGAAGTGTATCGATCCCCTTAGCAAGGAGGAATGGATTAGGAAGCCAACTAAATCAGTAGGAGGGGGTTCAGTTGTGTGGAAGGCTATGGTGGAAGCCTTTCCCATCATAGGGAATCATCTTTCATAGCTCATCTGAAATAGGGATCAGGTAAGGATATGCACTGACCCATGGATAGGAGGACAGAAGGCACCCTGACTCTCTCAAGATCTTTTAACTTTCCTTCACTCCGAAAAACTTTTCTTCCTGGAAGATTTTATGACAAGACCATCTCAAATAGGTGGATCTCAGAATGGAAAGGGACAGAACAATTAGGGCTCAAAAGAATATGGGCAGAGGAATGGAACCAATTTGCAGATTCCCTCTGATCAGCTTCTATCAGACTGAAGGATCACCAAGACAGACTGGTTTGGGCTGCAAACAAAACTGGAGGAACTTACAAGGTCAAATTAGAATACCAGGTTGCAATGCCTGAACAGGAAGGGGACCCATGGATGTGGGATTTCATGTCGAAGTTTGAAGCCCCTCCCAAATCAAAAAAAAATCCCTGACCGATCCTAAACAATAAAATCTTAACCTGCGCTAATTTACAAAAAAAGTCATGGCAGGAGCTTGCAATGTGTACACTGTGTAGAGAAAACAGAGAGAGTGTCAACCACCTCTTCATATCATATCATTTCATCAAAGAAATGTGGGGAAGCAGTCAAAGCATTAACTGGTCGAAAGGCAAGTGGGAAGAAGAAACCGTGGATGAGACTTTAACCTGCTGGCTTGAAGATAGGGAAGTAAACATAAACCATCATTCCCTCCCTATTTTTGTTCTTTGGGTTGTTTGGCTCACTAGAAATGAGGCTCTTTTCAGGACCAGCAAATTACTCCCCTGGGCTCTTTCTATAGGATGCAAGGGACCTATATGAGATATGAAAAGGCCGGAAAAAGCACAAGCAGAAGTGCACTGATCCACCCAACAGTGATCACTCCGTTCCCTGTGGTTTCTTTGATGGAGCAAAACAAGAATCCAAATGTATGTGGAACGGGGGGGATCCTTCACATTTCAAATTCTCACAAGATTCTTATTGAACCTGGTCTAAACAATCAGGCAGAAGTCAAATCTGTATCTATACTGATGACCATTGCATTGGAGAATGGAATCACTGAAAATACATGGAGACACCAAATTGGTTATAGAGTGGATGGAAGGGTCTAGACAATAGAGAAGCATCGCTCTACATGGAAGCTTGCAGCATGCTGGGGATCTCAGGGCATCCTTCACATCAATAAGCTTCAAGCACATCTACAGGGAGTGCAATCAAGGTGCAGATAAGTTATCTAAACAGGCTTGATAGGGATCACTGACCTTTGTTGATTAGGGTGATCAAAGATGGAGTAGAGGAAACTCTACCTCTGAAAATAGTTGAACTTGAAGGAGACAGTTTGCTTATAGAAATAGTCTTTCATGACTGAAATTATGCTGCTTTTTTAACATATTCACTGTGTATGCTGATAGGTTCTACTTATTTTGATTGTGGATGTGTCATTTCCCATCTCCAAAGAAGGACTCACTTATCAGACTGTGCCTCTAGGCTCGTGAACGGTTGAAATTTCATTAATGGAAACATTACAAGTCTAAACTTAAGTGAAAAAAATACTATACGGGATATTTATGAACATAACCTCCCCGTATACCAAGCCAAAATAGTAGTATTGGGCAATATGGTCTGACAGACACATAACAAATGAAGAACCTAATAGAAGCAACTTGACAAAAGAACAAAAATGAAAGTTGAAATGGGGCAGAGGAAAACAATAAAATATGAAGAAACTCAATAGCTACAAACACAACACGTCTAATAACTAGATTTCACAGAGAACGATGAAATTTGCCCTATGACTTCGATGAAAGGCATCAGGACGAGAAATGGCTTTTTGAAGAAACGACAAAAAAATCCCAAAAAGATGATTCAGAAAGGATAGAATGGTGAATTCTAAAAGCACAACAGAATCTCAAACACTTTAAATTGCACAAATCAATACCATTTCAACTATATAGACAAGCAATAAATTAGACAGCAAAAACACCAAAGAGTAACAGTGAGGAACTGCATTCGCATTCACATTCACACTATAGGATATTCATCATTCACAAACTGTTGCCCTATACTGCAAAAGCAATAACAAGTCTGCAAACTACCTCTAGGGTACACAATAAGACGGCAGTCGCGGTTGCCAACCTGAAATCGCCTACTCTTGACACATAGGCCCGTTATTTTCCTTTTCTTAAGGATGTCTTTTAACCTTGTGAAATTCTCAATTCTCCACGTAAATTTCCCTTGATGACCATCTGATTTTCTGACATTGCTTCTTCCACCAACGGTTCCAAGGTTTCTAGTGAAGCCACTGGACTCCTTTATGACGTGAAATGAAGCACTGAAAACAGCAGTGTCATCCACCAAATAACCCATCTCTGGAGATACAAAATCTGTCATTAGCATGTAATCGTTCCATCCAAGGCTCGTATTGTCACCACTCTTATTGTCCCCTGCGAATCGGCCATAGGAATCCCGATGCATATGGTTCATCCCAGCTCGCTGATTCAGAACAGACATGCGAAAGAGACACCAACAGCTCCGCTCTGTAACAACAGACTTATCCGTATCCTTGCTCTCCAAGCACATTGAAAGATAATCAATGCCATTAACAGACGACTGGTACACGCTGAGCCGCAGATTGCATTCCCCGGCCGGAAACACAGGGCTCATGATCTTCTGCGTCTTGATCATCTCCTTAAACAGGGACAAATTGTGCACCTTCCACAAGAACTTCCCACTCAGGACCTCTGGCATGGGGCCAGAGATCGGCTGCAATTCATTCTCCCTGGAGAACGACACAGACTCGTGCAGGACAAGAATCTCCGCCAAGACAACGACCGTGTCATTCACCAGGAAACCAGCCTTGGGATCCAGGACTGTCGAGCTGGGCGTAAAGTCACACCAGCCATGAGACTTCTTCTTGGTGGAAAACCGATGCCAGGAATCGCGCTGTATCGACTTCGCCTCGTCCCGCTGATTCACCACAATCAATCTGTAGCTGGCAAAACAATCCCATTTCGATGAAGCCGATCCCCGGGGATCCATCACCTGCAAATAGATGGAAAGGTACCCTGGAAGCGCCTGTGAGTCGCCTCGGGGATACACCAAAAGCCTGCAATCATAACCCCCCACTTCAAAATACCGACTCCACAATGCCCTGGCCTTCACTCTGCTAAACTGCCCAATATTCCATCTACAGACTGCACAGTAATCCCCTCTCCTCTCCACAAACACATTCTCTTGCCCCCCTTCTCTGGGCTCTTCTGCAGTTTCCCCTCCTCTGGCAACTGCTTTCTCTATCCGGTTGTTCAATGCCAATGAATTATCGAAACCCCCGGACGAAGACGCCGCCAGCTCCTCGGCCTGCTTCATCCCTGAATATAATATGACCACTGTCCTAAAAAATAATAAAAGCCAGTCTCCAAAATCAATAACCCCCCGCCCCCCACTGACTCAGAGCTGCAAAAACCCTTGCATTGATTGATAATAATGCATGTGACCGGCGGCCGATGATAATGTCTGTTAGGTTATATTGGATCTTCTTGAATTGCAGCAGGTGTGGAGATTTTTGTGGCAAAATTATTGAAATAATTGAGGCCCCCAACAAAGTGGTTTTGAAAAAACGAGGGAAAAAATTAATGGGTGTTCGAGAAAAAAAAATGTTTTCTATCAGACTTACTTGAAGCTGCTGCTACCTGTATTGTTGATGATTCTTCTTCTGTGTTTGTGTTTTTCTTCTCTTTTATTCCCTATCTTTGGCTTCCTCTAATTACTGATTAGTACTGCTTCTGCTCCTCCTGTTGCTTCTTTCCACTGGAGAGAGTGGTGTCCTGGAGGGGACTAATATGGGAGAGTATTTGTATTGGAGGACAGACATGGGGATTTTATATTTTACATTTGTTGGATTCCAAATATCTTGAATATTATTTTGGAGTATCATATAATTTAAACCCTAAATGTAGATTTCTTATTTTGGGAGATGTGGTCTTAGTAAATACCGTAAGGGCAGGCGGGATCATTCTTAATAAACATTTTTCAACTTTGCCCTTCGTATTTCCTATCGAGTGAGAGTGCCATTCTTTTCATTCTGGATTACTCATTTGGATTTCATATTATTACTTTTCCTTGGATTACTCATTTGGATTTCATATTATTATTTATTATTGGCAAGAATTTTAATTTTATATAGAGTGATACTTTTATTCACTTTTTTAATAATAATAATAATTTAATTTTAAGGTTATGATCAAGTTAAATATTAAATTGGTGTACTAAATTTTCTTGTTTGTGAAATAAGGGACTTTCTTATAGTCTATGGAGGTGTACATATCTTGTTTCTTTTGGATTTGAACTTATTACCTCCAAGGATTATTTGACTAGATAAATTTATTAGATGTTTCTAGGAAGTTCTACCCAAATCTCATGTTTAGAGTAAACATATTTCTATTTTATTCTCATGTTTGACGTAAACATATTTTTATTTTATTCTCAAAACATATTTCTATTTTATTAAATTTCATTGTTACATTTAGGATATTTAGGATATTTTATTTCTATTCTATTCTTAAAATATGATTTTATATTAAAAAGGGGTTGTGTCGAAGCAGCGGCAATGAGTTCCAGGTAATTTCACTAGTAACCGACTTTACAAATTGACCCAAAAAACAAGCTATTCTAAAGAACATTCACAACATTATGGATGGACATGGTCCTATGCTTCTTGTTCCACTCCTAAGTGAGGGAGACTTTGTTCCTCGATCTCCATAGGGTCCTTGTTCTGAGTCATTGTCTCCTCCTCCCTCAAACCATTTGGCCAAGAGTTTCTAGAACCCAAGTTGTTGAAGGCCAAAGAAAGTGATTTTAGTCACGAGGACGCTAGCAGAGTGCGCAACCTATTACATTATGCTTCCAGGGAGTCAATCCTTTGCTTCTGAAGAAGGTTGAGGGTCATGACATTGGCATTATGCGTGGTGTTGGCATGCGTCATCTCGGAAAGTTTTGAAGAAATAAGCATGAGTGCTCTGTTATTGGCTTGAGTGACTTCTTTGTGCTTGCGTAAAAAAAATTGGACCTCCTTAATGTATGGATTATGTAATGACTGCAATGGGTATGCCCTTCACATAATTCTTGTAAACATACCCAAATACCCCCCAATAGTGACCCCGAGAAACATCCTCTTGATATATTAACAGGAACAACCAGTAATCAAACCCACAATTCTTCCCTTTGACATGCAAACTCATGAGAGAAATAGGAACATAGAACTCAAACCGAGGAACTACGACTTGTCTAGTTAAGTAGAAGGAAGTTATCGGCATTGAAAATGAGCAGACCAAAAATGCCTCCTTCGAGCTCTATTGGACTTCATCGAATCTCCGACATCAACCCACCTCTACAAGATCTCGAGCAAGCTCTCTGCTCCCCTCCTCCATTGCACGGACATACCAAATACGAAGGGGCATTTTCCCATATGGCGTGTGAAGGCAAAACCGAGGAGGTTTAATTGCCACAACCCCATATTGAATGATCAAGTGTGAGAGTTGCGAAGGCCATATGTCATCCATCCCCGTGTGACCTCCATTTGTTGTTTCTGTATAAATGTTAGTTGGGTTATGCGCCATTGTTTATTATGGAATGTGGAGGGTGCCCAGAACCTTGTTTTTATAAATGGAACCCTGCCTTAGTTCCAATGTCACCTTAGCCCAGTTATCTACTTCAACATCGAGATCCCTTTTGATATGAAAGAAGTGGATTTTGTTGAAGTATAATGCGAGCCTCCTAATACTCCAAACTAGTGAACTAGTTTTGCTCCCCATGGGATTGCCTAGTTCCTTAAGTGCTTTGATAACCACCAATGAGTCTCCTGACACTATAAAGCTTTTGATTCCTTCATCCTTAGTAATGACGAGTCCACACCATAAGGAATAGGTTTATGCAAGATGGTTGGATGTGTTCCCAAGCCCCAAAGTATAATTTACTATATAGTTTCCTCCAAGATCATGAAGTCCAACGCACTTGCCACCCCATATATATATATATGAAAAAGGTTAAATAATTTTATTTTTTATTTACAATATTAATTAATGTTTCATATTTGCTACTTTTATCAATCTTCAAAATGTTATTTTTTCTTCTCATTATTTGAGTTGTGAAAAAAAACCAATTAGTGTTTAGAATTGACTTATTATACATTTTCTTAAATATTATATTTTTCAATTTCAAAATGTTAATTTCCTTTTTCTTACCAAAAAACAATTCATAATATATTTAGATTTGACTTATTAAACATTTTATCATAAATATTATATTTTTACATTTTATTTGACTTATTTAATAATTTATAAATAAGAATATCTATTTTTCTTTGGAAGTTGAAAAATTAACTTAATCAATTGTGAGAAATAAATTAATATTTATTAGCATTAATAAGTTTTTATTATTTATATTTTTTATTTTGATATTTTTTTTAAATAATTTAAAAATATATAATGATTGAAAATTTACAAATAATTGATATTGGTTTTATAAAATAAGATAGAAATTTAATTATAAATTTGAAATCAAAATCAATTTAATATTATTAATAAACTTTCACTTAAATATATTTAAAATTAAATTAAATATATTTAAAATAAAATGATCAATTTAATATTATTAATAAACTTTCACTTAAATATATTTAAAATAAAATGATATAAATTGAAATTTTATATTAATTACATTTTTATTAAATTAATATTTTTTTTTAAATTACTATCCATCATGAAAACAACCATAAACTCAATAAATCCTCACCCTCACTTATATATAATATCAATAACCATAATTCTTCTTAAAAACACTATGCCCAACTCTTTGACCTTATACTTCTCCATATTTCCACTCTTTGACCTTATACTTCTCCATATTTCCTTACCATTTTTTATTTATTCTTAAATTATTTCACTTTTAGGACCAATAAGATTACTTTTATTTTATTACCTATTTTTTTCATCTACTTAATTCTTTTGGTTTACATAGTAGCCAAGTTATTATTATTATCTTAGTAGTCATATTAGATTGACTAAACCAAAAAACTAATCTACATGTTACTGAAATTAAAGACTCTATATGCACAGAACTAAAACGATCATCATAGATTTCCAAGATATAAAGTTCACGCACATATTTTCGGAATACAATATTGAGGCAGATCCCTTTCCAAGCAAGGACTACTGGAACAAAAAGGTGTACTAACTTATAATCCTTGATATGGATGTAATTTGAAAACTCTTAGTTTTGACTTTTTGTCAGATTGTAATTCTATTTTTTTTTTTTTCATAGAGATGTTTTTGGGAAGCTTCCTGCACATGTAAATGAATTTTTATTAATACAAAAATTCGAGAGAATTTTCATTTGGAAAAAAAGTTATTATTATTATCTTTCTTTTATTTTTTCTAAATGAAAAATTATTTTTTGGATATATGTATATGGTTTTTTTTAAGGTGACAACTTTATTATAATTTAGTTATCATTCATTAGTTAAGATCATTATTATTCGCTATTATCCATAAATGTGGATTAACTCATTACTATTATTCATAAAAACCACATCACCTAAATTAATTTCTTGTTAGTTTATAAGGGGGTAGACTTTCACTCCTACGCGATGCTTATAAGTCTTGGGTGGTTAACATGTTTCCTTATATACAAAGAAGACGAGCTCTTAACCAATCAAAAACAATTTTAGATCTTACTTCAAGACCAAAATACAATTTTAACCAAAATAATATCTACAAGTAAATCAATATCTCATGCTAGTCATTATTAAAACTCAAACAAAAAAGTCATATATTTACAAGTAACATTTAACTTGAATCTAATATAAATACATGAAACTAAATATTAACTTTGATTGCACTTTAACTTTATATTGAGGAGAACTTCAAAACCTATATTTATATTTATAACATTCTCTTTTTATACTTTTACTTTTTATTTAAATTCAATTTAATTATATATTTTTTTAAATTGAAATTCAATTTAATTTTTATATTTTTTTTAAATTGAAATTCAATTTAATTTTTCAACTTTATATTCGAGGAGTACTTAAAACCTATAGTCATATTTATGACAATATTTATATTTATGAAATTCTTCTTTATATTTTTACTTTTTATTTAAATTCAATTTAATTATATATTTTTTAAAATTGAAATTCAATTTAATTTTTATTATTTTTTTAAAATTGAAATTCTATTTAATTGTGTTACTTGTAAATTCAAATTATTATATTTTTTTATCTTTTTTATTTTTAATTTTATTTCAACAAAAGAAGTGTCGATTACGTATCAAAACATAAAACTTCTCAAATGTATCAATCTTGTGATAACCTTAATGAACAATTATTACATTATTTTTAATTGTATTTCAACAAAAGAAATATCGATTACGTATAAAACATAAAACTTCTCAAATGTATCAATCTTGTGAGAACCTTAATGAACAATTATTACATTATTAACCCATATCAATCTTGCAATGGAAAGATGGTAAAATGGAAGGTATAATATTTTGCATGAGTGGCAGTTGACATATGTTATGGGTAAGATGGTGAAATGGAAGGTATAATATTTTGCATTGGCACTTGACATATGTTATGGGTCTCTCATCATCCCCAGTGCTCTACTCACGTCATTCACTTGGCCTCCCATCCTTGGCACAAGCTTGAGCTTTTATATAAACAAGGTTAATCTCCCCTCCCCCGAACCAATTTGGACAAAGATTGCTCATATGTCCATCAAAATGCAATTGGAAGCTAATTGTATGAAGAAAGAAGTTTGATTGCTTTTGATGTTGGGCCTTTTATTTGTAACTCATTATTATTTTCAAGGAGCCATGGACTTTAATCTTTAGAAAACAATGATTTAAGGCAATTTGAAGTGTCTCCAAGAGGAAGTGTTTCTCTTTAGTATGTCTAGTGTTCTTATATTTGGTGACAATTCTTTCAAGTTGCAATTAAGCTAGTATTATGGAGGAGATATTTTTGAGAAGTTGGTATCTTCGTCCATGTTGGTAGAGGAAGTTTGTGATGAGATGCCTTAGTCAAGGGGATGTTAAAATGAGGTATCGAAATCCATGAGAATCATCCACAATGGATTAGAAAAAATTGGAGAAGTCATCAAGCCACTATCAAATAGCCCATGCATCAAGCTCTCGGGACATGTAGAGCGAAGTTGATAGCCCATGCATCAAGCCCTCGAGACATGTAAAGTGAAGTTGGTAGCCTGTGCATCAAGCCCTCAGGACATGTAGAGTGAAGTTGAAGTTGAACAAGAGGTCACACAATCGAAAATGGATACCATCCTCATTATTAGATGTATTTTAGAGTTGTAAATCTTGTTGGTAGTCTCATAAGGATTTACACTAACAAATTAGCAGTAGTCTCATAAGTAAATGCAAGGAAATAAATCTTATTTTAGACTATATGTTGATAGTTTTATTGTTTTTATTTTTTATCCATTCAATATTATATTGGGGATTGTATTTTAACCGGTATAGACCCATCTTAACTTCGGTTCTACGAAGCCCCAAGAGGGATCAAATCTCTCGAGATGCAAACTCTTCTTTTTGCACTCTAAAACGGGTTATATATATGTTTCATTTCGCAAAAGGTTAGAGCCCACATATACTTAAATTTATTATTATTATTATTTAAGAGTGACACTTGTCAACTCCACTTTAAATTTAAGCATAGAATCACACATCAACCTAATACTAGACTGTAGAATGCACCTCTCTACGCAACCATCTAAATTGACCATAATTATTACAATAAGAAATAATAATAGTAATAATTAAATTTTAATTTCATTTATCTTATTTTCACTCTTGAATGCTCTATTCTCATTTGCAAAGTTGTTTCTTTAGTTTTTTTCATAAAAATATGTGAAGTATTCACCTAAACATTATGAATAAAAGCATTTTATATAATTATTCCAAAATGAATTCTCAAAATAGGTTAATTTATGAAAATTTACATGTTGTAATTGTGTTTTGTGAATGGGTTGCATTGAATATTGTAATTGGTATGATGTTGGTTAAATGAGGTAGTATTTAAAAAAAAAAAATCCAAGGAAGACGTCGTAAGAAAATATGGGCACTTTCTTGTATTTACAATGGTACTTAAGTCAACTAGAGGAATCAACCCTAAGGCTTCTTGCATGAAGCTAAAATCACGTAACCACGCAAGCTAGTTTAAGAAGCTTGATTGCATTCACTTTTATAGGTCTAATGGTTAAGAACATGTATTTCCTCTTAGAAAATCTTAGGTTCAAATCCACAAAAAGTTAAAGTGTCTTTCATCTTAAAAAAATCTTGAATTCAAATCAAGAAAAAGAAATAAACATCCTTCCTTATTTTTAAAATATATATAATTTTTCTAAATTTATTTTTAAAACGTATGTAGATTTCCTCAATTTTATACTCACAATGAGTGACTATGAAGGCTGTCCATGATACTTTCGGTAACCTTGGCTTTGAAATGGACTAACATGGACCTCAGATAAGGATGATGTTATGTGTGATGTTATATCATTGAAAAGCTCCTTGTATTTTTGTTTGATTCTCATTGCTTTAATGAAAATTGAACAACTTTGGAGAAATGATACCCTAGTAAGTAGTGGTTAAGGATCAATTGATTTGGACTTGATGGTTGTGTCACCACGTGGTAATCTTTTAAACGGTTTGGATTTGACATGTACTTCATTGTTGGACGTATCATACAATCAACCTTCAACGATTAAGTAAGAAGATATTTTATTGGTTTTTTTTAGTGATTATTTTTTATTAGTCTTTTTCAAAGTTTGTTAATAGTAATGATTAATGGAGATTGAAATTTTCTTTAAATTAAATAATATGTTATTATAATATTAATAATAATAATAATAATCTATTTTTAAGGTCACGGCCAAGCCAGCACACCAAATTGGTGTATGAGACCCCCTTGTTTGTGGGACAAGGGACCCCTCTCTGTCCAGCGATTTGACTGGTAAAGTCTACGAAGGTATACATACTCTACCCCCCTCTGGATTTGAACCTGTGACCTCTTAAGAGGAAACACATGTTCTTAACCATTAGGCCCACTCAGGCTGTATCTAATAATAATAATCTATTTTTAAGGTCACGGCCAAGCCAGCACACCAAATTGGTGTATGAGACCCCCTTGTTTGTGGGACAAGGGACCCCCCTTCGCCCAACGATTTGACTGGTAAAGTCTACGAAGGTATACATACCCTACCCCCTCTGGATTTGAACCTGTGACCTCTTAAGAGTAAACACATATTCTTAACCATTAGGCCCACTCAGACTGTATATATTAATTTATTATATATGTTAATGAAATTTAGTTAAAAATTAGTTAATATAATAATAGTTTATTATACATGTTAATGAGATTTACTTTTAAAAGTGAGAAAGAAAAGTTGTCATTTTTTCGTCGATCTCAATTACATTATATTTTAGATTTTTCAATTACAAATTGGTCAAAAAGTAATTTTCCCATAAATGAATTTTTTATTATTGATAAAAACATTTTAATAATGTTTAATTCACAAATTTATAAATAAAAAAATTATTATTGACAAAACATTTTAATAGTGTATTAGATTTTTGAAAAATATTTTAAACAAAAAATAATTTATAATATATAAATATAAATATAAAAAAATAATTTATAATATAATATAAAAAATTCCAAAAAATATAATATTTTTTTCAATATTAAAATATATTATCACAATTTATATGTATTATGACAATTAACAAAATGTAATTAATTCTTAATTAATGAAAAGATTTGTGATGTCATTTTGTATTTTTTCTCAAAAGCTTGTTTGTTGATTCTTTCTTGTAACATATATTTGATATATTGGATGTGACTTGAATGCAATTGTGGTAAACATATTATTATTTTATTCATTTGTGTTTTAATTTTTTAATATATAATGGAGGTGATTCCAATGTAATGTAATTGTGGTAAACATATTATTATTTTAGTCATTTGTGTTTTAATTTTTTTAATTTTCAAATAAGTTGTTTAAAATTTTTATAAGGATATAATTATTGTGAATGTTATGATTTTTTATTTTTTATTTATAGATTAATTTAATAATTGGTTAAATTCATTTTTTTTTTTGAAAATTATCTCTTAAATTTAATAAGAATTTTGTTTAGGTTCATAGTTTTATTTAATTAGTGGGAACTTCAACCATGAAATTTTGTCTCCAAGGATTTGTACCCATTTTATAATGACATGATCATTAAAATTTCAAAAAAAAAGAATTTGTACCCATTTTGATATGATCATCAAAATTTCAAAAAAAATGAATGAATCAAGATAAAAGTTTACCTTCCCCAAAAAACTCACAACAAAAAACTAAATTTAGTCGCTTATTAACTCACTCCTTTATTTACCAATGATATTTCAATTCTCACGTGTTAATAATTCAAATGGAAAAATATTGATATTGTATTTTATCACTACTCGGTCTTTGATCAAGGAAATTCAATTCCTCAAAACTACTTAAGCATCAATCAAAGGTCTCCTTCTCGCATATTAGGATAGGTGTGGGACTATCACAAAGTTTTTATTTCATTTTTTGTTCTTAAATGTCACAATTTCATTTCATTTAATTTATTAGTAATGTTCACCATTGAACAAACTTAATTAATGGAACTTGAGAAAGAAAGGTAAATAAAAAGACAATGGGGACATTAAAAGCAACTATAAAAAGAGGAAAGTAAATACATCAAGGCTTGCCTTCGGAAAAAGACAGAGAAAGAGAAGGAGAGAAGAGATACAAATATGCAAAGTTGAACTCTGTGAAATTTCTCTAAGGAAATATGGTAACAATTATAGCTCATAATCTAGGTAAGAGTCGATCACCTGAGAGTCGATCGCCCCCCTGAGCCCTGCCCGTGGGGCTTCCCTTCTGGTGCGCTACATCCCGGACCCTATGAGCCGCCCCTAAGGCCCGATCCGTTACCCAAGGGGCCCCTACCCCTCTGGGGTCGTCGATACGATGAGCCCTGTTGGTGGCGAGGAGCAGTCGCCTCCCCTTCTGCCCTCTGCTAATGAAGCAACTTTCAGAAGGCTATTACACGGTCAAGGGAAGAAGACAGAAGGAGGAGTTATGCCAAAGTTCGTCAAAAAATTAGAAGAAGTCCTAGTTATCGATTTGCCCCCAACCCAACCCATGAGTGTGGTTGTTTCTCTAATAGATCGGGCTCTAGTCAGACAGATCATAGGGCTCTGGCCCTCTCCACAAACAGCTGAGAACTGGATTCAAAAAAATTGGAGGCCATTGATTTCAAACAGTATCACTTGCTATGCAGTCGAAAGAGGTTTTTTCTTGTTCGAATTCATCTCTAAAGAGGATCGGGATTTGATCTTTAGGAGTGGGCCTTACTTCATGGGACCACAAGGGCTCTACTTAAATCATTGGACACTTGATTTCGACCCCGAAGTGGATGTGCCAAAGGCAGTCCCGGTCTGGGTACACCTACCCAATCTATCGATCCATTGTTGGAACCCTTCTTCCCTACAAACTATAGGCAACAGGCTTGGAAGATTTATTGACAAAGAGGATCCAAAAGGCCAATACTCTTGCGCTCGGATCTGCGTAGAAGTTGGCCTGGAAACGGGCCTTCTTGAAGCAATCAAGTTAACTGTTGGGGATTGGTAACATTATCAAAAATTGGACTACGAGCAATTTTCGTTTAAGTGCCACAACGACCATGAATACAGACATTTCCAAAAGCAATGCCCAAAAATCAAGATTATGCAGCAAGAGAAAGAATCAGGAGAAGGATGGCAGCAAGCGAAAAGATCCAAGGCAAACCCCAACCCTAACTCCAAAAAGGAAAAGAAAAATAAAAAAGGACAAAGTGATATGGAAAACAGTTTTGCAATACTTGGGAATCAAGATAATGAATCACCTATCAATGGAAATATAGCAGAAAAACAAGACAAATCAGAAGCGGCAAGCCAGGATAACAAAGATTCTCCTCCGCAGCTAGAATAAGGAGAAATCCCTGAATCCCAACTATCAGAGACAAAGGAAGAGACATCAGAAGAAGCTGAGGAGAAGCATATACTGGATTATCTCAGAACCTCTCGAAACCAGCTACCAGAGGAAGGAAAACGGAAAAAGAAAGAAGAGAAAGGGAGACATATAAAGACAAACTCCAAGGATCTCAACCAACTCTGGAAACAATGTTAAATCCAAGAAGCACAAGGAACCAAGGGCAACCTTCTCATAGGACGCCCTCCAATCCAAAAATCAAGTAATGAAGATAGTCTCCTGGAACTTTGGGGGTTTAGGAAGCCAAAGCAAAAAAGAAGCAATGGAAGATCTAATCTGAATCTCAAAACTAGATTTACTACTAGTCCAAGAGACTAAACTGGAGGAATTTGAATTTCTCCAAGCCAATGCAATGTTTTGGAACAAAGGAGCAGGTGCAACAGTTAGCGCCAGAGGAGCCTCTGGAGGTATTGGCTCCTTGTGGAATTCCTCTACTTTCGAACTATTGAAGACAGAGATCGTATCCACTGGATTCTCACCATCCTTCCTCATAAGGAGTCAGGTATCCAAGTTAGCATTTTTAATCTTTATGTTCCTGTTCTCCTCGAGGAAAAAAAACTTTGTTGGAATAAATTAAAAGAGTTTCTTAGCATGCATCAGATTGAGAATATAATCCTTGCCGGGGATCTCAATGTCACTTTATCCCAAGGGGAAAAAAGGGGGGGAACCATTGTAAGAGATCCTATTCAAGAATGGGTTGAGGATATCATTCTTGAATGGGAACTGGAAGATATAAAACCTTCTAGAGGCAAATACACTTGGTCTAATAAAAGAAATGGCCCAGGGCACATAGCAGCAAGATTGGACAGATTCTTGGTCCAAAGATCCTTCCTCCTTTTAGGCCTCAACGTTGAGTCTAAGATTCTTCTTTTCAGTGCCTTTGGCCATAAGCCAGTCTTACTAGAAATCACCAAAGATTCCCCCCTGGGTCTGATTCCTTTTAGATTAAGCCCATTCTGGATTCATCATGGGGAGTTTATTGATCTAGTCACCAAAGTATGGAAGGATCCAGTCTCAGGTTCATCCTTTTTTATGTGGGAAGAAAAACTCTGAAGGTTGAAGAGGGCTCTCAAAACCTGAGCAAAATCTTTGAAATCCCCTTCAGCCCAAAGAATGGAAGCCCAACATCATCTGGAAGTATACCAACTAAAAATGGAAGAAGGAAATATAAGCCCAGATAATCTGGAAAAAGAAAAAGACCTCCATAGAAAGCTCCATACAGCCTACAGAGAGGAAGAAGAATATTGGTGACGAAAATCTCAAAGTCGTTGGCTAAAATATAGGGATAAGAACACAAGTTTTTTTCATAAGCAAGCAGAAGCCAGAAAAAATTACAACTCTGTCAAGGAAATCCAACTCCAGAATCAGATTGTCAATGACTTCGAAGGAATCAAACAAGTTGCTCATCTCCACTTTAAAGGGATTTACACTGAGGATTCTTCCACAAAAATCCACCATCAAGTTCTCAATTTGATCCCTTCAGTCGTCAAACCAAGATCCAATCAACAACTTATAACTCTAGTCACATTAAAAGAAGTTAAATCAGCCTTGGACAGTCTGGCCCTTGATAAAGCTCCAGGACCTGACGGCTTTACAACCTAATTCCTTCAAGTACGTTGGCCAATCATAAAGCATGACTTGCATAAACTGGTGTTAAAGTCACAAAAGTGCCACAAGGTTGGGGGAAGCACTAATTCTGTGTTCTTAGTTTTAATTCCTAAAGAAAAAGGAGCCTTATCCTTTGACAGATTCCGCCCGATTTCCTTGTGCAATATTGGCTACAAAACTATCACAAAAGTAATCGCCAACCGACTCATGCGGATACTCCCAACAATCATTCTAGATAACCAAAGTGGATTCATCAAAGGAAGGCATATAACTGACAATATAATCCTGGTCCAAGAAGCGATTCATTCAAGCATGCAACGGGGTGAAAAAGGTATGATTGTGAAATTAGATCTAGCAAATGCTTTTGACAGAGTAAGGCATGATTTTTTATTTCAGGTAATGCAAAAGTTTGGCTTCAACACTTCTTTCATCCAATGTATCAAGGCTTGTATCGAGTCTCCTTGGATTGCTCCGTTAGTCAATGGTCGAGCAACATACTTGTTTCAGGCATCTAGGGGGATTAAGCAGGGATGACCGTTGTCCCCTCTGCTCTATGCCATTCAAACTTCAGCGCTAAGATTTCAACTAGAACATTGTCGCTCCCAACATGAATTAATGGGCATACAAATTGCAAGAGGGGTCAAAGATATAAACCATGCTTAATTTGTCGATGATACACTCCTCTTGGGAGGGGCTAGTACCATCATAGCTCGTAAATTTAAGCAGCAACTAGATCTCTACAAGGAAGCTTTTGGGAGCCAAATAAACCACAGGAAGAGTCAAATCTTTGGATGGAACTACAAGCCAAGGGAAATGGTGGAAATATCTCAAATATTGGAGATGAAAGGGGAAACTCAATGGGAGTCATTCAAATATTTAGGAGTCCCCATCTTCAAATCCAAGCCTAAATCTTCTCACTAGTCTTCTGCAATTGACAAGATAAAAACCAGAATCCAAGCTTGGGGGGCCTCCTAGCTAAACTTGGCAGGGAAGCTAGTTCTCATCAAGTCAGTCTTGGCCAATATTCCAATTTATCAAAGCTCCATTTTGTTAGCTCCCTCTGGATTCATAAGCAAAATCGAGTCTCTTTTAAGAAGATTTATTTGGAAAGGAGACAATCATAATGAAAACAAATTGCCTCTAGTCAGTTGGGGGAAAGTAACAAAGCCTTACTCAGAAGGCGGTCTTCAGATAAGAGACCTGAGATCCCAAAATCTGGCACTAGGGGCCAAACTCCTCTAGAAACTAGTCTGTGGAAAACTTACGTGGAGAAAGAACGCCTTATGGAAGAAATACTACTCCGGCGCCAGGAGAAAATGTCTCAATACAACCCCTAAAGTCTCAAAAGGATCACCAATATTCACAATCTGTCGAAAAGCCTCTGGTTTCTTCAATCCCCCCCCTAACCTAGATACCTGGAAATGGGGAAAACATTCTAATTTGGGAGGACTCGATCCTGGGAGAGACTCCATTATACTCCATTTCAGGCACCACCAATATCAAATATTTTCTTCACGCCCAACAATTATTAACGATTTGGGATATTTCAAAGTGGCACTCTCATGAAATAAAAAACTGGAAAGACTAGAATCTACCGAGAAGTCCAAGTCACCTGCACAACGAAGAAACTCGGTTAATCACTTTACTCTGGGGGAAATCTTCGATTGCAGCAAACAATAAAGATCGTAGGGGATGGGGACATCAATTTGGAACGTACACAGTTACAGAGGGTTATAAGCTAATCAAAGCAAACCCGTATGCTTCCCCCAATCCAACCCTGTGGAAAGAAGTCTGGAGGTTCAAATGTATCTCGAAAATTGACATGTTCATCTGGACGCTGGCGCATAACGCCATCCTCACAGGAGACAACCTAAAAAAAAAAGGGATGGGAAGGCCCCATGCACTACCCCTTCTACGTTTCAAAGGAGGAAACCGTGGCACATATATTGTTGAACTGTTCATTTGCTCAGGAGGTATGGAATCTGGTGTTAGCCCCTTGGACAAATCAAGTCCCTCTCCCGGATGAGATACCCAACCTTCTATTCAGCTAGCAGGCTTTGTGCCCCTTCTCCCTCACGAAGAAAGACTGACTAAAAAGCTACTGGGGGTACCTTCCCAAGTTTATTTGGTGGAAAATCTGGTTAGAACGCAACGCCCGAATCTTCAAAGGGAAAACTACCAGCGAGGCCCAAGTGGTTGCAAAAGCTAAAGAAATGATGGGGGACTTTCTTTCATCCATCCATTTGCCAACAAACAAAGGTAGGTTAACTCCCACCGAGGAAGACTGGTTGTCAAGCCTTATCCCAAGTACTTTGAAAGTGACAATTGCTCCTGAGCCCCATACATTCCAGTGGGAAATCAAGTTGGATCCTTCAACCTTTACAATGTGGCACAAATCCCTTCAAAGGCACAGTCTATTCTTCGATGGAGCTTCTAAAGGAAACCCCGGTGAGGCTGGCGGGGGAGGGGTGATTATTGATCTCGAGGAAATAAAGGTACTCTCATATTCTTGGGGAATCGTCAAGGACACAAATAACATAGTTGGAGCTTTAGCCCCCTGGCAAGGATTATCTCAAGCCCAAATCATGAACATTACAGATCTCAATGTCTTTAGAGACTCTTGTATCATTATTCAAGCCCTCTCTTCTAAGAACCTTATCAGTCATATGAGGGTTAGGCAAGTTCTCAAGAAAATTAAACTCCTTATGACCACTTTCCAATCAATCCAATTATTTCATATACTGTGGGAATTAAATGGCGAAGCAGATAAAGAGGCTAACAAAGCAATACTGCTAAGTAAAGGAGTTATATCGCTAGACGAAACCGAGGGATTTGATAAATTACCATAAAATTTTGTACGAGGGTTAGCCCCCGAAGTCAAAGTGGAGACTATCCAATGAAGGTTGATTGTAACTGTACCGACAGTTTTCTGTTGTTTTTTTAATATATCGCATATCCGTTCTTGTAAAAAGAAAAACAATTATAGCTCATAATATTTGAGGTTGAGAAAAATTGAGTGATGTGTCACAATAAACATGTACTGTAAACATAACATGCTCGGGTTTTGAATATAGAAGAGATTTGATATTGAAGGCTCCTTTAAAATCCAACGAGATATGTGTGTCTCTTCTTGTATGACTAAATAACGGGGTAGTGAGACAAGAGGTCTCTCATGGAGCTAGATTTGGGGTGTGTGACATATTCCTCTAAATTTGAATAAACTTGCTAATGTAAATGGCAACAAACATATGATTGATCGAGGTGATTTTTTGACACATCCATCTTCTTAGAAATGGTGTTGAATTTGACATTTTTTGGTTATTGAACTCCCAACGCAAATTTTGAGCCCTTCACATCATTTTTGGCTTTGAAATTGGTGGAAATAGTTCTTTAAATGCATTTCAAATCATATGAACCATTAAGATAAATGTATTACATAAAGGAAATGAAATTTGTATGTGAAAGTTATGCCCCAAGAAAGGTGAAATTCTAACTCAACTTTTTGGGGCCCACCTTCCCTTTGATACCTTGGCTTCTAGGTTTGGGGTTTTTGCACTCTAGGTTTTTTTATTCATGTTGCAATAAAAGGGGGTTTTCTTCCTTCTTATTACGAGCTTTTGGTAAAGAGCACAACCCTCACATCTCTTCCAGGAGTTAAAATTACCACCATTATAGCCACTCTATGTTGATATGAACATTGTAATGTTTTTCACCATTAGAATAGAATTTGGTTTTTGTTATAATACTCTCCTTTTGATTGTGTATATTGTGTTATTTATTTTCAACCTCGATTCAACTTAGGTCAATGACATCCATGAAATACTCAACAAGGTCATGGTATAGGGAGTTGTGCCTTAAATTAACTAAACCTAGTGAAGACCTCCCTCATCAACCAAGTCACCCTTCCATAGTGTAGGAAGTAAAGAATGACGTCGGAGCATGAGTCCATGTCAACTTGCTACTCTAGGAAGCCCTTGAGTAACAAAGAAATGAGATGATGGACGGTTTTTCCTAGATCCATTGGTGAATCCCAACACCAACAAAGGCGCTTTCAATAAGTAGTCATTTCATAGGAATGACATCTTTCAAGGTGCAAGTTAATTTTGATATCCATCTATTTTAAGGCAAGATAGACACATAATATTTCAAGAGATTATTAAAGTTACTATAGTGTTATATTGTTGTTCATAACTTTTCCAATGGTGAGAATATTGTCTGCACACTTCTAAAGTCCCTTCCCCATGTCAAAGAGTGGTGGATACTTTTAGTATGCAACATGTCAAAGATGATTTTGAAATGTATGCAACATAACCCACTTGGGAAGAATTTGTCTATTCCCTCGAGAAGGAGCATTTGCTTCTTGGATACTATAAATACCAATGCACAATATGGATGATCTTGCACTAAGGTAAAGACTATATTATGTTGGAGTACACTAATGCCTTCCATACCCTACATACAAATTTGGGTATCAAGGATCATTAGTGGAACTTTGTTCTAAAATACTGCAACAACTTGCATAGATACATCCAAACATAAAGAGAGATCATGGACATCTATTTTCTAGGAGTTGCTTACCATTGTGTCATCGAGCTTAAGTAGAAGAGTAAGAAATAATATGGGCTTGAAAATCAACCAYGATAGAAGAAGGGCAAAGGTGACCCTAACTCTCTGTTGGCCCTCGACCAAGTTTTGAGGAAACATTGGTCAGAGTTGGCCCACTTTTGGACTTCGACACATCGGTCGAAGATGGAACGCCCAGGCGGAGTTGAGATCGTGGATMTCACCCATTTTTGCGGGATATGTGGACCCATTAAGGGGTTCTCTAGGGTTTTGTAATGGGATGTTGGCCCATGGGTTTTCCCATGTTTAGGCCTTATTGTAAGGGTTTATAAAAGTATAAATAAAAGAAGAATGTATGGTAGAAGTAATAGTTTTGGAGCTAAGGGCTAGTAGTTGAGTTGCTTTGTGCAAAGGAATGTATGTATGTCAAGGCTTTGTGCTTGATAGAGAGTTGGCTCTGTGCATTGACCTAGTTTTGGAAGGAGGATCTGGTTCTCAGTGCGCAGATCTCCTGCCTGGTGCGAATCTTGACTCTATGGCTTAGTGCATAGGAGTGGCTGAATGTAAGATCTTGGAAGATAATAAAGAATCGGAGGAGTTGGTGGACGCAACCCCACACTGGGGTGAACCACGTATATCCGGTGTCTTATGGTTTTCTTTGTGCAATGTTATGTTTGTTATGTTTTGCTTAGTGCTTAGATTAGATGTGTAATGAATATGTAAGTGTTGCTTAAATACATTGTTTATGTTAGAATGCTTGATCTGATTCAAAGTGCCAAGTGTTAAGCGTTTGAGGTGCATAATCTTTTGTTATTACTGCGCTAGATCTATCTTAGATCATGTTCTACAATGTTCATAAGATAAATAAACTAATGCATGTCACTTCCTAGATAGATTATCAGAATACTTTGCGCAGTGTTAGTATCACAGATCTATGTCCCAGCTTGGTTACAGACACTTACGTCCTGTAACCCCCCCTGCTTCTACCTCGGGTGAGACTTCGACTGCTCTGTAGATGTTGCCAAAAGGGCCAGTAGTCGAGGTTTTGTTGGTGCGTTGTTAAGCGTTGAACCCTGGGTCTACCCCTATGCCAACAAATGGTTCCGTTGTCGGGACCTGAAACTGTGATTGTTTGGAACTGAAGTAAAGAAAAAGAGAAGCTTTGTGCGTAGATCTGTTGCTGAAGTGCGCAATACTCTACTTGACTTGCGAAGATTTGTGCTAAGAAAGAAATCTGATTTGAAGTAAAGAGGTAAGATCTTAAAAGAGGTAAAGCTTTGTGCTTTGACAAGAGTAAGATAATTGAAAAAAAAAATGTTTTGAAAGAATGAATTTAAGTATGTTTAATAGATTATGTCCTAGTCTGAAGGCTAGAGCACAGTTGAAAGAAAGAGTTGATTTTAGTAAATTTAATGGAAGTGAAGAAAGATATGTTATTCCTATGCATAGAAAGAGTTTTTGGACTAATAAGTGGATGCAAGAACCTGGATTTTTTTTTGGCAGATTGCAGGTCTAGCACTATGATCCTAGTGCACAGTACAGAAGAGGTTGGGGAACATGTAAAAGAAAAATAGGATTAACTTTGTGTTATAACTACAGAAGATCGGGACATCTTGCTAAGGAATGCCCTGACACAGGTCCTTTTTGTCTTTGTTGTAAGATTGTTGGTCACGAGGTTGAGGATTGTCCAAGGATGATTGCTAAAGTTGAAGGGATGAACATAAGACAAGAAAACTATGAAGAAAGTCAAAAGACTAAGAGCATGTTAGAAAGTCATAAAGAAAAAAGGCCAGAGGGAGTTCAGACTACATTAGTACAGTTGAAAGAAACGATGGATGTTCACAAAGATGACAATTTACCAGAGATCTTGAAAGTAAAACAACGCATAAGTACAAGAATAGAAGACTTCGACATAGATTGTGTCTTGGATGAGGAAACACAAGTGAATATTATGACAAAAGAAACTTCATAAATTTTGGGAAAGCCTATTGTGGTACCTTCCTTGGGAAGGATAGGCTTGTTTAAAGGTAAGATGATAACTTTATGTGGAAGAGTAACTAATGTACCTATTATTGATCATAGAACATTGACTGAAGAGGAATTTGAAGTCATTAAATGTGTTGGGGACAATGCCCCCTTCCCACTTTTGTTAGGTAAGACTTGGATTGAGAAGGATCAAATCAAAAGGAAATCAGAGGAAGAAGCCACATAAAAGAAATAGCAAGAACTAAGGGATTTCATAGCTAGAAAAATAGATCGACTAATAAGAGAACGAGAGGATAAGTCGAAGCAACAAAACAAACTAACAATGCAGGAGGAACAAAAAACAAGAGAATCAACTATCAAGGTTGAAAGAATGCAAAAAGATTTGAAGGACCTATCTATTCAAGAAAGAAGTATATCCACCCAGGAAGTGTTAAGAAAAGGGATATTAACTTCAGACCCTTTGAGGGCACCTCAACAGTGCAAATCCACTACGTTGGGGGAAGATAAGAATAAAAATAGGATTCCAGAAACAGTTAGAGAAACTCAGATCTCAGGAAAGAAGGTAAGGAAGCTCAACAAAAAGAAAGCTAAGTTGGAAAATCTATAAGAATCTACAAAGACCAGATGGAAAACTTCGCAGATGGAACCTCGCAGGAGGCATGTTCGCAGGATTTGAACCTCTCTGGAACAGCAGGACCTCGCAGAATGGGACTTCGCCCTTGCGAAGTTATATGACCGTTGGAGGCGCCCCAACCGTTAGAATGACGATCCATAATGGTTAGAAAACACATTTATGGGTTGATGGACTGCTTTTGGGACGTTGAGACCGTGCCATAACAGACAGATTCACATTGATGGAAGCATTCCTGGCCGTTGGAAGAATCTGTTACGATGTCCCGCTTATTTAACTCGTCGGATGCTGCACCGGGACCACTTTTTGCTACCTGTGATTAACTGAGCTAAACAAAGAAGTTATCCAAGTGTTGAGCAGTGCTATCTGAAACTAGACCTCGTTGTCTGTTTGTCTACCCCACTTGTCCGTTCATCTACCCCAACCTGTTTGTTCATCTACCCCGACCTGTTTGTTCATCTACCCCGACCTATCCGTTTAAAAGTTAGAATGTCGGGCGAACCTAGTGAATTAGAGAAGTCCGTCAAGGAAGTCCTCAAGAAGCTAATGGCTGACAGACCGATATCCGAAGGTGTCCAAGTGTCGTCGACTAGGGGACTGTAGGCTTCCCCTTCGACTGGACGTCGTTCTGGTCGTGTTAACGTCGTGACTGAGCAGCAAAGTAAGCACCGCAACGATCTAACTAATGCGAAGCATATCCCATCGATCCTACCCAAGTACATTATGCCTTTGGCTGGCACCGTTAACCGCGACAACATCCCTCGAGATTATGAGTACACTGTGTTCACCGCGTACATTCCGAAAGGAATACGCGTAGTTGGGAGTCAGTTAGGACATATCCCCCTATTGAAGAACAACGACTTCAATTTAGGAGACAGGAAGAACTACACTATGCTAGCACCCCACCGCTACTTGACGAAGTCAACTAGAAAGAAGTCGCGTCTTGTCTCACAACCATAGATTAAGGGGTTGGCACAGTTCGCCGTGCTGAATGTGATGAAGATCCCGCATTTTGGCCACCACCAGGAGGTTAACGCTTGCCTTAAACTCCTCTTGTCGTGCTATCATGGCGGATGCCTGTGGCTCGACCGAAGGATTACTGTGGATCCGACATTGATCCACTAGATCACAGGCTTAAGTGTGAAGGGACCTGACCCTCAATAGTTTTATCCAGGGAAGGCTTCAGATCGTTCCTTGACACATCGCATCAAGGAAGCTTACGAAGAAGTAGAGAAAGGAAAGCGAGGTTACAAGGTAACCTCTATATAGGATGGCGCAGTGCGCCTCGCTTGCCAAATCATAGCTGGCAAGCTCATAAGGAAGAACCGCCCCACACAGATCATCGGGTTCGTGGTGGACCTCGCAGGAAAACGTGTGGAGGGCATGCAAATGAACTCGACGAACTACCTCGTCAATGGGTTGGAGAAGGATTGTCGCGAAGCTCAGGATTTGGGATATGAATTCCGTTACAGTTGGTTGATCATTTTGATTGCATTTGTCGATTGGAAAATGCTTGAAGGAGCCACCTTCCAAGAAATCGAACCCTCGAAGCCGTTGTCCACTCGGTTTTCAACCTTGTGGTACACTAATGACATGACAAAGTAGTGGCAGTCCAATGTCGTGTTTCATGCATACTACCAACAGTTAAAGGTCGCCACCAAATCATTTCCACGCATGACACCATGCACCTTGCACCAGTAACGACCAATATCAAAGTTCCACGCAGATCGACATTTCATCTACATCACTGCGTGCCGAAACGAGAACTGGGAAGAGTTACAGTCGTACTACAAGCTAACAGATGAAGACATGGAACAGATTACGAAGGAGTGGCCGAAGGAGTTCCTTGTACCTATCGCTGATACAAAATTATCCGACACAGAGACCATAGGAAGCCCCATAGTTACACGGGTTGAGCATGTCAGATAGTCCAGTGGGACGAAAAAGAACAAAAAGCAAGAGGAAGTCCAGGATATAGAGAGCGATGAGGAGGACAATATTTCTAAAGATAATGGGTCTGGCTCGCTGGGAGGAGGAGAACACGAAGCAAAAGGACAGGGAGGAGGGGATGAAGGAGAAGAAGGGCAAGGAGGAGGTGAAGCTACCATCCCTCCACTTGAGGATCCCCCTATTGGGACAGTAACACCGCAAAAGAGGAAGGTTTCTCCAAAGAAACCTTCAACAAGGAAGAAGACTCGCGGTAATAAGCCCTAGTTGGAGGCCACACTCATAGAGGATGACATCAGTATGGTCTACGGAGCTATGGAGGATGCTTCCGAGGACATCTTGCAGAGATATGGAGAGAAGCAGGAAGATATATATGGAAGGATCGAGAAGGAATTGAAAGAAGTACATCAAGTTGTTCGTTTGGTCCGCGTAGTACCTACTGCACCGTCCTCGTCACAGATTGCAGAATTGGGGGATGAACCAGCCCAATTGAGAAGACTTGCAGATGCGACAAAAGATCGACTTCAGAGAGTCTAGGAAGAGGAGGAGAAGGCTACCAAAGCCTTGAAACAGGAGAAAGATGGAGTCTTAGCACAATTAAGAGCAGCGCAGGAAAATGTAGCAGCCCGGGAAAGTGAGAAAGCAAAGCTTCTGGCGAAGCTCCAGGAGGAAAAAGCCCAGCTATAGAAAGAAAAGGAGCAGTTTCTCACAGAGTGGGCCATGGTCAAAGAAGTAGTGAGTAAATCATGTCACTCTGTGCCAGGCTTGGCACAAGAGGAGCAAGAGTCGGTCGAGGCTCAAGTAGTGAAGCTCGCTGAGATCATCCAACAGCTTCAAGTCAGGATAATAGAATTGGAGGGCCAAGTAGTGTTGAGCACCCCACAGGATGTGCGTGACCAAAGGGAGGAAACCGCTAAGAACACAATAGTGAGGATACGATCCCTCACCTCAGAATGCAAACAACTGAGTGATAGAAGCACACAAACATATGAATTCCTCGCCAAGTATCCAGAGCTAAGGAAGCTGGAAGTGTAGTTACAGGAGGCACAACAACAGACATTTTCTGTGCAGGTATAGATGAAGCTGCTCACTGTGGTAGAAAGAATGAAAAGATCCCAGGAGCAGTGCACAATACAACAACAGATCAATACCCTCCAGGGAAAGGTAATGGAATTCACACAGAAGCTACAACCTTTGCAGGATGAAGCCTGCAAGGTGTTCGAAGAGATGGATGGACATGGCTCGCAATTGGATCTAGTGGTTGCAACAATAGAACAACGTCTGGAAGGGCCTGTTACAGAGCAAACGATCCAAGAGCTCGCTGAGCAGGAGGCTTAGGCGAAGCAACAAGTCGAGGTAGATCGAGTTAAGCTCGAGGCATTCGAAGCAACATTGTTCGCACCTAAGTAACTCGGGACAAGTCACGGGTGAGTGTTGGGGGCCTGTTGGCCCTCGACCAAGTTTTGAGGAAACATTGGTTAGAGTTGGCCCACTTTTGGACTTCGACACATCGATCGAAGATGGAGCATCCAGGCGGAGCTGAGATCGCAGATCTCACCCATTTTTGTGGGATATGTGGACCTAGTAAGGGGTTCTCTAGGGTTTTTGTAATGGGATGTCGGCCCATGGGTTTTCCCATGTTTAGGCCTTATTGTAAGGGTTTGTAAAAGTACAAATAAAAGAAAAATGTATGGTAGAAGTAGTATTTTTGGAGCTAAGTGCTAGTAGTTGAGTTGTTATGTGCAAAGGAATGTATGTATGTTAAGGCTTTGTGCTTGATAGAGAGTTGGCTCTGTGCATTGATCGAGTCTTGGAAGGAGGATCTGGTGCTCAGTGCGCATATCTCCTTCTTGGTGCGAAGCTTGACTATGTGGCTCAGTGCACAGGAGTGGCTGAATGTAAGATCTCGATAGATAATAAAGAAGTGAAGCAGTTGGTGGACGTAGCCCCACACTGGGGTGAACCATGTATATCCGGTGTCTTATGGTTTAGTTTGTGTAATGTTATGTCTGTTATATTTTGCTTAGTGATTAGAATAGATGTGTAATGAATATGTAAGTGTTGCTTAAATACATTGCTTATGTTAGAATGCTAGATATGATTCAGAGTGTTAAGTGCTAAGCGTTTGAGGTGCATAATATTTTGTTATTACCGCGCTAGATCTATCTTAGATTATGTTCTGCGATGTTCATAAGATAAATAAGCTAATGCATGTCACTTCCTAGCTTTATCAGAATACTCTGCGCATTGTTAGTATCACAGATCTGTCCCAGCTTGGTTACAAACACCTGCGTCCTGTAACCCCCCATGCTTCTACCTCGTGTGAGACTTCTCCTGTTCCACAGGTGTTGCCGAAAAGGCCAGTAGTCAAGGTTTTTTTGGTGCGTTGTTAAGCGTTGAACCTTAGGTCTGCCCCTGTGCCAACACTCTCAAAACAATGGACAAAGAAAATATAACCAACCTTAAGACAACCAATAAATGTAACATGCAAAGAAGAAGAATGGGAAGTTGAAGAAGGACAAAGGCAAGTGGTTAACATACATAAAAGTCATTGGCACCACAATGACAAATGTCATATTAGACATTTGTTATTAGTTGAATTGATAGCCTTAGACTTTGATTTAGCCCCATTGCGATAAGATCCCATAAATAAGGGAAAACAAATCATCCATGAGAAACCCATCTTATTATTGCCACTGCAAAGGTGTAGCCAGAGGAACTATAAGAAACCAAGGATGGCTTGAGCAAATGCACACTCATTCTCCTACTTGATTACTTGTCGTGAACATCTCCATCAACAATTTGATTTTCTTAATTCATTTTGGAATAGGCAATCTAAAGTTTGAATCCATAGTGCTCTAAAGGGGATCTCTAAACCATTCAAATATTTTTTCGATTTGAAAGTTAATCCTAGTTAATGCATCAAATAGATACATTTATAAAACATGATACATTTATGAAACATGGAAAATGTTTACAATCTAATTGGCTTGGAAGAAAATGCAAAGATGAGGTGGAAGTTCCACTTAAAAATAATTTGTGCAAGATATAGCAACACACAAGCCTTGCTTTGTTTGGTATGATTCGTGCAAACTTGACTACTTTGATAAGATTTCAATGAAAACTAGATTGTTTCCTATAATGAAAATTGAAAACTTGTGTGCATTATCCAAAGAGAAACTTTAAATCATGCATACTATTTATATATAAGGTTACTCTACCACTCCATTTGCAAGTTTTTAAAAGAATTGTTGTTACCATAAACCAAATTAAACATGCTAGAATACACTCAACCTGTCACATATAATTTGTAGACTATATATGGTTGTAACAATAAATGAACTATTACCTTTTTGTTTGGATAGTTACGGACTTATGCTATCCTTTATGCCTGGTAATCACCAAGGAAAGGAATTGCTTTGGATGGAAGTTGGGTGATTTCCAAGGCATAAAGCAGTGGGCAAAATTGTCTATGCAAAGTTAAAAAAATTCAAAGAGAAATTTTTGGGGTGAAATAGCTTGAAGGAAATGCATAAATAAATTGCTTGGGAAGAAATTGGTTGGAATGAAATTCTTGGGATGAAATTCGTTGAGTATACATTTTCTCTATTAATTTCTCCCTCCTCTACCCTTCTCATATGAGGGGGATTAATAGAGAACTTGTATACATTTTCTCTATTAATTCATATGAGGGTGGGGTGTGGGGGGAAGGGGAATTAATAAAGAA
Organism: Picea engelmannii; assembly: GCA_009831015.1. Classification (NCBI taxonomy): domain Eukaryota; kingdom Viridiplantae; phylum Streptophyta; class Pinopsida; order Pinales; family Pinaceae; genus Picea; species Picea engelmannii. The sequence goes on from ML779221.1 coordinate 564,653, forward strand.
AATGTATATGTGGGGGTGGGGGATTAATAGAGAAAATATATATGAGGGTGGGTAGGGGGGCGAGGGGATTATTTGGAGAAATATATTGGAGAAAAACAAGAAAAAATACAAATAAAGAAAAAGTTGGGATGAATTTGTTGTAGCTTCAATTCACTCGTTGAAATAGATGGCTTTTTATTCACAATTCATTTTTTACTATTAAATGCTCACAGATCTACCCAGATAATTGACATCATAAATACTTAGTTAAAAATCAATACTTGCGTGATATGTGGTCGATACTCGTCTGCTACCCATATACTTCTAGGTGCACCACACATCCCGCAAGTATGAAACACAGATAAAGCGGGGTGAGAATCGAACTTGAGACCTCTTTTACACAATTCTTTCTATTTACACGACACATGCCAATCGATCTACACCCCTGCGGGCGTATGGTAAACATATTATTATTTTAGTCACTTATTTTTTAATTTTCTAATAATTCATTTAAAATTTTCATAAATTTCTAATAAATAATTTAAAGTTTTTATAAATTTAATAAACATGTTATTATTATTTTAATTATTTATTTTTAAATTTTCTAATAAGTCATTTAAAGTTTTCATAAATTTAAAAGTATTGTGATTGTTATAATTTGATATTTTATATATATGGATTAATTTGATAAGTGGATCAATCACTTTCTTTATCATATAAATTATTAAGAAGTCATTTAAAGTTTTCATAAATTTACATGTATTGTGATTGTTATAATTTGTTATTTTTTATATACGGATTAATTTGACAAGTGGATTAAATCACTTTCTTTATCATAAAAAAATATTTCTTAAATTTAATAAGAATTTCTTTGGAAGTCATATTTTTACTTGGAACTTTATCCATGAATTTTTGTTTAGCAACATTAACATTAAGACTAATTTTATAATTATTGGGATCATCAAAATTTTAAGAAATAAATATATTAAAACAAAACTTTACTTGACCCAAAAAGGTTAAAAAAAAATAAAATTGAATTTACTCACTTATTCACTCATTCCTTTATTAGTTTCTGCTGAAGGTGCAGAGGAACTATAGCGATCGATAATTCGTTGACTTCATATTAATTTGTCCTTTGACTATAAATTTTCGCATCATCTGTATTGTTCGTATTATAGAAGTAAAAACATTATTTTTTATTAAAAAAAAAAATAAAAAAATTATGTCATCGTCTCATTGGAGAATATATTCGAGGTCTTATTGTCAATTTCGTTGTTCCCAATGTTGTAAATGTGTAGTAATCCAAAGTTTTGAGCTTAGACACTCCTTTTTAATTTTTATTACATTTTTACTGAAATGTTTACAAACCGAAAGTTCTGAGCATGGACG
>ML779221.1:567601-591560 GCA_009831015.1 Picea engelmannii
TTCCCACATTCAAAACAAACATAATAGTTGGATAAAACGAAGGAGTCTTAATTGCAGCGGTGGAAGAGGAGATACAAAGGTACATGCTTGTATTGTTATTTCATATTCTATTGTTTTGTATTTCATTTATTGTCTGTATATGTGTTCACCTAGTTTATTGCATGTAGATATTGCGTACCTTCCTGCATAATAACTTATCTTCATTACATGTCTTCCTGCATACTAACTTCCTTCATGTCCATTGCATTTTTCCTGCATTGCTACATTTAAATAAACAAAGTAGCTGGAGAGGACGATGGAATCTTTGGCGCTAATGTAGAGGAGGAGTTACAAAGGTGCATACATGTACTCTTATTTCATATTCCAATGTTTAGTATTTCATTTATTGTCTGTGTATTTGTTCTACTTGTTCTACTACTTTGCACCTTTTTCACTGTATGTATATACTACGTATCTTTCTGCTTATTCTCATGTGAATCATATTCTCTTTGTTGCTACATTGAAATAAATAAAACTGTATTTCTTTCTTTTACATGTCTTTCTGCATACTAACTTGCCTTCATGTCCACTGTATCTTTGACGTTGCTACCTTGGAAGAAACAAATTGGTTGGACAAGAAGATGAATTCTTATATGCAACAACAGAGGGGTCTGTGGTACAATCTTCGAAAAGGTATACCAATTGTGCTAGTAAATTAAACATACAAAATGGGTGGGGGCATATAATAGTGAACTAGAAAACGATGACTTGGAAACAATGGGCCTTTGTGTCCTCCCCATTTCTAATTTTTCCATTTTCTATTATCCCTTTTGTTTTTTGATTGCTCTGCTTAGTTGTCTTTCCGAAAATGCCTTGGTGCGTGGGTTGGCGGACTCACGGGTTCACATTTATGTTCATGCTTCTACCTTATTCCATACTTACCCACTTTGTCGATTGCGGGTGCCGGGCTCGTGGGTTCCAGATTGCACCTCTAGCTTCAGAGGTTTCGTGATATACAGATTGGTTGTCATGCTTGCCATCATGCCCTATTTACTGTTACAAATTTTTTGAGTCAAAAAATCTGAGGCATACAATTTGACCCTCGGGTCCTCATGTTTCCTGAGTATCCCTTGACACCCTATTTCGTATTCCATCTCCTTCGACTCTGCATGTGACATTAAGAACAATTATGGACAATATACAATGCATATGCTTGTTTAGTCCTTCTGATGTTCATCTACACATGCTTGCATCAGAAAAAGTTGGACTAGTGACATGACCATGAGCAATCAATCATCCCAAACATCAGCAGACCGACAAGGCCAAAGGTAAAGATGCATACATTTTGTTCCTCGTATGTTTACCAAACAAATATCCTCAACTATTTATTCATCTATGGCATGGTGAATATGCTGATGTCATCTGCAACACATACTTTGCAGTTCACAAGAAGTATCAACAAGTGCAAGTGAGACGCAGAACATAGCGCAGGTTTCATAGACTAAGAGGCTTGGTTGAAAAACTCTGGCTCCATAGTTCATCCAAGCTGTGCGTCTACTTGTACATTTATGCCAGGAAAATAAGAAAACAAAATAATAATGCACACTACCATTCACATTACTTTTCCTGTTCAAAAATTGTCACCGGGTCTAAACTTGTAACACCCAAAATACTATCAATAGAGGGCTTGAATAGCCGCCGAACTGGACAAGTGTTCATTGGGACATAATGGTCGTCTACAACACCTACTTGGACAAGGCAAACAAAACTAGATCCATTATGCGTGCTGACATGGTAGACAAGGAGGCCCTGATTACAGTCACACTGACTATTCATACACAACTTGTCCAGAAACATGCATAAAAGATATTGCCAAGTAATGGGATATGCATTGCAAATTTTAATATATTTCCCAAAACAGTATATGACCGTGGTGATTGTGATCAGATTATATCGCTCAACGAAACAAGTATCGTGAAAAAAAATTCCCGCTATTTGTTCAGAATATTGTTTCGTCCTAGACACAACTATCAACCAACTTGCACAGAGCAACGACATTTACCCAATCGGAACCATTGGCGCAGCTGTCACACTCGCGAGAAAACTTGGCTCGCAACACATTCTCCATATAAAAGATGGAGATTCAGACGACGACGTACCGTTCTCCATATCCAGTTTTGTCGTTTACTTTTGTATGTCCATGTATCTCGGTTAAGTTACACAAATATTGCACTGTTCCATGTTGCAACTGCAATTGTTCGATACCTATTCAAATTTGTTTTCGTCAATGGAACAACAATTGCATAAAGGGCAATTTCCACTTATGCTCTTCAAAAATATAACAAAGAAAAGAGATGTTAAAGAAAGGATCTTTTGCACAACCCAAGCAGGATTTGTAACAGAATTGTGAGTAGACATCGTACAAGATCTCAAAAAACTAACTATATCTACAACTGTTGTGCGTATACATCTACAGATTCATCCTCACTTTGCTCATACAAATAGCCTTCACCAAATTTATGCAGTTTTTTTTTTTTTTTTGGGTGCAGTTGTATATTATATTGTTCAATATATTAAATGTTATTCTCACGTTTCCAGGTTGAAGGTGTTTTGGTTGCAGTGAATGTGTACTCGACCCCCTTTGAGCTTGTATGTGCGAAATGAAAATCTCCTACTTCTGCTTCTGCTTTCATAAGTGATGATGCGATTGATTTTCTGTGATGCAGTAAGAAATGTCCATACATATATAAACATTTCCTCAATGTTGCCATCCGAACCGTGGGCAACACAACCGTCCATTGTACAATTAGACAACCTCTATTACAAGATGTGCTTCCTGGGTTAGCAGAATTGTCATATGAAGAATACTTACAAAAAAAGACAAACAATGTCTACATGATGCACGACTTTTGGATACATAGCAAATTTACCTTAAATGAGGACAATGCAATATTGCATATTAGCTGGAAAAAAAATAAAAATCATATCAAGTTTTGGCAGGAAACGAAAATATCTCATGTGTGTCTGTAATTTTTCTTCAACACCCAGATGAATGTTTGACGAAGTCAAGTTCTTCGTAGTTTACATCTATAGCTGTAAAATTCTCTTTCCAGATATTTTGTCTCTTCTTGTGCACTTGAAATGACAAGGAGAATCTAATTACAAATGCAACTGATGTTGTTATTTTGATGTTTTTTTGCATCTCCCAGTAAGAATTTTGCATATTTATTGCGGTGTGCAAATAAAAAAAAATAGTGCTTGGCTGTGGCTTTGATGGAGGAGTCTGCACGTTTTTTGGGTGCCCAAATTGGACAATTGTTTTCCAACTATATAGCCATGGCAGGATTTCTGCATTTTTTTTGGATGTCCGAATAAAAAAAAATGGTCTCCAACTATACATTTATGGTATGGTATCTACGTTTTCTCGATGCCCTAATTGAAAAAAAAGGACTCAGCATGGATTGAATTATGACTTGAGATTTTCAGATCTCGCTATATAGATTGGGGAGTTCGTGCATTGGAATTCATACAGGCAGGTGCGGTTGTTGGTGATGTACACGCGCACAAGATTGTTCAGTCCAGAAATGGGAAGCATGAGAGCAAACCCCATAAAAAGTATCCAAGTGTAAATAACTTGGGCCCATCCTTTGAACCGTCAAAATAACTTGCTCCTCTGGGCAAAATCATCATGAATTTCCAATAATACTGAAAATTTGGCATTGTTAAAACTGGTAGTGATAGACCATGGCACTATCAGAAGAAAATGTCCATAGTGATCTTGCTTAATGGTAAAATAGTCATCGACAACTTTCTTGTTCCCCATTTTGAGGTCTGGTTATAGCTAGCATACAGTGGCGAAGCTTAGCTGGTTTTGTGATGTCTTGTGTTTGGCAAACTTTTGTTCATATCCCATGGCACCGATTATTTTCTTGTGGGAACATATAACAGATGTAAGACAAAACCAATGCCACTATCTGTTTTTTTTATATATCAAATTGTTTGATGCAAAGGTCAATGCATACTGCTCTATGGAACCTTGTGGGATCTTGCTTGATGCCTTCTATGTTCATGCGTTACCTTATGCCTCAACTTTCAATACATTTGGTGTTTACTTGGTTCTTAGTTGTATGTTTCGTTCTGGAAATTAATAATACATTCAGGATCTTTGCAGTTTTTCTATGATCTTAAATACTATAGAGGACATGCTTTGCCCTTTAATATAAGCTCTATGACACAAATGTAGTATGCGACTCGTTTTAGCACTTTTCCTTGATTGATGAACTTAGCAAAATTAATCTCCTGGAATAATTTGAAATAAAAGAATATATACTATGTGAAGTCCAATGGAACTATCATATCAACGAGAGGACATTAAAATTCAAATTCGTCATTGTTATACTTGCGGTGAAGCTGACAGTACAATAACTTTACTTAGACATCCCAAAATTGATTTTCTTTTAGCTTTTCGATGCTCCTCTTATACAAGCAGATCCTGGAAACTATAAGCATGGATCGTTGTATCTATTCCTTGATTGAAGAACCTATTCACATGTTTAATGCACTTCATAGTTACTGTTAAGACCATCAATGGGGCTTTCTTACACCAATTCCCGCTTCCGAAAATTGCCATCCCCTTTCTTTTTTCCCTCTACTTTCCCTTTTTGGTTACTTACTTGTTTTTCGGAAAATGTCTAGGTGCGGGAGTTGGCAGATTCACGTCTTCAGATTTCCACTTACTTTTATATCACCAGTCTGACTGACCGCTTCCCCATTTCATATTGAACAAACTTTTTGGATCGTGGGTTCCCAGATAGATGGGTTACCGGATAGGCGGGTTCAACATTGCGTTTCCATTATTTTTCCACCTACAAACAACACTCAGACTTCCATGTTCTACAAATTAGCAAACAAATTCTCCTTTATCTCGTTTTTAGCACTTTTCCTTGATCGACTAACTTAGTAAAATTAATCTCCTGGAATAATTTGAAATAAAAGAATATATATTATGTGAAGTCCAATGGAACTATCATATTAACAAGAGGACATTAAAATTAAAATTCATTGTTGTTATACTTGCGGTGAAGTTGACAGTACAATAACTTTACTTACACATCCCAAAATTGATTTTCTTGTAGCTTTTCGACGTTTCTCTTATACAAACAGAGCTTGGAAACTATAAGCATGGCTCGCTGTATCTATTCCTTGATTGAAGAACATGTTCACATGTTTAATGCACTTCATAGTTACTATTAAGACTATCAATGGGAATTTCTTACACCAATTCCCGCTTCCAAAAATTGCCATCCCCTTTCTTTTTGCCCCATGCTTTCCATTTCTGGTTACTTACTCGTTTTTCAGAAAATGTCTAGGTGCGAGAGTTGGCAGATTCACATCTTCAGATTTCCACTTACTTTTATATCACCAGCCCAACCGACTGCTTCCCCATTTCATATTGAACAAACTTTTTGGATCGTGAGTTCCCGGATAGGTGGGTTACCGGATAAGCGGGTTCAACATTGCGTTTCCATTGTTCTGCCGCCTGCAAACAACACCCGGACTTCCGCGATGTACAAATTAGCAAACAAATTCCCCTTTATCTCATTTTTAGCGCTTTTCCTTGATCGATGAACTTAGCAAAATTAATCTCCTGGAATAATTTGAAATAAAAGAATATATACTATGCCAAGTTCAATGGAACTATCATATCAACGAGAGGACATTAAAATTCTAATTCGTCGTTGTTATACTTGTGGTGAAGCTAACAATATAATAAATTTACTTAAACATCCCAAAATTGATTTTCTTGTAGCTTTTCGACGCTTCTCTTATACAAACAGATCCTGGAAACTATAAGCATGCCTCGATGTATCTATTCCTTGATTGAAGAACCTGTTCACATGTTTAATGCACTTCATAGTTACTGTTAAGACCATCAATGAGGATTTCTTACACCAATTCTCGCTTTCAAAAATTTCCATCCCCTTTCTTTTTTCCCTCTGCTTTCCCTTTCTGGTTACTTACTCATTTTTCGAAAAATGTCTAGGTGGGGGAGTTGGCGGATTCACGTCTTCAGATTTCCATTGTTACTTTTATATCACCAGCCCTACTGATCGCTTCCCCGTTTCATATTGAACAAACTTTTTGAATTGCGGGTTCCCGGATAGGCGGGTTCAACATTGCATTTCCATTGTTCTGTCGCCTGCAAATAACACCCAGTCTTCCGCAATCTACAAATTAGCAAACAAATTCCCCTTTATAGTGTTTGCTTTTGCTTTCTTTTTACTTGGTCCTTTTTTCAAATGTGTCATTTTTCCGAATGTCTCCTACTTTTATATACAACACCCAAAGTTCCGCAATATACAAATTGACCCTCAAAATCCGTCATTGTCTCATGTCCAGTGTTACGCATTTTGCATTCAATAGTTGGGGTAGATACAATTTGACCATCGGGCCCTCATGTCTCCTGAGTAGAGCTTGTGGCCTTGTTTTCAAGCCCGTCAATATTTCCTCTTCCGAGTATGTCTAATGCTTTTATATCATGAGTCCAACCAACCGCTTGTCCATTGCATACTTGGCCACTATTACCATCGTCGGTTTCTGGCCAGGCTTGCTCAACATTGCGCTTCTACTGTTCCACTACGTACAAACAACACTCGAAATTCCGCGATATACAAATTGATGGCCGAAGTATGTCATTGTGACATACAATTTGACCATCAACCCCTCACGTCTCCTGGGCATATCTTGTGACCCTATTTTTGAAACCCGCCCGACCGCTTTCCATACTTGGCCATTTCTTGGAATCTGTTTCACGGGTTGGCAAGTGGACAAAATGTACAATGCTTAGTCGCTCTTCACCATCCCTGCTACCTTCATACTTCTTTCTAGATATGTAATTATTAAGCTGTAATGCTAGTAGTTCATCGTGCAGGAACCGTTAAGATTGTCATTAATGTCCAAAAGGTCGGAGAATATTTGTCATTAATACGAATTAAACCAAGATTTGCAGAGAAGAGTGTTATCTTTCCAAGTATTCATTTCAAAAATGATGCAATCTCTTTCATGCATCGGTTGGTTGGTGCCTTTACAAAATTTCTAATTCTTAGTCGCTCTTTGTCATCACCGCCACCTTCACACTTTTTTCTAAATATGCAATTAGTAAGATTTAATGGTAACATCTCATTACACATGAACCCTGGAGATTGTCATTGATCAGCGAAAGGCTCAAGGAGATATTCCATTGATACACATTAAACCAAGATTTGTGGAGGGTTATATTATCCCTCCCAAATTTTCATTTCAAACATCATCTGGAGCAAATGAAAAATATCATTAACTTATGGCAACAGTTCCACAAGAGTTATGTCCAGATACAGTAAATACCTTCGGGCATGATGGCCATAGTTTCCAGTATTCTAGGGCATATTCTTACTACTCATCTCCCTCTGCCCAGGAGCAAAAAAGGAGATGGTCCCTTGGTGCACCGAGAGATATATTTCAAGCCAAATAATTCCAAGGCAACCCTACCTACTCAGACAACCTACCCACCTGCATTGATGGCTGACGCAGAGGTTGATGTGATGGATTTTGAGCCGGAAGAAGATGATCTGATGGACGGTGATACGACAATGGATGGTGGCAATGCAGATAATGTTCCCACTCATGTGCCCAAATTGAAATCAACCATAATGGGCGGCACTTCACGACTCAATGATGGTGGTCCTGACAACACCAAAAGAAGGGGTTTCAGAAAAGAAATCGACGCTGAACGCAATAACCACTTTGCAGCTCGAAAGTAGGAATTCCAGAGGTCCAAATTAGTTCGTTCTAGGTGGAAGTCTTTCACTATAAGCAAATGATCTGTTGATGCTCCCAGAGATATATTTCAAGCAAAAAAACTATTCAATTGCAGGACCACTGTCTTGTTCTCTGGATATACAATTAACATCTTAGGGAATGAGGACTAGAACTCCCACTGGTGCAAGGCATATTCCTACTAGTCATCTCCTTCCACTCAGAATGGACTAATTTGGGCCTCTGGAATTGCTCATGCAACTTGTGTCCCTGAAGTTTTCGACTGTGAGGAGGTGGTTTCTTGGTGTGTCCTAACTTTCAGTTTCGGGCTATTATGTTTGCCCTGCAACGTTTTTCGTCTTCTTCCTCAAGGGAAGCTTGTGAGAACTATCAATTTTACCACATGATTGTTGTTCATCTGCTTCAATCCAAGGATTTATTCCACTGCGGACCCACTCTTCTGTTTCTTTGTTGGCTCAAGTCTTCCACAAAATATTGAGATCGGGGCACCGAACATTGATCCACCGAGGAGAAGACTGCAAGGATTTCCTAAACAAAAATCATGGTAATCAGTTTTGTATGCATGTTGAAGAGCATCTTAATGGCTCTTGCATGTTGCAGATCCTGTGCCTATGTTTATGGAAAATATGTTCAATGTTTTGGCCCAAAGAACTTGGTCCAATTTCTAAGGATAGATATACAATGCTCAATATTTTATTTTTTTAATGGATTTACTATTTAAAAACTTGTCTTGGAGTCTTGGTTGCTGGTTCTTTTATGGATTTAACACCTCTTCTCATTGGCATGGTTCGATAGTCTCGTAGTTCTTTGATATTGTATTGGATTAAGTAATTTTTTCTAAAATGGAGCATTTAACAATTATATGACAATGCATTGTGTCGATCCATCAGGCCTTTATGGGAACAAAAATGAATTTTTGACAGTTTCAAACCAACGTTCAATTCTATTTGTAATGTAGATAGAACATAACAATACCAAATCACAATGTTGCAGCAATATCATCATTCTTTTTTATAGACATGCAATTATTAAGCTTTAATGATAACAACCCATCATGTAAGAAGTTTAATACTTAAGTTAATATGTTACAGTCATGGAAGAATGTATCAAGAACACACTTACTCCCACAAGTTGCAATAAAATCTAATTTTCAACAAAGAATTTGCTGACAATTACTAGGAAATGATGGTTTTGCAACAATGGGGCTTGTTTGAAACCAATCCCCGCTTACGAAAATTGCTCTCCGCCTTTCTATTTTCCCACTCTTTTATCCCGTATAGTTTGTCTTTCTGGTTATTTAGTCGGTTTTTTTTTTCTGAAAATGTCTTGCTGCACGGGTTGGCAGATTCACGCATTTTGATCGAGTGCTTCCCCTTTGTCTAAATTGCACTTTCCATTGTTTTGTGACCTGCAAACAACTCTTTGAGTTCTGCGATATGCAGATTTACTTATGGACTCCCACATCATCCCCTCTTCCATGTTACACATTTTGCACTGAAATGTTCTGATATATACAATTTGACAGTCGGGGCCTTACGTCTCCTCGGGAACCCTTGTCACCCTATTTTGAAGCTCGTCCAACTGCTTTCCAGACTTGACCATTTCTTGACATCTCTTTTGCGGATCGTCGAGTTCGTGGGTTCAGGAAATTTCAAATTTCTAGTTGTTGTTTCATGTGCCCGCTACCTTCATATTTCTTTCCAAGTATATGCAATATGTATACAACTTCTCCATAAACATACAGAAAAGATCTTTCTAGGAAATGGAATATCTATTGCAGATTTGAACATACTGGACCTTCTTTTCCTTCTTATATACTTGACCAAATTACTGTTTATTTTTCCCCTCTACTCTCTCTTTCTCATTGCCTAGTCGTTTTTCCGAAAAAGTCTCAATGCGCATGTTGGCTGACTCACGGGTTCACATTTGCGCTTGTGCTTTTATATCGTGACTCCGACCAACGATTAGCCATTCGATGCCTAGGCACTTTTCAATTGTGGATTCCTGGGCAGGCGGGCTCTATATTGGACTTCCATTGTTCTGTGGCCTGCAAACAACACTCGAACCTCCGCGATATATAAATTTACTGCTGCATTGCCACATCATACTCTCTTCCATGATACACAGTTTACACACGAAAGTTTTGAGACCTGCAATTTGACCTTTGGGTCCTCATGTCTCCTGGGGAACTATTGTCACCTCGTTTTGAAGCCCCTTCGTCCGCTTTCCATATTTCACCATTTCTTGGAATCTCTTTTGCATCTCCAATTCCATACTTACCCGAATTTTTTGCTTGCGGATTCCCGGACAGGCGGAGTGCACTTCCAGTGTTCCTTGACCTGCAAACAACCCCTCGGCTTCCGCGATACACAAATTGAATTCCAGACTCCTACATCATCCCCTCTTTCGTGTTACACAGTATGCACTCAAAAGTTCTGATCAATACAATTTGACCGTCGGGGCTTCGCGTCTCCTCGGGAACCCTTGTCAGCCTATTTTGAAGCCCGTCTGACCACTTTCCACAACCATTTTTTGCAATCTCTTTCGCAGATCGTTGGGTTGGCGGGTTTAGACAATTTCCAATTCCTAGTTGTTATTTTTTATGCCCGCCACCTTAACACTTCTTTCCAAGTATATGCAATAAGTATATAACTTCTCCATAAACATGCAGAACAGATCTTTCCAGGAAATGGGACATCTATTACAGATGAGAATATATTAGCCCTTCTTTTCCGTCTTCTATACTTAACCAAATTCCCGTTTCTTTTTTCCCTGTACTTTATCTTGCTTGTCACTTAGTCATTTTTCAGAAAATGTCTAACTGCACGGGTTGGCAGACTCACGGGTTCACATTTGCACTCTTGCTTTTATATTGCAACTCCGACCAACCGCTTCCCCATTCCATACCCAACCACTTCTCCGACCGCGGATTCTTGGGTAGGCGGGCTCTAGATTTCACTTCTATTGTTCTGTGACCTGCAAATAATACCTTGACTTCCATGACATACAAATTTACAACTGGACTCACATCATACCGTCTTCCGTATTACAGTCTACCTATCATGCCCTCTTCCGTGGTACACATTTTGCACTGATAACTTCTAAGACATAGAATTTGACTGTTGGGTCCTCACGTCTCCTGTGGAACTATTGTCACCCCATTTTGAAGCTCGTCTGTCCACTTGCCATACTTCGCCATTTCTTTGAATTTCTTTCGCGGATCATCATGTTGGCGGGTTCAAGAAATATCCAATTCCTAATCGTTGTTTCCTGTGTCCGTGTCCTTTGCAATTAGCAATTAACAAGTATATATAAGATCTTATTTCTAAGTGTTACACCTCAAAATTACTCACTTTGATAGTGTCACAAGTGTCGTCATTACGAGTGTTGTAAGTGTCGCATCTTGTCCGCAAGTGTCGCATTTTGACTATAAGTGTTGCAAGTGTCACAAACATCATACTTCCATCTTGCATATGTTGTGCCTCTAACGACATCATAAAGACACTTAAGACACCTCAAAGGTTAGTTTGGAAGAAGAGAGATCACTTGACAGGACGTACAAGCCTTTTGCTATTGGAAAAACCACTAAAAAATGAATTTTGGAGAGGAGCGCTCCCCTACCCATTGTCAGGGAGTGCTGGCACTCCCTAAGCCTATTTGGGGGAGTGTTTGAGCACCTTGTGCACCCTTGTGGGGGAGCGCTACCCTTTTATGAGCAAGTTTTGGGTTTGTTGAGGCAAATCAAGGAAGAATCCCTCAATTCCTAAAGGTGGTTGCATTTGAATAGATGGTCAAGGCATGATCTTAGGGAAGATCCTCAACTAAAGGAGAGGAATCCTCAACTCATCCCAAAGATCTCTCAAGTGGTTGGACCTCTCCAAGGTTATATAAGGAGGCCTTCTCATGGTGAAAGGCACAATAGAGACTAGAGATTGATACCAAACTTATGATCCTATAAGTGGTATTGACAGAGAATGGAGATTGAGAATTACATCAAACTTATGATCTCATGAGTGAGATTCCATCAAAGCAATTGGTGGAAATTATTTGAGCAAAGGGGTTGGACAAGGAGAATTGGAAGAAGCGGTTGCACCTTCATTCAAAGGATTGTAAGTACTTTTACTTATTCTCACTAATATAATCAATGCTTGGCCCATTTCTTTCAAACTTGTGCTTGTTCGACATGAGTTTGTTTGCAATAGATGGATCTATGTTTGAGCTAATATTAGTAGAGTAGGAAGTCTTTTGTACCTTTGTTTGTTTTACAGGACCTATCAGGGAGCTCAAGATCAAAGCTCAGCCTAGAATTTGCAAGAACAAAAGTTGCCAATAAGGTACATATCTTTCTTCTTATCTAACATTTATTAGCTTGATTAGATCTAAAAGGAAGTCAGTGTCCATGTTAAGCACTTTTCTGTCTTGGCCTTAGGAGTCTAGAGACCAAGAGGGAATCCACTTGTCCGCAGGGGGATTCACCTACAACATAAATTGGTGACTCCACTGGGGAGGAGCTCTGATTTTTGTTTCCATTCCTAGATCTTGTTTTGGCCCTTTGCCCACTGATTTGACCTTCTCCATATTGTATTTTTTATTCTTAGATTTGTTTGATCGCCTCTTTATTTCATCATGATCACCCTGATTGACTGAATTTCTTTGATTTTTTGAGTTTCTGGGCTTTTTTCTGAGATTTTGCAGTAGAGTGCTCCCTTTCCCTTGCTATAAGGGCGCAACACTCCCTGTTGGTCTTACACAGAGTGTTGGAGTGCTCTGGTACCCCTTACACCAGAGCGCTACCCCATTTTCAATGAAAAACCCTCTAGTTTTTCAATTTCTGGGTTCATTTTTTGCCTTTTGCATTTGCTCAGGGTCTCACACTCTTAGTCCATCTTGGTATTGGCCTTCAACACTCTGTTTTCTAAGGATTCATCCTCTTTTGTTTGGATTTTTTGACATTTGTCCTTACTTTGCAATAACTCTTTGTCCTTGACGATTTGGAGTCAATTTGTTGTTTTCTTCTCATTTATTTGAGTGAGTGAAAACTTTGTAAGGAGTTTCAAAGGTCTTTTGTACTTTGCTTTCTGATCCTTGAGTCATCTTGTCCAATCTCTTTTCCCTTCCTTTTGAGTTTTTGGTTTTATGTTTCTTGTTTGATCATAACAAGGGTGTCTTTTTGTTTATGTGAAGTTTGCTTCCAGATTGCTTAAATCTCACAACTCTTGAAGTCTGATTAGCATAGGAAGCTTTAGATCTACTTGTTATCAGTCACATATAAACATTTTAGCATTGCATTGGATTCCTTACTGAGGACTATTGCATGAGGTCATTTCATCTTAGTGTTTGACAGTGAAAGGCAAATCCTTCTCCTTCCTTTAATTAGACATTCATTGAAAGAAAAGATTGCTTATCATTTCTTATGCATGTTTTGGGAACTGAGTCATAATATCATCAATCTTCACTCTCATACACCTCTAAGTAAACAACAACCACTAAAATCGATGCTTAACTAAAATTTATTAGACTTTTTACATCTTTGTTAGCAAACCTACATTAGTTTAAGGTGTAGGGCTTTGGAATAGGTGTAAAGGATAACTTTCCAAAGCTATCAAACAAAATTAGCATCTTGCGACAGGGAGAGCAAATCCAATTGTCGTATAGGCTTTATGGGATCCCCCTCTCACATAGGGGTTATGCACGAGGTCGCATTTGAGTGAGTTACGAAGATTATCCCTCCGTGGCCCAACTGTTTGTAGTGGTTAGATTGTATATTGCGGGTGACTTGAAGGTATACCCACGATTATGTGTGGGAGCCTCTCGAGTTGATTTTAGACTTATTATCCTGCCCATACATTTCGACTAGACTGTCGACTGTACCCACCCAAGGGATGACTATGAATTGGTGACCTTAGTAGCCATAATCTTTAGGGTCTCACACAAGGTGATGGTGAAGGGAAGTCTCACTGTACCTGGAACAGACGTTGGTCAAACTCACTCGGGCTCCTTGGAGGGTAAATCCACAATTACTGCGTGGAATCTTACACTAAGGCGTAAGTCCGTTAAGCAGGTCGCCAACGTAACTGATCCACCTTCTCTATCCCCGCCTCTTCCTATTTTGATCTCACAACGTTGGATTTCATCACCAACTAGTGGTTTCATTGTGGGAGGGTTTTGTTTGATTGTTTTCTTCTCAGATTCACAGCGTATGTTGGTTGTGTTACTTAGTGGACCTTAGGTCGAGTCAGTGTTATTGGCATCAAATCCTGAGAGTACCAATGGAGGAATCGCTTTTCATGGGGAACCTTATACCTTTCCTTCTTTTGGAAACTTTGGTCCTCCGTACATTGCCACACTGAGTCTTTCGGGACTCACCATCGGATTACCGGTTTGGTTGTTCCCCACTCTGGTGGTCTCGAATCCTCCCAATGTTTCAACTGCACCTAATCCGTTAGATGTCAGTACGCCACCCACACATCAACCTCATGTCGATTTTTCATCTTCCTCACCCATTAAGTCTCCTTCCCTTTCTCTTTCTTTGCCTAGTGAAATTTCTAAAGCAAGTAGCCATGTTGATCAGAAGAAGAAGAAACAAAAAGAGAAGAAGAATAAGAGCCCGAAAAAGACCAAGGCTCCAACAACATCAGATGTTGATTCCCAACAACCAGTTACTGTTAATAGTACTAGGAGTGTTGATGAGGTCAACAACATTAAAATTAAGAATCCGAAACCCAAATTCCCTTGTAGTCTTTGTAAGGGTGACCACTTTCTAAGGGATTGCCCTGGTATTCCCAAGGTCTTAGAAATGTGGTCCTCCACGTCATCGAGCTCTGCTGGTCATGTCGGTGATACGCCATCAACTAGTGATGTCAAGGTTGGTAAGAAGAAGACAACTACCAAATTTCCTTGTATGTTATGCAAAGGCAATCATTATTCTCACCTTTGTCCTCGCATGGACGAGGCTTCTTCTCTTTTGGAAAAACTTCAACTTCGAAAAGGTTATCGTAAGCTTTCCCCCAACCCATGATTAGTTGATGGACTGGTCAATCCAGTTCCATCTTCGGTCAGTCTGGTTGATCAGGTGGTCAATGTAGTTTCCTCCTCGATTGAACCACAAACCCAAGTAGGTTATCCAGTTCCATCATCTATCATCCCTACTCTTCATCAAAAGAGTGTAACCCAAGTAGTCGATCTATTTTCATCCTCGGTCGACCCCACTCTCCCGTTAGAGAGTGACACCAAAGCGGTCGATCCATTTCCACCCGTCGACCCCATTCTCCCCTTAGAGAATGAAACCCAAGTGGTCGATCTGGTTCTGTCATCGGTCGATCCCACTCCTCCTTTGACGAGTGCCCAAATGACTGATCCAGTCCTGTCATTGGTCAGCCCCACCCTTCATCCAAGAGTGTCAATATGGTTGATCTGGTTCCGTCATCGGTCGATCCTACTCTCCCTCTAGAGAGTAAACCCGATACTGCCCACCTTGTTCTCGTTGATACATAATCCACCATGCTGGGGGGCATTCCTCATTCTCCCGTGAAAACCCCTCCAAGCAATGAGGCCATCCTTTTTTATTGGGGTGCGCTAACTGGACCTCATATTCCCTCTCACATTCCTTTCCATATTACAGTACAGGTTTATGGTCGGGACATTCCTCAAATGCCGATATATGAAGGTGCATCTGTTAGTATTTTGTCCTCTGTTGCTTGGCACGCTTTGGGTTGTCCTCAGCTTGCGCCGGTCACACAGAATCTATTAGCTTTTAACAGAAGAACCAATCAACCTTTAGGGACCCTTCCTCTGTTTCCCATAACTTTGGGAGGGAAATCTGTCTTTATTGACGTCATGGTAGTCCAAGACCCCTTGGATTTCACTTTACTGCTTGGGCGGGATTATGTATATGTCATGAAAGCTATTGTGTCCACTCTTTTTCTTGTGATATCTTTCCCTCACGATGGAAAAATTGTTACTATTAATCAACTTTCCTTCATCGGTCCTGACTGGATTACTTCCGTGAATGGTTCTTATATGACGACAGTATCTCCCCCGCCACATGTCAATTATGTGGCGTTATCTCCCATGACTTCAACTTCAGATGATTTGGATCTGGTAGTTGACATGGTGATCTCTTGAGTAGGAGTATTGGAGCCTGATCTCCTTACCCCTGATGAGACCCTCGCCATGTGTTCCTTCTAGAGTGATTTTCTTCCATCCAATGAAGCTCTCTTGGAAGCCATGATCGAGTTTTGTCCCTTGACATGGTGTCCTTCCAGAGCGTTATTCTCTTGGAAACCATGATCAAGAAGAGTCCACGAACATAGTTTTTCTCTATGTGGCAAGCTCRTTAAAAAATGAAACAGAGGTCATGAGCATACTTTCTCTTCTCTGTGGCAATCTTGTTAAAAAATGAAACATAAGCTTTGAGCATGGTTTTCCTCTCTGTAGCAAGCTCGTTAAAAAATGAAACAGATATCCGGGGATTGAACCCGGAGCCCTGAGCATAGTTATTTTTCTGTGTCAAGCTCGTTAAAAAATGAAACAATCACCTCTCTTGAACCTTCTTTTCATCCACTCTTATCCTTTTTCTCCGTCTAGTAGAGAAATTGGTGACAACCTCGAAGTCCGTGAATGAATTGAAGCTTGGAGGGCATATCTCCAGCCTTTGATGATCATTCTGGAGTTAAGCCACTAGATTTTAAGCCGGGGGCATGCCGAGCTTAGTCTTTGTTCTTTCTCGTGCTCGTAAATACATGAGAATGCAACCGGGTAAACTTTTATCACTTTTTCAGACTCACATGGATATACGAAAAAGGAACCCCTTGGAGTCATCTTTAAGCACTTTTCAGGCTCTATAGACATGAAAATATTGCCGAGTGATATTCCTTCCTTTCCCACTCGTTAAAAGGTTTGAAAGGGCATCTTTCAAGTGATAATTTATCTCTTTTTTGGCCTCGCGAGACTAACATTACGAAAAATGACAACATTGTAGTCATCTTTAAGTTCTTTTCAGACTCTCTAAATATGAAAAATCACCGAGTTTACCTTCTTTGGACTCGTTAAACAATCATACATTGAAGGGCCCATATGGGACCGAACCCTTACTTCTTCCAGTTCATTAAATAAAGGAAGAGAGACTTACCGAAGGTGAGTCATATTGAGCATGTGTTACCCTCCTCAAGCTTGTTAAATTAGAAAGAGGTACTCGTCTATCTGGATGGGGGGAAAAGGGCCCATATGGGACCGAACCCTTACTTCTTCCAGTTCATTAAATAAAGGAAGAGAGACTTACCGAAGGTGAGTCATATCGAGCATGTGTTACCCTCCTCAAGCTTGTTAAATTAGAAAGAGGTACTCGTCTATCTGGATGGGGGGAAAATTGAAAGAAGCAAGCGAAGCAGTTTTTTGAGAACACTACCAGTAACTTGTATGGTCGCCCTTGAACATGACACTTTGTCTTTGCAAGAATTTTAATCCGCTGAACCTCTGCACTGAGCCAATCCTCTGAGTTTCTTTTACTCCTTTGGGTCACCTGACGAAAGTCACAGCATCCACTGCATCATCAAGTTTTGGTCCATGTCATGTTTCTGCTGATGTGCCTCAATGTTCAAGGGAAGTATTTGCCTCGAGAGTCAGCCATCACAAATATCCCATTTCAATACCCGTGTCAGTCTATGTTCATTTGATCCACCAATTACATCTCCGTGTCAGTTTTGTGTCGTTGATGGGGGATACACCAAGGCCCTCCTTTGAGGAATATATTCCTATTGACTTCAACACATTATCTAGGAACTAGACTTAGAAACCAGTTAGTACCTTGGGACCTTCATACCTCAATGGCAGGCCTCCTCGTGTCCGATAGTGGGTTTACATCATTGACCTCTGATCGGATGATTCCACAGATGTTCAACTTTAGCTCATCTATTCACATTTGTCAGAATGTACTAGGTACCTTGGGAATGATTGACATCAATGGTTGTCTCCCTCGCACTTGTTAATGGTTTACTTCATTGACCGGTAATCAAGTGGTTTCTGCCATGTTCAACATCAGGACATCTATTCACATGGTTAGATTTGTACTACATCGGGATCGGTAAGAAGACCCTGGGTTGATTTTCCACTCTTATGTATACTTTGCCCAGGTTGCGAAGGAGTTTTCTTTTGAACTATGACACATATACTATTACATAGATCCACTTTGTATTGGTCGTGGCTATGTCTTGTCATCTCATAGATCCACTGTGTATTCTTCGTGGCTACGATCAGTTCAGGTCATAGGAGTATAGATCCACATTGTATCTTCAATGGCTATACCATTTTGTCAATATAATTATGGATCTGCAGTGTATTTTATGGCGGCCATACCTAAAAAAGTATTTATCACTCAAGCACAGGTATGCTTGCCTTGGGTTTGAAACATGTCATAATATTTGTTTGATGGTTGTGTGCAACTTTTTCCGGTTTCTCTGCGTTCATACCCTTGCCCGAAAAATTCTACAAAGTACTTCAGTCATCATCATCTTCTAACTTTGTACTTTGGGGGGCAATCTGTTACACCTCAAAATTACTCACTTCGATAGGGTCGCAAGTGTCGTCATTACGAGTGTTGTAAGTCTCGCATCTTGTCCGCAAGTGTCACATCTTGACTATACGTGTTGCAAGTGTCACAAACATCATACTGCCATCTTGCATATGTCGTGCCTGTAACGACATCATAAAGACACTTAAGACACCTCAAAGGTTAGTTTGGAAGAAGAGAAATCACTTGACAGGAGGTACAAGCCTTTTGCCATTGGAAAAACCACTAAAAAATGAATTTTGGAGAGGAGCGCTCCCCTACCCATTGTCAGGGAGTGCTGACGCTCCCTAATCCTCTTTAGGGGAGTGTTTGAGCACCCTATGCACCATTATGGGGGAGCTCTACCCTTTTCTAAGCAAATTTTGGGTTTGTTGAGGCAAATCAGGGAAGAATCCCTCAATTCCTGAAGGTGGTTGCATTCGAATAGATGGTCAAGGCATGATCTTAGGGAAGATCCTCAACTGAAGGAGAGGAATCCTCAACTCATCCCAAAGATCTCTCCAATGGTTGGACCTCTCCAAGGTTATATAAGGAGGCCTTCTCATGGTGAAAGGGACAATAGAGACTAGAGATTGATACCAAACTTATGATCCTATAAGTGGTATTGACAGAGAATGGAGATTGAGAATTACATCAAACTTATGATATTATGAGTGAGATGCCATCAAAGCAATCAGTGGAAATTAGTTGAGCAAAGGGGTTGGACAAGGAGAACTGGAAGAAGATGTTGCACTTTCATTCAAAGGATTGTAAGTACTTTTACTTGTTCTCATTAATATAATCAATGCTTGGCCTATTTCTTTCAAACTTGTGCTTGTTCCACAAGAGTTTGTTTGCAGTATATGGATCTATGTTTGAGCTAATCTTAGTAGAGTAGGAAGTCTTTTGTACCTTTGTTTGTTTTACAGGACCTATTAGGGAGCTCAGGATCGAAGCTTAGCCTGGACTTTGCAAGGACAAACGTTGCAAATAAGGTACATATCTTTCTCCTTCTCTTTCATTTATTAGCTTGATTAGATCTAAAAGGAAGTCAGTGTCCATGTTAAGCACTTTTCTGTCTTGGCCTTAGGAGTCTAGAGACCAAGAGGGAATCCACTTGTCCACAAGGGGATTCACCTACAACACTAAGTATGAAATTAGCAAGCGTTAATGCTAAACCAGGATTTGAGGAGATCTCCCATTAATACGTATAAAACCAAAATTTTTGAATGGTTATATTATCCCTTCCGAGTGTTAATTTCAAACATCATGGAATGTCATTTGCTGATCATCCGGTTGGTCCGTTCACGAAATGTTCAATCCTCAATTCCAAAAACGAGTCCGACCGACCGTTTCCCTATTCCATACTTAACCACTTTCTTAGAATTCCACAAATATACAAACCGACCCTTTAACTTCCCCATCATGCTCTCTTCCATTTTACACGTTTTGCAGTCAAAAATTATTATACATAAAATTTGACTGTCGGACACTCACCTCTCCTGAGTATCCCCCGTAATCCTATTTTAAATCCCGCCTGACCGCTTTTTCAGACCTTGCCATTCCTTCCTTGCTCTTCCCCGTCTCCATCACCTTCACACTTGTCTATAATAAAAAAATGTTTATATATATATATATATATATATCTTGTTTCTAAATATGCAATTAGTGACCTTTAATTATAACAACTCTTCGTGCAGGAACTGTATAGATTGTCATTGATGAGTGAAAGGCTCGAGGAGATCTCCTATTAATACGCATTAAACCAAGATTTGTGGAGGGTTATATTATCCCTTCTGAGTGTTGATTTCAAAATCATGAAATGTTGTTCGCACGTCGTCAGGTTGGCACGTTCACAAAACCTCCAATCCTTAATTTCTCTTCGTCGTACCCACCACCTTCACACTTCTAAATATGCAATAAGTAAGCTTTACTGCTAACAACTCATCATTCAACACCCATAGAGATTGTCATTAATGAGCGAAAGGCTCGAGGAGCTTTCCCATTCATAAGCATTGAAGCAACATTTGCGAAGAGTTATATTATCGCCTTCAACTATTCATTTCAACCATCGTCTAGAGAAAACGAATGTTCTCATAAACCTATGGCATCAACTCGACAACAGTTTTGTGGAGATACAGTGAACATCTTCGGGCACGAGGACCAGAACTTCGAGTGGTTTAGGGCATATTCTTTTTACTCATCCCCTGTCGCCCATAATGAAGTAATTTGGACCTCTGGGATTGCTCGTGCAGGCTGTGTCTCTGAAGTTTTTGACTGTAAGGAGCTGGTCTCTTGGTGCGCTGATAAATTTATTTCGGACCAAAGAATTATTCCACTGCGGGACCGCTCTTCTGTTTCTTTGTCACCTCAGGTCTTTCACCATATGTTAAGATTGTCGGAGCCAACATTGACGTTCAAAGGAGAAGATTCCAAGCAGTTCCTAAGAAAGCATAAAAATGGGTTGGACCTCTTTCCCGAGTTCTTGGAAGACCCGATGGTAGTTCTTGAAGATATCACAAGCTTGCAGGTTAGTTCATTTAGAAATCCATTACAGGAAATTTCCTGGTTGTTTACAAGAATAATGGGACATGAGTCCAAAACAACTATTTCTCGGATGGCTCTTTATATTTTGTATTTCACAGTCAAGGAACAAGCCATATTTTATTTGGGCAAGCTAATTTCCCATGAAATCTGTTCCCAATTGTCAAGCTTCAAAAAGGAGAAGAAATTTTATATGTCACCCTACTTAGTTTTTGTGATAGCACATTGTTGCCAGTTTCCAAAACTGTCTTTGTCCATGAAGGTAAACTGGGAATTCGACCGAGTAACGTTCTGGTACCAAGCCTTGTGGAAGCACAAGGCCTCCGATTGTTTTTATGAGGTTTTTAATGGCTTTGTGTCTGTTTTCAAAGTTTTGTTGTTAGGAGAAGATGCTCCCCGCATAGATGACCAGGCAACCAGGTTTTTGGACAGGAAGGGGGCACTTGAACATATGGATAACTACACTTTGATAAGGATTTTTGGCTCCAGGGAAAAACCTGCTCTCCTTCCATGTCACATTATGGACATAATGTTTGTTACAAAAGTAGAAAGGAAATACAACTACTGATTGCATCTATTCCAAGAGAAGAGAAAAAAACAATTCATTGCTCTGCCTTGGAAAGTTGAGACTTCGTGTTGAGGAACGTTAACAAAATTGACGAATTCGCAGCCCATTTTAGTAACTTGAACCTAAGATATGCTGAAAGCCTAAGAGGGTTTGACCCCAATAATTGTTTTTTACAACATTTACAAACACTTGGCTTTGACAATTCTTTTTTCAAAAAACACCGAACCGAAAACATAGACACTGATGCCAATGCTCTTGCTTCTAATGCCGACGACCTAGACACATTGCAAATCACCACTGAATTGTACAAGCAACAGGGAAAAGGCATTAGGAAGCAAATAGCAAAAGGGGTCATATGTACCATCACAGTAAGTCTATACTGATCACATCCTGCTTTGTTTATCAACCCAGATATTCCACTTTTTTAAATAGAAATGTCTAGCCAAAGACTGATACCTTTCAATTTATTCTTTTCAGGTATTAGACTCTATCGTCGCCCACTTTTTCTTTCCACGATCCTATTTCTTGTGCATATTTCTCTTATGGTCCGCGTGAGCCCCAATCCTAGTCTATATGACAAACACATTTAAATTTCCAAGAATATGTAACATACAATATTATTTTTTGATATACTTCAAATACAACTGTTTTTTATCTTCTTTTATATTTATGTCCTCATAATTTTGTTTCTTCCACTATGCTTATTGTCCGCGGGAGCCTCAATCCCAGTCTATATTACAAATGCATTTAAATTTCCAGGAATATGTAACTTTTTTTATATATTTCATATTAAATTGTTTTTTTATCTCCTTTTATATTTATGTCGTCATAAATTTTTATCTCCCACTATGTTGAATGTCAAGAAATTGTATTTATTTAATTTGAATATAACCTTTTTTTGTCCTGCCACATATAGAGACAAAATAGACAAAAAATTTCAACATAGCAAAATAGATTATATACTTTCAAAAAAGCTGCAGTTTCCATCTGCCTCCGCTACTTTTTCCCATCCCTGTGCATTTATTCCCAATTCAACCCGGCAGGGACTACGCTGCCACACAACACTTGTTTACCAATGATATTGGAGTTCTCCATTATTAATAATTCACATGGAAACATATTAATATTGTCTTTTATTAAGACTTGGTCTTTAATAAGAGAATCCAATTCAACTACCTAGGCATCAAGGTCTCCTTCTCACATGTTGAGTGTGGGAGTATCACAAAGTTTTTATTTCATTTTTTGCTATTAAATGTCACAATTTCATTTAATTTAATTTATTAGTAATGTTCATCAATGAGCAAATTTAATTAATGGAATTTGAGAAAGAAAAGTAAATAAAAAGATAATGGAGACATTGAAAGTGACTTTAAAAAGAGGAAAGTAAATATATCAAGGCTTGACTTAAGAAAGAGATGGAGAAAGACAAGGAGAGAAGAGATACAAATATACAAATTTGAACTCAATGAAATTCCTCTAAGGAAATATGCTAATAATTATAGCTCTTAATATTTGAGGTCAAGAAAAAATGAGTGATATGTCACAATAAACATGTATTAGAAGAAAAGACCTATAAGATTGTAATGAATGAAGGGTGGTGACTTCAAATATACGGACATGCGATCCCTCGCATAAGACCTTGGTGCGGGGGCTGCAATACCATGCGGTATTTTTTCTGGACTTTTTTCGTCTGTCTCTTTTCTTGTCCACCATTTTTTATCCTTTTCCATGCGGTTTGATCTGACTTGTTGGGACACATGTCTATATCTTCCTTTTCAGTATTGTTGATCCATGGGATAAATGGACGCAAAAGAACTCCTTGATTATGACCTATCCCCCTTGCATGTGGGGGCCTTCCGCTGTGATTCCGAGTTCCTGCAATGTTGGTTGAAACCCATCCTGACACCACTTTTTCCCATAGATGACATCCAGAACAAAGAGCCCGAGGATTGCGCAAGTGCGGGTGGGGATAACCCCCTATCACATTTATCAACTCGCAAAGATGATGATATATCTTTCGATCCTCCTCGCGCATCCATTCTTCCCCCTCTCGCAGATCAGGGATTAGCCATTCTAGCTATCCTTCCTCCCTCTTCTCCTCCTCCTAACTCAGACTTATCGCATTGATCGAATTGTCTCCTGAGGTGAGGGTCTCTCCCATATTTGAGTTTTCCTCAATCACAAAAGAATTTTAGGCCCTCTCATAAGTGTATAAAGGAAAAGAAGGGGGCGATTCAGATGGTGGTTGGCAAAGATATCCCTGTTGCAAAATTTCTACAATATGCAGGCCAGACTTTGGTGGGTAGATTCTATGGGAAAAACCTTGGGAACAAAGCTCTACATTTCTGGCTGGAAGAACAACAATTTCCACTCTTTGGATATGTCCTGATAGCACATACTTTGGTTTAGGGTTGGATTGCTGATCCAGGTGGATATCGGTGGCCACCCACCTTTTCCAAATGGCTCAAAACGACTTTTTGGCAATTTACTATTTTTAGCAGTTTTTT
>ML779221.1:611335-623252 GCA_009831015.1 Picea engelmannii
ACCATCCTCAACCATTCCACGGGATTGATTTCATCTTTATCTTCATCTCCTGTAAGTTTAGATATTTCCATTGATTCTTAATTGAAGTCCAATCCCAACTCTTAACTCACAACATCAATATATTAAGGATAATGATACAAAATGGTTATAATCCTTTCTTCAATATAATATTCTATGTTTCTTCTTTCCAATGGTTTTTGAATAAGCTCAATCGGACATCTCAATAAACATTTACAATAGTTTTAAGTAAACATACCTTTGAAACCCTGATTCAAAGTCTGTCCTCCTAGCTGACCTCCTTTCTGATGTATCTCTACAATTTTGGCCCTTTTGACTATGAAATTGCGATATGCAATCCTCTAATATGTCCTCTCTTCAATGCCACAGGTCTGAGAAAAATTGGATGTGCCAAGTGGAAGCTGTGGTAACTTCCCCACACCTTGTTGATTTCTGACCTTTCTAGGAGAGTGAACTTGTACAACGTGCCACGTAAAAAAAAATTGATATCTGATCTTGAAAATTGTACCAAAAATAATACAGGCCATCCTCTTTGCACTGCAATAGGTCTCACATTATTTGGAGCCTTGATGAAGAAGATATGGTGATTTTACTGGGAACACATGTTTGAGACTAATCGAATACACTATCTTCCACATAGTGTATCTCCAAAATTGTGATGACCCAGAAGCTGAAATTTTTACCACAATGACCTTGATATGTCCTATAAATAACCTCCAATTTTCTCCTTTTGAAGTGGCTCTGAGAAAACGTTATCGTGAAAATTAGAAAAAAATGTATTGAGGAAGCAAAACCCTAGGATCAATGCTCTCATAGCAAATGTAATGGTCCAAATGCTTAAATTATCATAAAAGAACATAAGTACAAACCATGTATAGAATGTGCGCGTGGAGCACAACTGCAAGATAGGTAATTTACACAATAACTCCTTAAAGAATAGGGGAACCCCCTCCAAATAACTAAATAACTTCATACATCACAATTCATCTCTCCAATAATGAATACGTGATCTCTTATATATAGCTATTCATACTTGCATGTGAGGCCCCTTTACTACTAGGCCAACCCTATTAAATATATATTTACACATTACATGTACATTTAGGCCGATATATGCCCCCCTTGGGGTCATATCATATACATTTAACCATATATATACCCCCCTTGGGTCATAACAATCTAATATTATTTCATTTTTGTTGAATTTTCAATGAACTATGGCTCATGTATTTAATTCAATTTTTTGTTTAGCTTTTAACTTGAACCATAACTACTGCAACAAACCAAGATCAGAAGAAGAATAACCATGCAAAAGAACACAAGAAGTATTATGGGAAACCCTTCTCAACAAGGGAAGAAAACCCAACCAATCCTTTGCTATATTCTTCAAGAGAAAGACCTCCCACACCATCACCAAACCTAGCACACAATAGGGTGTTGTAATTCTCATAATTTCAGACCACAACTTCTGAAATCATGAGATGACACAATGTTAAGTGTGTTTCTTCAATGATGATTCACCTTTATTTATATAATACTTGTCACATCAAATGATGTGTCTATTGGCACAATAGGGCTGACCTTAATAACTCAAAATATAATTAATAATTACCATATTAATTATCTTTTATATTAATTATCTTTTACATTAATTATCTTTTACATTAAGGTGGGGCTGATATGTACCCTTTACATAACAAATAAGGTTACAGGTAAGTTTGACTCTTGAACAATATAGCAAGGGATCTCATACACCCACTAGTGCTCAACCACTAGGGGCACATCCATCTGTGCTCAGCCACAAGGAGGTCTCTCTATCTCACTGCGTCTCACAGGAGAACCTCACTCACTAGTCCTCAGCCACTAAGATCACGTTCACCTGTGCTCATCCACAGGCATGTCCAACTCATTAGACCTTCTTTCTCACTGCGTTACATAGGAGGGTCATATGGAGTTCATCATTTCAACTCTCTGCTTAGAGGAGGCTAATACATCATTTCATCTCTGTCTCAGAACGATGCACCCAACTCATGGGATTTCACACATTCATCTGTGCCTAGCCACAAGAACATCCAACTCAACAGATGTTCTTTCTCACTGCGTTACATAGGAGAATCATCTGGAGTATCATCTCAATTCTCTGCACAGTGGAGGCCAACACAACGTTCCAATTTTGTCTTAGATAGGAACCATGCACCCAAATCAAGGGCTCTCTCTCAGGTCCGTGTCCTGGAGGATGTCTCACGTAGCTGTAATCATCAACACTCCCTCTCATCTAGGGAGGCATTCTCCATTAGGCCATGTCTTGCATGGAAGTACTCGAACTTTGTCTTGGCTGTAGTCATCAACACTCCCTCTCATCTAGAGAAGTATTCTTCACCAAGCCAGTTTGGTGAAGATATCAACAATCTTCTCATGTGTAGGAAGGTACTGTACGTGCACTGCTTTCCTCTGCATCATGTCTCTGAAAAATTATATTTTATCTCAATGTGTTTTGATCTATCAAAAAACACATGGTTCTCAAAGAGCTTAACACAACTCTGGTTATAATCATAGAATTCATCTCATGATTAAGTAAATCTGTCAGAAGCTTGTGAAGCCACATTGCTTCGCAGACTGCCACACTCAATGTTATATACTCTGATTCTGCGGTACTCAAGGCCACAGAGCTTTGTTTCCTGCTGCACTAGGAAGCCATGGTAAACTCCAATGGTAAAACAACACCTGAATGTGCTCTTTTGGTCCACTGTACTCTTTGTTAAATATTTCTCAGCATATCCCTACAACTCAAGTTCACATTGGAGGCATATCTCAGGCCATATCCAACTGTGCCTCGTATGCTTTACGACTATTCAGTGAGTCTGTCTCGACTGACTCATGGATTGAATAAGCACATTCGATGCATAGCATATATCAAGTCTGGTGTTAACCAAATACATCAATGATCCAATCAGTTGTCGATACACATGTGGATCAATCTCGTCTGAATCATCATCATTTATTTTTCGTCAAATCCATCACCATCGATGTAGACATGGATTTGCATTCTATCATACTGAACTTCTTTAATATCCCCGTTGTATATTTTCCTTGACTTTTAAGAAAAGTCTCATTGGTCCTCTATCATACTTCTTGTCCCAAGAAGTAGTGCATCATACGCAGATCCTTCATCTTGAAATAATAAGTCAAAGCTTGCTTGTATCCAACAACATGGCTTCCTGAATAAGTCATCAAAATTAGGTTCTCGTCACCAACAATGTAATAATGTAGGTTTGGATCGACAACACTCTTGCTGAAACCCAAACTCATCAAGAATCCATCTATCTGATGTAGTTTCCAACTCATGGATGGTAACACAGATGGAAGTGCATTGGGCTACTGGATCAATATGTCTCATCATAGTTCACTCCCTCTGCTTGTGAGAATCCTCTGATTACAAGTCTCATTTTGTATTTCTCGACATTTCCATCAGCTGCATGTCTTTCTACCTCTTGCAGAGTTTGTCAAGCCCATACATGCCTTTTATGACCTATTGCAATGTCCCTGGGAATATCAAATGGAACAACTGGATCAACTGTATCAATGGATATCTCCCTCTGGACTGCTGAAGAGGAAGAAGGTATTGTCTCTCTTTCTCAATTAGTTTGACTTCTTTTGAGTCAAGTGACTCCCTCTGAAGTATGAAGGATAAGCATCTTCCTTTGATGTTAACCTGTCTGGAACAAGAAAAAAAATGAAAGGAAACAAGACAAGAATATATTCTAGAGGAGATTCATGAGTACATCTCTAGAATCGGAACATTTGTTGTCACAACTACAACACCTACAACACCTACTTGTAATGTAGCAACCTTAGAAATGTAGGTTAGAGGCATGCTAATTTAAAACACTCAAACTTGGAGTCTTCACTTCCAGTGTGTTGTTCTTCTGAATGCACTGAGACCTCTTTGGGTCCATGATTGCACCAAGGGTTCCTTCCTCCTGGAAGTACCCTTATGACAATGATGCAAATAATATATATACAAGTGCATACCTGAGAGTGTACACCAATGAAGGTTCTTCTTGTTTGTCAATATCATGATGATCAATGACATTCCTCGCTTGTTTTCCTTGTAGCCACATATACCACACAAGTTTCTGATGAAGTCTGCATCAACCTTTACTGCTATATCTAATATGAGAGTATCACATATTAGTAATTATTCCCTTTTGTTGGTGGTCTAACTTGCTATAAATTTTTTAGCTTATCAAGGTCATGTCCATTGTTGACTTTCAACAAAATTCCAAACACACTGTTGTAGCTATCCTTGTATCTCATGCTGCTACTGAACACTGTTATATCTTGAATTCAGATCTGTATTTAAGGGTTTCAATATGGTCTGTAATCAACATATTCATTGCACTTAGGCAAGCCATCAACATCCTTCTATGTTTGTTGGTATATACACCAACACCACCATTAAACACTTGCATCAATATATATGACATCAAAGGATGGTAGATTGGAGCAATAAGACATCATAGATATAGCTCAGAAATTTGACTTATCCACAGGTGTTTTTAAATGTGTTTGTTATCACTGAAATTTCGTCTGCAAATGGTTATAGGAATCCAACATCTTCAAACAGTTATGAGGTCACCCATGGACAAAAATTACCAAAAATCATTTCCAAAAGGTCCAAAAACTATACAACCAGTGATAAAATTAAGGTGTGCTATGACTACATAGGGCGCGCGTGCACATGCGCGAACCAAAAATGCACGAAAAGCACACATGCGCATGATGCGCGACTGTGGTCGCTAAAATCTGCACACACCTGAGAACGACGCATTTATGAGATTGGTCAGCCTCCCACCCACTTAAGGTTCAACTTCCAATTTGATTTGACATCCAAATCTCGGCTGGATCCGACTGGGTGGCTGGTCAAAGACCTAAAAATGCCCTAAACAACTCGTTTTCACACTTAAAGTTGGTTGCACAATACCTCAAAGTGGTGCTATAAAACAAGGCCATGGGTGCACTTCATTTTCAAGGAATTCATGGCCATGGGTCCCTTCTTCCTCCAAGGGACCCAAAGTCCCAAAGTCCCAAAGTCCATGGCCTTGGCTCTTGGACCCCCACAACTAAGCTCTTCTTACAACTAAGCTATAACGTTTTTAGCTTATCAAGGTCTCGCCTCAATGTCCTCATGCTGATGTCTCTCTCCTGCACACGGTGGTCTCACCGGCTCCTGACGAGCCAACGCTCTCATCAACTCAACCTCACGCCCACGAGGTCCCACATCTACACATACAAACAACCAAACGATAATATTAACACCTATACATAATACACATGTCATGCTATCTCCAAAATCAACATATCAAAATCACAAACATACCTCGGTGGCCGAACACCTCCCCTGGAGGTAACACCATATCTGGATCACCCCGGAAGTCAACCCCACATTATGGACACTACAGTATGATTGCGGCATCTTCCGCCACACCTATACAGCCTCGACCGTGAAAAAATGGCCACCCTCACCACCACCGCGGCGAATCAAAATCGTCGACCACCGCCTCAGTCGCGGCTTTCGCGTACCAGGTCAGCCCAATAAAACTCTAGGGCCCATCATCGACACCCTCTCTGGAAACTAGGCCACCAATATGGACCCAAAGGCAAAGTCCCCTGCGTTTGTAGTCCGACACTTGTCAAGCTGCCCTACCATCTTGGCATGCAACATCAAACCCCAGGAAAAATGCTCTCCAGCCAGTGCCCTCCCCATAATCCTTAGCTGACCACCACTGATCCGCTAAGTTGCGAGGGACCCATATACCCTCACAATCATCGCTGCCACACAACGATGAACTAACTCATCCATCGACCCGATACTCACCACGGAGCCTGACATGAAGTTCTCCCTCGAACAATACCTCTGACCTAAGGTAGCCAACTTCCCGTCCCCAGGTAACATGGTCTCTGTTGGTAGGGGTGTCCCCTGAAAAGGGAGCCCAGTTAGAAAATACACATCCTCCACCGCAGTGAAGGCTAACTTCTCTCCCTGTACCATAAAACAATGCAGATCCAGATTCCAGATTCAGATAAAAAACTGCAGAAGATACTCCTGTGCCCGTATCAACGGGCACTCAAAGAACTTCAGCAGCCCACAGGTTGCCAAAGTGGCACGAACCCCCGGCTCCTCAATAGCCAAGACATCCCTCAACTGTGACCAGTCCCGCTCTTGCCAGTGGACTGACATCATACAAATGATTGCCTGCAACCACATAAATAGAGTCCTAGATCAGCCATGTCGAACATAAACACATTAAAATCTCCAAAAAAGATGAGTTTTTCACCCATCAGCCTTGCCCCCAAGGCGGGGCTGTTTAACCCACAGGCGTGCACATATGTGTGCCTGTTCGCCCAACAGGTGCACACACATGCACGCCTGTTCATCCCACAGGCGCGCATGAGTGCATGCCTGTCCTCCATACAGAGGAGCATCCATGCGCCCCTATCACGACCACAGGTGTGCATTACCACGCGCCTGTCCACTACACAGCCGCGCACCCATGCGCAACTTTGTAGCAAATAGGCACGCATACCATGCATGCCTTTTTCCCCCTTATGGGTGCACCCATGTGTGGCTATCTGGATAATAGGTGCGCACCCATGCGCGCATATTTTTCGGATCGCCCATGCACTTGGGGACCCACACCCATAAAAACCCCTGTACGACCCTCCGTACAGGCCCTGCCCACAAATTGAAAACCTACTTCTATGCAGGATGATAAGACTACTTACCTAAAGCTCGCTGGTCCTAAATCGACTGCCTCGTTCTCCCGGAATCTCCAAATCTCCTCTGAATACCTCTCGTCTAGTCACTCTGACAGCAGGTACAAATGAGGTGGCAATGTGGGCCCTACAACTATATATAACCCTTTTCGCCAAACTTCCAAACCCCATTCCGGGAGCTCTGGGTGTTTGTTTTTCGATCCGTCTTCAGCCACGGGATCAACATCCCATCATCTACATCACGACAGTCCCCGGGCCATTTTTTATCCTTCGCCCCCGAGGCACCATTTTTTCATACCCCGTCCAGGTATGTATGCTTATGTTCAAAATTATCAAATACATGATTGAATGGTCGATTCTCTTCAGATATTATTCACGTCGGGTATTTGGTTTTCATGTGTGTAGGTACTTGGTCATCATACATTAGCGCAACCCCTTCAGGTATATCATCAACACTGGCATGTAATCATTCCCTCTGAATATCAATTGCATCTCCAGTCACACCCTCTGAAATTTGCCTTTAGGGTCCCCATATCCGGCTCTACAGTACCACCACCTCCATTGCATTTTGGGTACCGTCACCCGGTAGCACTCTCCCCCACATGAGTTGTCCCATTCATAGCACCCCTTTTCACTTTGACACTCATGTTGTTTTTCAACCCTTTAGGGATGGGAGTCCCGATAGTCTTACATCATGTCGTGAATCAAACACATACTCCTCCTCCTCATTTTTGCTAGCTTTCCCAATGGACTCCCAGGTTATCTCTTAAAGGTTCCATTTTGACTGCACCACCGTAGTATCATTAAACCTCCATTTCATCCAAAATCAGTTTGTCCATAAGCAGATTTCCCTCGATTTCATCTACCTCATACATAAACCCACCCATGCCCCCCCCCCCCNNNTCCAACCGTTCTCCAAGCAAATTGTGCCCTAACCGGCCCAACCATATTTCACTAGGGCACCTGTTTCTGTATTTGTACACTCATCCCAAATTATTCTTTATTCATTTGGTACTTGTACAAAGCCTTTGTTTCCAGCATTTACCTATCTTTTTGTCGCCACCTTTGGTGACCTTCTTTGGCAAACACAACCCATGTCGCCCTTGGTTGGGGCACTCCTTATCATATCCTCCCATTGACATCGTCCATATAATCCGAGTATCCCACTTGCCATCTACCTCTGCTCTCTGAGTTTGTTCACTTTGTCCCGCCTCTGGCACAACTTATCCCTTGTCATGTTGTCCCCCTGACACTCGACCTAGTTGATCGGTTGCGACCACTTATACTTTGCATATTCCCCCAACCATGGGAAGTCTTAAGTCTTCACACATCTTGCCTTCGTCCATGTACCTCCTCAGTTCCTCACCTCACTTCATAGATTTCCCGAAACCCTTTGCTTCTTGGAGTCGCGTCCCCCTTTTGTCGACATCAACATAGTTTCCAGAGGGGCAACAATATCTTGACTCTCATTACCTTTCCAATGAGAGGTCTCGGATGGCACAGGGAGAACCATAATTACTCCCTGTTGTTGTTGACCCCTTTAACATTCGAATTCAACATTTTCTCATGTTACGGTGGGTCTTACTTTGCGACTATTGCAGTTGTTTCCTATATTCGCCGAAGACCTCTGAACTTGGCTGGGCTATCAATTCCCATAGCATCCATGATACTTCTTATAGGTATCCTTGCCTACTGTTCAGAGTATGTTTATCATCAGACTCGTCCTCTGCCTTTATCAGAACCGCCCCTGAGGGCGCTGCAGTGATCTACATCAACACATAGTTTCAGTTACTGTACAAACCCTTCTTTTTTGAGTTACATGACACGAGCATGGGGCATGCCCGCCTCATTTGTACACAATTTACTTTACACACCTTATGGAAGGTTGGTTCTACAAGTTCCCTTCTCCCTCCAATGAGTCACTCTTGATACTCCCACTATCACTTTTTCTTACAAACGACACTCTCAGTAGAAGAAACATTGATGAATTTCGGCTATACGTATGCTCCTAACCTCATCCATCAGGGGGCATCTGTTATCACTGAAATTTCGTCCGCAAATGGTTACAGGAATCCAACATCTTCAAATAGTTATGAGGTCACCCATGGACCAAAATTACCAAAAATCATTTCCAAAAGGTCCAAAAACTATACAACCACTGATAAAATTAAGGTGCGCTATGACTACATAGGGTGCGCACAGACATGCGTGAACCAGAAATGCACGAAAAGCGCACATGCGCACGATGCACGATTGTGGTCGCTAAAAGCCGCGCACACCTGAGAACGGTGCATTTATGAGATTGGTCAGCCTCCCACCCACTTCTGGTTCAACTCCCAAGTTGATTTGACATCCAAATCTCAACTGGATCCGACTGGGTGGCTGGTCAAAGACCTAAAAATGCCCTAAACAACCCCTTTTCACACTTAAAGCTGGTTGCACAATACCTCAAAGTGGTGCTATAAAACAAGGCCATGGGTGCACTTCATTTTCAAGGAATTCATTTGCAAGGTTATGCTACTGCTATTCTCTTGGGGAATCCTCTTTTCTCATCAAGATCATACTAGCACCATTACATTTGGGCAATCCATCTCACCTCTTGAGTGGATTAGCTTGGGATTCTTTCACCATTTCTTTCAAGTTTCAAAGTTGTAAGAAGAGCTTAGTTGTGGGGGCCCAAGAGCCCTCCCTTGGAGGAAGAAGGGACCCAAAGTCCTCTTTCTTCTTGGTGTTTTCTTTTCACTAATATAATCCTTGCCATTGGTGACATGAGTCTTATTGGTTTTTTGTTCTTATGTCCTTATGCTCAATAGTTTAGTTGTTCTTTCATTTTCTAGTTTAATTCTTAACTTAGTCTTTTATGTTTCTTTCTCTAACCCTTTCCTTTACAACTGTCTTGCTTAGCTAACCCAACTAAGCTTGTAAGCACCTCTGTTTTGCTCATTTAGGTGACAAAAGAGGCGCAACAGATTTGCGACCATACTAGGGAATGGTATCAATTTCCTACCCCATTTGGGTTTTTCTAGCTCTTCTTTTGGTTTAATTAACATACAGGTACCTAAACCGCCCCAAGCCGACCTGCAAAACATCCAGTTCAAACCTGAATTGAGAGAATTCCATTCAGAATTTTCTTCACGGCCATGTGACAGGTGTGCGCGGGTTTATTGGGTCACAGTCATGCATCGTGCGCATGTGCGCCAAAGTTACTGTATTTTTCAGCCCCCTCCGCGTACCTGCGCCCAAAAGTTTGTTTCAGTCTGTGCATTGGCGCTCAATGCGCCTTTGTCTACCTTGAGACCAGCGCACCTGTGCAGGAAAATACACATTATGCTCCCTCCACTGGCCTACCACATCGATTACGCCGACGACGCCAGCCGTTGGACACAAAATCTCGCTTCGGCAGCTTGGGCCCTCCATTCCCCCTCACATGAACTACTCCACTCTAGCGGCATATGTTTTGGTTCAACAACCAACAACCAAGCTGAGTACACTGCCATCATTGGCCTCCTCGCCGATGCCCGTCATCATCGTATTCGTCACCTTAGCATCTTTCTTGACTCCCAACTAGTTGTCCTCCAACTCAACAATGTGTACCGTGTCCGCGATCCTTGCCTTTTTCGCAAATACCTGCAAGTTAGAATTTTATCTTGACATTTTCATTTCATTACATTTACACATATTGCAAGACAATTGAATCGAATCACAGATAACCTAGCTAACATTGTATTAGATTGGCATATATCACATCAAGATATCTCTACACACATATAAACCATCAAGAGCCTGTCACAACATATATAGATTAGACATCATAAATAACATTAAAAACCACACATGTGAACATCACAAAGACCCCAAAATGTATACTCATATATATAAATCAGTCAACAGTGCCACCAAAATGTTTACATACATAATTCATCATATACAAAATCCGCAGGCCAATGAAGCACCTAGGTACAAAATTGGTGTTACTACACCAAAATGGGCTCACCAACCTATATACAAAATACAAAAATACACAGAGAGACACTCACAGTGCCTCTAGAGCACTAGCTCCTGCCCCTCCCTCAGGCAGTGGTGCCCCACCCACTATTGGTCCCTCCAGACCTGGAGGTAACTGCCCGGTCATCGCAGCACCTGCTACTGTTGCTCGTCGAACCGCGGTCTACCACATCAGTGGAACTCCCAGACACTGCTCCAGGACATCCTAGATGCGTGACCACATGCCCTCAGGCACTCCCTGTAGCATCGTCTCCAAACGACGACGAATATCCTCAAAATCTCCCCTGGCCTCTGCCGGAGGAGCGTGCGATGGCCCAGCACCAGGGTCATCAAAACGATGTGTCCTAGCTGCTCCCTCGTCACTAGCTGGTCTCGCCTCAACGTCCTCGCGCCGACGTCTCTCTCCTGCTCGCGGAGGTCTCACCGGCTCCTGATGAGCCGATGCTCTCATCAACTCAACCTCACGCCCGCGAGGTCCCACATTTGCACATACAAACAACCAAATTATAGTATTAGCATCTATACATAATACACATGTCATGCTATCTCCAAAATCAACATGTCAAAATCACAAACATACCTCGGTGGTCGAACACCTCCCCTGGAGTTAACACCATATCTGGATCACCCCAGAAGTCAACCCCACAGTATGGATACTGCAGTATGATCTATGACATCTGCCGCCACACCTGTGCAGCCTCGGCCGTGAAAAAATGGCAACCCTCACCACCACCGTGGTGAATCAAAATCGTCGACCACCGCCTCAGTCGCGGCTCTCGCGCACTAGGTGCGCCCAATAAAACTCTAGGGTGCAACATCGACACCCTCTCTAGAAACCAGGCTACCAAGATGGACCCAAAGGCAAAGTCCCCTACGTCCGTAGTCCGACACCTGTCAATATGCCCTACCATCTTGGCATGCAGCATCAAACCCTAGGAAAAATGCTCTTCGGCTAGTGTCCTCCCCATAATCCTCAGCTGACCACCACTGATCTACTGAGTCGCGAGGGACCCATATACCCTCATAATCATTGATGCCACACAACGATGAACTAACACATCCATCACCCACATGAGTTTTCCCATTCATAGCACCCCTTGGCACTTTGACACTCATG
>ML779221.1:636586-675885 GCA_009831015.1 Picea engelmannii
AAAGATTAGGCCCAACATTTCAAAGAAACTTTACTGCAACTAGTGATGGTACTACAACTGGTGTTGTAACTGGTATTGCAATTGGTGCTACAATTGGCACTGCAACTGGATGAAGGAACTCGCACTGCAAACCTAGGGTTTTTATTAGGAAACCCTAATATCTCAACTTCAAAAATTTGCAGATCTGATTTGAGGAAGAGATGCACCCTACTTAGGCGACCTTCTTAGTGAGTTCAGTAAGTGCTCAACGAGATTGGAAATGGGGGAAATTGAGTATATTCCTTCCAATGGTTAGACTATTACGAAGGAAACCAGCTCTGAAACCATGTTGAAATTTTGGTATGCTCATTTAACCATAGACAATGTCACATCATTGTCACCCAACCACATGCATTCACATACACCACCCTTGAGCACACTAACCTTTACTTAGAATAATTCTGGCAAGTCTACTCTAGATTCAACAGATAAACCCTAGTTGCTAACTGCAACAACAACTTGAGACAAGTAGAGCGCCCCTTCTCCAAGGTAGTGAAAAAGAGAGAGAGTCTCCATATCCACATAACAAGTACCATACACAACTGCAACAGCTACAACTTCACTACTCTCTCTCTCTCTCTCAAACTTGCGCCATACTTAGCAAGAATATCACCAAGAAAGAGACCAAGACCAAGAGATGACCATGTGCCCTTATTCTTCCTTGCAACTGTAGTCACAGTTGCAACTGTAGCTCTCCACAAGACTTTCACACTAACTGGGTGTAAAAATGAGCTAAAGCGTCCTCTATTTATATTAATCTATCCAGTGACTTTTCTGGCCAGGTTGACCTGACTTTCTGGTAATTATATTTTATGTTTATCTTTTTCCTATGGAGCCGACTTGTATTTCTAGAAGATAATATTCTAATATTATTTATTCTGCTAGGCTGACTTGTCTTCTAGGGTTTCCACACATCTTTTTAATGGTTCACTTGCTTCCGAAATATTCTATTTTAAGTCATAGGTTACATGTTACCATATTTGGACTTGCCTCGAGAGATATGCTTGCATAATTCACAAATTTCTGTATATAATAGGTGAGAAATATCTCCTTTACCCATTAAATTCAATACATCAATCCATTCATCTCTAATTCCCCTAAGAAAAATGACTTTAATAGTATCCAAATCTAACTGATTTTTTTTAGCTCTCTTAATAGTATAAATATGAAATCTCTCTAAATAGTCTTCAAGGATCTCCTCTTCTTTCTATGTCATTTTAAATATTTCCTCTCTCATTCCTCGATTTGTACAATAATCATGATATTTTTCAAGGGATGTCTTTTTCATCTCTTCCCATGTTTTTATATCATTTGTTCCCAAGCCCATAAACCAACTTAATGCATCATCCTTAAGTGTGGCTAGACACAACTTCAATTTTTGAGAGTTAAAAGAATAATCATCGCTGTGACATAACACATCAAATTCAAAATAAAAGTTTCTGGGTCTTTATTTATCATACCAAGAAAGTTGGGAAGCATTTAAGGTGGTATGTTCTTCATTTGTACTATAACTATTGGATCTAAAATTGGAAATCCAAATTCATTCTCAACAACTGATGTACCTATTCCTTCTAGCATTTCTTGTCATTCTTCCTCTCCATCTCCAAATCCTCTTTCTTCTTATCGGTCACCTAGTATTCCAGACATAATTTATTCTCCAAGATGCACAAAGTCTTCTAATGTCATAGAGAATTCTGGTTCTTCAATGGGGTTCTTTGGAAATACACTTTCAGGCTAACCACTAAGTAATTATTCTTCTTGAGGTTTGGCTGGAAGTACGACAACTTGTTGTGATGTTTATGGAACTTTGACTCATTTAGAACTACCTTCTCCAACTTTTCCTTTGCCTTTTTTTGTTGTTGTCACAATCCTTCATGTTCTTCCTCCTCTTGTAGTTCTACCCACATAAAGTTTAGCTGATGGTGTGGCTCTTACAATACCACGTGATGGAGTGGGTGAAGTGGTGTTTGGTGTACTCCTACCACTAGTAAATCTACCTCTATTATCTCTACGCCTATTCATTCATTCTACTTATCATGATTTTAAGTGGTTGAAGAGAGATTCACTATAGATCTACTTATAGCGACTACACAGGTTCTTACCTCTCGTCTTAATATATCTCTTCCCGTGCATTCATTCCTACGTGCATTTTAAAAGAAAGAAAAACTAAATGCTTTTTTTCACTTCCGTGGAAACGATGCCAAAAATGTCAGTTAGTCCAATTAACTGAACTCTTTTACATTAAATTATCGACCCAACGATCGTAAACTGATGAAGTGAAATGCAATATATATGAAGGTACTAGTTCTGATCTATCTAATCACCCATAAGGAAAAACTATTCATTTGCTTTAGCTTCAGAAATAGAGTTCCGTTCAGCGGCAAAAAGAACAAAGCAATGCTTAACAATGTAAAAATAGAGTTGTAAGAACACAAAAATAATTCCAATATGTAAAACCACCAATCTATTGGACTTTATAATATTCTTTCAATCACTTAGCACAATGAGAGTTCCTGCTGATCATAACACTCTGTTATTCGATTGATGGTTTCTATATTAGTTACTTCTGTGTAGACATAAATAAAATAAGTTGCAGAAAGGAAACGAAAAAAATTAGAAATCACACAATTGCATAAATAAAAACACAATAACAATAATGCTTAAGGAAATGAATAACATGCTCTTCCACATGCGGCCCTCTTGGCTCGGGGAATGCTATTTGGTGAAGTCGTATAAGACTAAATTCTTAGAAACACAAAATTAACAATTCATGTGAAAGAACAATAACCAAAATCTTATATTATTAGCAAGTGTGTTTAAAACAATTCGATGCCAAAGAGTAATGATCAACAATGTCCTTCCGAGGATCTAATTACACACATTTATATAGTAAAAGCAAGATCGCTTGGATCCAAACTATATGGAGCTCACAAATAGTTTGTTACTAGATTACATATGTGTGAATTTCCAAATCGGTTACGGATATTTTGTGGATGTATGGATTTATCTTGATCATCCATGTATTAGAGAAATTTATGACATAATGCATGAATTTCTTTGATACAATCTCATTCCCTCTTTGTGCTCTGTTCTGATTAAATTTGGGTTTGCACATTTTTCTATATGTACACGTTGACTAACAAGTTTTACTTCACTTCTAATCCAACTTGGAAGATCCATGGTCTATGCTAATAGGTGGATGAGCTTCCTAGAACATTTTTACGCCTTCTAGATGTCGAGGTTTATTCCAAGGCTGACCACATCGTTGTGGATGAAAAAATTTAATGCAGAAATGCGTCTTAGTAAATAGGCTACATAACTATATTATAAGTGGCTACAGAATCGAAATATTATGTAGCTACTCATTACAATAATAGTTAATTAAATCACTATGCACAAAGAAGAATGAAATTAAACATAAGAATGGGCAAATTACCTCTAACCTTATTCAATGCATAATTTATGTAGCTGATTATGTTTCTGTGGAAAAAATGAGTGAAATGGGATATAAACGAGGCACACATATATGATTTTGAAGGGAAGCATAAGATAAAAATGTGACAAAAAGGGTCAGTTTTGAGGACTCAACAAAAAGCACATCATCCACACATAATAATGAGTTAAGAATAATGATCTTCCTAGCTTAATACCTTTGATGATACCACTTATTTGATATGACTTCACATCCCTACTCAATCCCTTGGTTACAATTAAAAAGAGTAGAGGAAATAATGGGCACCCGCACATAAGTCCACTAGTTGGTTTGAAAAAACTAGAAGACCCATTAAGATACACTAAAAAAGAAACTAAAGAAAGACATCCAAAAATCCAACTTGCCATAATGGATAAATTATTCAAGGATCCCCGAGTGCCAACCCAAGTCCTAATCCTATTTGGTCCATTTGTAAAACTAGAAACCTATCCAA
Organism: Picea engelmannii; assembly: GCA_009831015.1. Classification (NCBI taxonomy): domain Eukaryota; kingdom Viridiplantae; phylum Streptophyta; class Pinopsida; order Pinales; family Pinaceae; genus Picea; species Picea engelmannii. The sequence goes on from ML779221.1 coordinate 640,552, forward strand.
CCTTTTAGAATTTCCCTCCCCTCCAACTCTAAAGTTCCTCTAGGATACCATCATTTTGATATGATCCACATCACATAGTCACAAGTCCTTAGCTTTATGTAAAAAATATTACGCTAGATTTTCCATTCTCACTTCTTCACCCTCACTTCTTCTCTATGAGAAACAAAATTCAAATCCACCCAACAATAACATTATCCTTCCTTAACAAATCATGTCTAAAAAACTCATTGCAAAAATATTTCCTATCATTATATGGACCATATATATTTACTAGAGAGTAGGTCTTATTTATCTCCAGAGAATGTAGCTCAGTCCATATGCCTGCATGGATGAAAGAAAAGTTTCATAACTATAATGATATGCTCCACCTAGTCACCACTCCCCGTGGCTTACCATTTTCATCTAACACCATATATTTATGATTCTTCATAAAAGCAAACAAAAATCCCTTTATCTTCTCTACCTTTTCCATTGTCCCTTAGATAATTAGAATGTTTGGTTTTGTGAAATTTAACCAAACATTGTAGGGATATATTTTTGTGGGAGGAACCCAATCCTTTAATGTTTAGTGAGAGAGATAACATCATTTACTCTTCCAAGGAGCCAACCTTGCTCTAAGGACCCCTTTTAATTGCTTGTTGTTTCGCTATCAAAATCCCCCTATCACCTTCTTCTAATCCAAATTCAAGAATTTATTCATCCCTGAGGTAGAGATACTTAAGGCTTGACCAATATATAATCCTAGTCCCCTTTCCACATCCCATATTCCTACCTCTTCCATAGGTTTCTTCAAGGACCTCAACTGGTATCTAGGGAAATTTTATTATTGGGTGGTTTTGCTAATGACCTAGTCATAACACTCACGACCCCTTTTTACTTTCCATTCACATAAGATTCATCCTAGGTAGGAGGCTCGTACAGTACTATATTGGATATCAAATGAGCTAAATAATCAATAGTTGTGTTAGTCAACCTTTGTATATTTGATCTGACTCCTAGTTCTAGGAGAATTTCACCACTATTCAATTTTACTTCTCCTTCCCTTGAGGATCAATGGTGAGAAATTTCCCCAAATGATTCGAAACTCCTCTAGGATCAGAACATGGGATATATGGAAATAGAGAGAGTTTTTTCTTATTCCTAGAAGGATAGTATAACATGATTAGAAACAAAACCAATAGGATCACAAGCAACTTGACTCATTCATCTCCCCTAGGAAATATCCACACTACTATCCTCATTGAATCCCTTCCTCATATTATTAGGGAATGATTCTTCCATAGAGAAATTCATATTCTCATATGAATATGAAGGAAAATAATCAAATCTATGAATAATGCAATTACCATCTTCCAGAGAAGTGGACATAGGGGCATTTTCCATCAAGCCAACCCCTAAATCATCCTTAGTAGTCCCTCCAGATTATGGAAAAAAGATGAATTATTCTTTGTTCCTTATTTATGTGTGTTTAGATGATGTGTTTCTCCCTCCATTATTGAGTCAAAGATATTGATTGATAAAAAACCCATGGTATCCAACCTTATTTCCCATGGAATTTTCAATCACCTCCAAACCAACATCTTCTTTCTTTTTTGTCTCTACCTACCTTGTAGCCACCCCAAATATAAATTTTTGATTGATATTCCTTGAATTTTGCCTCTATCAAATTTGATTTTCCCCACTGGACACTCTTCCTTCATATGCCCAACCAATGGAAAAAACTACATTTGAACAAGATATGCACATAGTCCAATTACTGTGTATATTTCCAATTCATAGCTTCGATCTCCACATTTTCTAGCAACCGTTACCCTGAGTGATTTTCAACCAAAATAATAGCTACATTTTTCATCACAAGGACTTATATCTCTCTTCAATATCTAGGAAATAATTAATACTATTTCCTCTCCTCTAACATGTCGTCATCCATAGTTCTAGAGGTAACATTAGTAGCTTCATTCATATGAGTTGAACTGTTTATTTCTCCACTTTGGGGAAAAAAACTAGTCCAACCTTGTCATGATAGCAACATGGATCCACAAAACCACATCATTATTATAATTATTTTAGTAACTTCTCCATTTATAACGATAAAATCCATCGAACCCTATGCTGGAATGTGAGATAATGGCATATACCCCAGAAAATTTTGCCAAACATTTTCAATTCAACCATGCAAAGTTCTCTCATAAATTGACCTACCAAAGACCATGCCAACCAAAACATTGTCTTGCATGAAAATAGTCATATTCATCATTATATCCTCACTCAACAAAAGCTTGACGTTGTCATTGAATCCCAACACATTTCCTTTTTCTCTTGTCTGTTTGAATCACCAGATCACTCCTACCTTCTTTTGTTGCACTTCCCACTAATTATTCAATAGTAAATCATGATATTTCGATTCAATTGAAAGATACATTAGCTATTTTCTCTTGAAAATATATTTTCCCAATGAGCCATGAACCATCTAAGAAAAATCCCACCTTGTTTATCTGCAACAAAAAATCCCTAAGATTATTTCTGTCAGATAGATTCTCGGTGCTTCCTTTCACATTGAAGGTTTAACTACTTGTGTCCTTGCCAATGCTTATGAAACCCCTTTCACATATCTCCAAATATAATATTTTCCTTACAACCCAATGCATATGCCTTGTGCTTACTACACCTAACTAGACCTGCATAATCAATCAAACCTTCAATTTCACCCAAAGATTTAGTGCTAAAATACTTTAAAATGTGACATTGTGGTCCATGATGTTTATCCACCTTATAGTTAGGTGAAATGCACTTCAAAGAGCCTTCCCTCATCCCATCCATAAAACATGACATATCATGGTTTTGATTCCCTTGTAGAAACCCTAGATCTACAACCAAATCAAAGATGGATCTAGGAGAAGAACCATTCCTATCAATATCCCTAATAATTCTTCATGTGAAGGGAATATGGACACACCTTTTCCAAATTCCATTGGATCATGATTATAATCCAATAATTCTTCTTCCACCATTGAGATCAATCCATCTTTTCGTTCCAAAAGGATGTAATAATCTCTAAAACTTGTCATACCCACACACACATATGACTTATATTACTAATTAGAATTCTTTAATTAATTGAATTATTATGATGTTCTTCTAGAGTGACGATGACAAGGTCATTTTGATGGACTTGAAATATATTGACAAATTTTTAACTTATATACACTCAATCACATCTTTAAATATTACAATTCTTTATTTAATTGAACTTATGTTCTTTTATTATGTTCCTACAGACTGGGGATGAGGACAATACATAGGAGGAGGGAACTAATGATGGTTCAATCAAATTCTGATTGAACATATTCATTATATTAGAATTGTAGATATTTATTCACACACAATTATTTGCAAGGTTGACATTTCTCTAGGATGTGGTAGACCACTTGTTATAGGTGAAAACAAAAGGATGATTATTTTCCAGTTTGAATTAAAATCTCATAATATATTAAATGGAAAACGATTAAGAATATATTAGTTTATTTTTAATGATGAATACTATATTAGACTCATAATGATTAATTAAAAATAACTGCTAAGAATTTCATTAAAAAATTAAAAATAAAAATAAATTTTTAAATGGGAACCCATCTTTTTATGGCAGTAAACTAGGGAATATGCTTGAACCACGCTCCCACACTTAAAGGAATAATATGATTTGTTGGTAACTTTCCAGTGCCATAAAAGAGTTTGCCCCAAAATCTACATTAACAATATTCAATATAATCCATAGCCACATCTGGCAAACCCCAAGAAAGGGAGGAGAATGCTCACAATGATTTGAACCTAAGTTATTATCATAACAATTGCTCCAAGTTGTCGAAAGAACACAACTCTATAGACTGCAAAATTATAGTAGTTAGTAATTAATCTCATTAATAACTAATTAATACTTAATGTAATAATTATTAATTGTAATAATAATAACATTAATTAATGAGTCAATTAGATTTAGCTCGAGTGATTTGTGCTGAGAGGTGTCCCCACCCCGCCCCCCCAGGTTCAATTCCCGCAAGTGACATGTTAGGCTCTTAAAATGAGAAAGCTATTGAAAAAGCCTCAACTTTCTACAAAATATGGTTTACCCTGGGTACCATCCTCGAAAGGAGGGGAAGTGCCCAATGGGTTTCCCCAGGATCTATTCCAAAGTTAAAAAAACATTAATTAATGATAATAACTAATAATATTTATTAATTATGATGATGGTGATTACGTCCAGTAAGAATAACTATGGTCTATCGAACCTTAAGAAAAATGATGATTAATTGATTTTTTTAATATTTTTTTCTATGATCAAAATGATCACATACACAATTTCCTAGCTTTCATTGGTTTTCACTAGTTAACAAGTTATCAAGATCATATATGTTATAAAAATCGTAGAATTGATCCCTAATGTGTAGATATGAAAAACATTTTAAGAGAGTATTTTTCATCCTCTACTTTCTTAGTATCACAAACTCTTTCTTCACATGGAATTTTAGGTATGTCTCAACCTTCAATTTCACTATGAAGCTCATGAGAGTTTATTCTGATTTTAGCAATGCTAATTTTCTTCTTTATGCTAGTCATAGAAGAAATATAGGTTTGATCTTCTAACTTGATGTTAATGATATATTTATAGTACATTGGCTTTATCATATTTTATATTTATTTGTGGCACCATATTGTCTTTTTAAATCTAGTTGTGATAATGCTTCTTATATTATTGATATTTTGAAGAGTCGCGTCCTCTTGAATCCTCTAGTGGTTTAGCTAGGAAACAACATCCTTATGCCATTGTTTCTTCACTCTTAGGTGACTTTTACTGGAATAATCATAAATAATGATTGTAATTAATAATACAATTGGATTAATAAATAAAAATAATAATTAATAATTGGATACATGTTGCAAATGTATACTCACAATGCTAAAAAACATTTAAACTCGATGTCGGATGTATTCATATGTCACAATTGAAATGCTAGTGAAGTGCATTGTTTCTTTTTGTGTTGTCAATAAGTATGCAAAAATGATATAGGATGACACTAAAGTGATGCAAATTAAGATGCCCCCAATTGTGTGACATTTTTGTTCAAAGACACTTGAGACAAATTTAGAAAAATAAATAACTAAATAATTAAAAATAAATGATAAATGATAAATAAAATAAAATAAATACAAAATTAAATTAAATTTCCATGTGACACAAATTTCCCTATATTGTAGTCATATTCCATCTAAACTTTGTGAGGAGATCATTCTTGTCAATAGGATGTATCAAGAAGATTTGTGAATTATAGAATTATGCATATTATTTTAACACTTTAATTCTAATGTGAATTGTAAAGTTTGAATGCATGAGTAATTGAGTGTTTATGTTGTATAATTTGAAACGAGGGAAATAATGATTATTGAGGAATTGATTGAAGTGACATGAAAGTTCATTATAAATCCAATTGACATTGATATCTGCACAAGTTTTATAGGTAAAAATCCTACTAGAATTGTTGGCTCTATGATAGACCCAGAGTCCACAAAAGATGTCCAACAATGGTCTGCAGTGTTCTAGTATCCAACATATTAAACCTTCCAAAGAAAGAAGGTATCATTAGAGGCATGCTTGATAGTTATCGATTAATTGATGTGCATAGTATTGAAGATTTAATGGAGGTGCAAAATCCAATAGTTGACCTTTCCTTGAATTCAATTAACATAATCAAATGTAAATCATACAAAGTAAAGACAACAATGTAGATATCATCAGGTGCACCATGACAATATATGCATGAGTTAAAAAATATTCCATTGTATTAAGTATAACATTTATTACATCTCATTGGTGACAAGATCTGCATTCTCCAAGCGCAGAACTAACAACCACCATGAGTAACTAACACAATGAATCAACCATAGCTAATTAACCTTTTTACATAGAAATAATCATATATATAGGTCGATGGGGCAATTACAAAATATTCTAGAATATAGTTTGAATCTGACAACATTAACCACTTGTACAAAATAAACTATCTACCTTTAGGGAAAAGTGTAGAGGGTCAATGAGACCGAGCACAGAGGGTTTATGAGGCAACTCCATGAAGACTCTTCATACTTAGTCTTCTACATATGTCATCTGTTGATTTATCTTTTACTAGTCAATGATCTACTCTAGTACCTAGGGAAAATTGGGCCACAAAACGCCCCAACCACATCTTCCAACTCATCCTCAAGTTGGGCACTAAGTATAACCCTAAAAAAATGGCTCCACATTAGGGTCTCATAGATCGTAGCATCCCCAAACTTGCCAAACTCTCCAAACAATGGTGTCTAAGTGGAGATGGCATCCTACAACTTCTATGCACACTCCGTTGCATAGGTTTATGTGATGTACTATTCTATTGACATGGATTCTTTTAAGGCCTCCAATTCTAACTTTGTTTTTTGCTTCATCTTCTTTACAATTTCAAAACAGGACTATACTTTCCATGCTATCTCCCTCACAATATTTCTCAATGTTTTCTTCACATCCTCTAGAGCATATTGTTTAAGTGTAAGGAATTTCACTTCCTCCATCTTGTCATTAATATTTGACTCAATGGATTTGATGTAAACATTCTTATATTTCTATTTTAGTTGRTTTATCTACTACTAAGTCCTCTATGTAGGTTCTACGAGGATGTCACTCTGCCTTTGCAATTTCGCCCATAAGTTTTGGCACTCTAAGCACAACCACTCTAGGTAGTGATCATAGGATTAATGGTTGGTGTTTCTATTTTCTTGYGTGGCTCAACCTCAACCACTGTTAGTCTTTCCTCTTCCCACTTCTTCTCCAATGCTTGCCTTTTCTATGCTATTGTTGCTAATTCTAGCAATCCTTCTTGTTTTCTACAATTTGGTGTAGGGTTGCAATATCTTTTGTGATGGTGTTACTTAGATATTAATTTTTCTCGAAAGCTTCAGGAAATGAGGGAGTACCTCCTCAAACAAGTTTGTAGCTCTTGTTTAACCCTTGAAGCTTCTCTGCAAACCTCCACTTCTTCACGAACCTCTGCTTCTTCGTGAACCTCCACTTCCGATGCTATTATGTCTATAGCACGTTTCTTGGTTCACTTTAATGTTTTAGTGGCCTCTTCAAATTTATTTTTCAAGCAACCTTCATTTTCCATTGCTTTCTCTTCCTGGGTGCACAACACCTTCTTTTTTTCACCCGTCTTTTCCAAATACTTCTTGAGGCATAGGTTTTGGATCTGTAGGTCCTTGATGTAGTCATCTTTGTTCTTGAACATATTCATCATTTCCTTGGTCAAATATATTAGACCACTAGAAAGGGAGGGAAGGTCCATCTTCTACAGGTTTATAAAATGATGCATCTGGATCGTGTCTCCCTTGCAAACCTCTTCCCCAATTATGGTAGCTTGTGGTATGTTGAACTAATTTTATTTACTACCTACTTGCTTCACTAACTCTACCATGGATTCCTTTTTCTTTCTCTAGAACCCAAACTCATACATAGAGTTGGATACTTGTAATGTGACCAATGAGTTGTGGACCCCATCGACCTTGGTCTCAGGTAGTGGTATAAATAGCATTGAGGGGGTAGCTTCCTTAGACCCAATATATTGGTGTAGACAAAATTTCTCATATATCACCACCTCTTTTTATTCCTCCCTTAAGATGGTTTCCCATCCAAAAAATTTCCCAAAGGAATCCACTAGGTCCCTTTCCTTCTCTATTTTAAGATCTTTTATGTTGGTGTCTTTATTTCCCATAGAGCCTAGAGTCTTGATTTTCATTTTGGCCATGATGGTGGGTCTACTTACGTTGAGACTTATTCAATGAGTATTCTTGACTGTGCTACTTCATATTGGACCTCCTCTTGGTATAAGGAAATAAACAAAGTGTTTCCTAGTAGTTGCACTTTTTCCCTTCTTCTACCCTTTTCAAACCATGACCAAAGTTATTTGAGTTCAACTCCTCCATGGGCCTAAGGATGGGGATCATTTTTGTATTCTTAGTGTAGGCCATGGAATATTTATTACTAGCACTCATGATTATAACATTGAACAAGGGGTAGTGGACGCTCTTGTTGATCAAAACCCTCCTTCACTCATTTGCTTATGAGTATCACCGTTGGTGCCCTTGTCTGGCGATGATGTTGAAAGGTTGTGCATCACCCAACTAGTAGATGCATTGGAAGTGGGAGGAGGGGGATATAAACATTATGTTGTTACCAGGTCAAATGCTCGTTTATCGATGATGATGGACCCTAGTCATTTATGCATATTTGATCCATCCAAATTAGTGGACTTTGATGTCATCTATCCATCTGCACCAAGCTATGGTATATTTTCTCCCCCCTTGTGTAACCCTCCTCTTCTGCACCTGTCTGCTATAAGTTCCTTTTTCCTTGTCTCTTCATCTATTCCTCCATTTCTTGCGACCACCATTTGATGGAATGATCGATGTGCTTCGACGTTATCACGAAGTCCAACATCCCTACCTCTGCTTCCAAACCAATGTTGCTTTTCGTTGACCATGACCTCATATGGTATATGTGTTGGATGACCTCAAACTAGTACTGTCACCATGAAATTCAATGAAGGCCTTACATAAAATAGTGGTATACATAACAACATTCCACATGGCTTGGTAAATCCCTCAATTATAGTGTTATTTATGACCTACCTAGATTTGTCCATGTTGCAAGACAACCTTCGTAGTGTGCCACTATGAATTTGGCATCTATATCCCTATGAAGAAGGTTGACATTTGCTAACCACACCCACTATGAAAATGTGAGAAAAATCAAGAAACTCTTATAGTGGATTTCATGGGCTCTATCTTCCATGTCAATGCATTTTGTAGGAGTTCATTTGTGAGGTATGAAACCTAGTTCAACCTCACCCCGTTGACACACACATACTACATGCTTTGAGCATTCTCTTTCTTAGTAGGTCTGTAGCACTCAGGTAAACAATATTTATGCTACCATGTTGATTAATATACTCTTTATGAAGGATATATGGTACTCCCCCTTTTCCTTACCTTCACCATATTTCAAGAATGGATCCATCTACTCCTCTATGATAGCCCCTTCTATACACACTATTATTTTCATTGAGAATGCATTACTAGCATCCTCTCAATATTGCAATAGTGTGGTGATAACGTGAATGCTATCCACATCAATGGAGATCTTGCGATCTATCCAATGCTTTTGTGATTTCACGAGAGCAATAGTCTCACACACTTCTTTATCATAACAAAGATCCCAAAACATGAGACATGTAAGAAGCCTATTATTTTATACTTAAATAGGGGTCTCATTAAGTCATATCCACCCTCCTCTCAACTATAAATATTTATTTGGCATGAATTTTAGGAAAAGGGTAGAGTTGTGGATTTTGTAGTCCACCATTTGAACCTACTCCACATATCCATTCTAATGCTCATCCTTGCCAATGAGATGCACCTGTGGATCAAGTATATTATTTGGGAAGATTGAGTCCCTTCACACTTACATTGGGGCCTTCTCCCTTCATTGCTTATTCTTCTAGGTCTTTTATAAGATTTCCATGGCATTGCTAGCCACTGCTATTGTTTGTGGTGGCATTTTCTTAACACTCCAGTATTGATATATCCCATAAACCACTCTCACAACACTCTTTCCTACCACAAACCAAATCTACTCAAAAATTGCATTCTTTTTTGACATATTTGTATTCTCCAATGTTTAGCGCTTTAATATTGGATAATTTAATGGTTATTTTCCTTTAAATCTCTAAAACTCTCATTGGTGTAGGTTGTCCCTAAAATTATTGCATCTCTCCAATCTTGTGTGTTCAAAGGATAGGAATTCTTGCCAAAACCCAAACCATAAAGCCATGCTTTTACTGCTTTTATCAAGCTCAATACCCTCTTGAAGGGTGTGTCATCTTGACCATTTATCTTCACCCTTTATTTCCCATCGAACTAAACCATTGACAAATCCTACCTAGATTTTATCATCAATGTAGGACAATACATTCCTTTTGCAGTGAATTTTTAGACATAAATGCAATTTGTTTGGGCATGGCCCATGCAACATTCATAACAGGTTCTAATGCTACCTACCATGGCCAAAATAATGGTGACATGACCTAACTCTTTACATAGAATAAAAACTCCCAAGTATAGATTTTTGATGTAGAGACTTCCCTACTGCAAATACCTTACCCTACGTAGACACACTTGCTTCTCTGCAATTCATTAACATTGCAGTTCCCCTGTATCTCACAACACCCATCCCATTCCATCCCATTAGTATATCCCTAGTTATCATCAACACCCCAACCAAAGAGCTCTAATATGGTGAATTTCTTTAGCCTACCTAACAATATACATGTTTTATTTTTTATTCGTAGACATACAAAGTGACAACAAACAAAAATTAAATTGTTTATTTGGAATTATTGAAATTGACTTGTTGGAATTTAATTGTTTAAATTGAAGTTATAATATGGTACACTAATTTCTTCCCCATCTAGAACTCAAGGTGGGAGAAACATAAGGCTTCAAACATGTGCCATTCACCTGTCTTTTCTTTAGTGGACCATCCAACTGCGTTAGTTAAATTGTGCCCTCTCTAGTGATTTATGCAATTTGATATGGTCCCCACTAATGCATTCATAACTTCCCTAAATGTTTCCAAAACATGTTATTATATACAAACACTATATCTCCCTCTCCAAACTACCTATTCTGGATATACTGATCATGCCATGCCTTCTAATGCCTCTTCTAGACCATTCAATGGTATCATGCAAGAAACATGTGTTCCTCCAACTACAATAACATATATAGCCTCTCCTATAATTCTATTGCACCCAACATTTGCATAGTAATGGCTACTTTCTATCTTGGTATCAAATATTCCAACAACATCATGACCTTTTGTCCATAAACCAAGTTAAAAGGCATACACTTTGTGTTTTTCTTGCACATAGTTTGATGGGAACATGGAAGTTGTATAATGAACTCATCCCAATCCTCTGAATTGATCAAGAACACCTTTGTTAGTTTGTGATCCAAAATTTTGTTAAAAGATTTCACCGTGCCATTGGTTTTTGGATGAAAATGCATCATATTATGGTGGTGGATTATGAATTCCTTAACTAGAATAACAACTACATCTCTAATAAAATTTTGACCATGGTTGCTTGTTAGGGTATGCAGGCTCCTGAACCTTATCACGTTGTTTTCAAAGTTAAACTATGCAACCGTCTCCACATAGAAGTTGCAATTCAATGTAGGCTTAACCCATCTCGTCAAATGATCTATTGTGGTAATAATATAATTGGCCCTTGAGAAGTGTGTTGGTGGATTGATAGGCCCAATGAAGTTAACTACCAACAATAAAATGACTCCCTGAACATAATAGGTTGTAGTGGTATTTCATCTGGAGTAGACAACGACCCCATGCCTTTGCATATTCCCCACTACTTTAAATATTCTATTGCATCCACAAATAAATTTGGACACCAAATTCAAATAGACAATACCTTCCATGCGATCGCCTTTTTTTCATAATGTCCAAGACTTTTTCAATTGTAGACTTCCCATAACACCACATGTAGTTTATGATCCAAAACACACCATTAATGGTTGACTTATACAAATGACCGATTATTAACTAATAGTTCACAACACAGACAACCAAATTTTGAGATTGTCATTGATCATACTCTTCTAGCATCCATCTAGATCTAAGGAATTCAACGATCTCGACAAGGAAGTCATGTGTTACTTCCACAAGAAAGAGATAGGAATCAGGGAATCCATCAACTATTCTAGCAATGTCCCCATTGTGGATCCAAGAGAGATGATTGAGCCCACATTATGATTACCTAGCTTAACCAATGCCTTAAAATAAAACTCCTGGAATGATAATAGCTATCAACATATTCTACCTTTCAACACCAACGTTCTTACCAAGTATTTGAGTGATCTGTGAAGAACTTAGAGGGTTGGACTAGAAGGTCATATCGAAACTTATATAGTGCATACACCATATCCGATCCTTTGAGTTTCATGGAGGTGTAATTATGATCTATGAGTGACAACTTCCTGCTAGTGAAGTAGATTGAATGATCCGATGTACCTTCCCCTAGTTGTGGCAAGAAATATGCTGGATGCATATACATGTGCATGGATTATTTTTGTTCAATCTAGATAAACAAAAATTGGAGCTATTACCCTCTGTTGTTTCAACTCAACTAATCTTTCCTTGCAGGCTTCACTCCATACACACGCGACACCTTTCCATCACAACTTGTCCAGTTTTGTCATTAGCTTAGTGTATCGCTTGATGACATGCAATCATACCTTATGTGACCCAATGTAGACCACAACATAGAACATTCTCTAGTGCAGGAAAATTCACAATCACTATGATCTTGGATGGATGCACCAACAAACCTTCCTTGTAGACAATTTGGCCCAATGGAACATTGAACGAGGTATAGAAGATGCATTTCTTAATGTTTAAAGACAATTGCATTTGTCGACATCTATCCAACATCAACACAAGTTTAGAAATGTGATCCTTTAGAAACCTCTACACCATCTTATCATCCAAATATATCTCAAGGAACTTATGTATATACTCACAGAATGCAACAACTACTACCCTAGAAAACACCATGGGCATGTTCTTCAGTCTTAAGTGCATGAATTCATAGATGCACAACCCTTGTTCCATGGAAAACATGGTTTTCTTCTTGCCTTAATGATATGGATTTTATGATAGTTAGAGAACCCATATATGATAGAGTAGGATTCATTCCCCGCAACTTTCTCCAGAATCTCATCATTAAAATATGTAGGAAATGGGTCATGTACGCAAACCTCATCGAGTTTACAAAATTTTACACAAACATAGGTTCTACTTGTTTTCATGCCCCGTATGACTATAGTATTGATCTACTCTCATTCCTCTACTAGAAATATCAAGTCGGTGTCCAACATCTTGGAAATATCATGCTTCACATGTTCCTTAATGAGGATTCATCTGATATAGTATCCTCTTGATTGACCATGCATCAGGCTTCAATTCTATCTTCATCTCACCAATTTATCCTACCGCACTTATATCTCCATGAACTTGTGTGGAAACATGTCAACATATTCCCACAATAGATCTATAATATCTACAATGATGTGGTCATTCGAATATTCCCCTATTATAGCTAGCTTCAACTCATCGTTAATACCAATACTAATTTTCTTCATCCATAGTTGGTCATGGTAATAAACCAAACAACATGTATCCCAAGTATCTTGGATGATGTGGTGACCTTCAGTTTCTTGAAACCTTAGATGTTGAAGTCCTCTATGGGTTACCCTCTACATGATCATCATCTTTGAAACATATGGTTAAACACTATAATGGTCCATCTACAAGAAGCACCAATTTATTTGAATCACCTCAATAAATGTTGTATCCTCCTTATAGAGTTATAGAGTGTCACATGACCTTTCCCATAGTTTTGGTCAACGAGTCCTCTATCATTATACTTCTTCCTACAAATACCATTTCTTTGGAAATGACTTTAAGGTGTGCATGAATTTATGCACCCATTACAAAATAGGAATTCTCTACACCACTCAAGAGGATCCATAGTAGTCCACATGGTTCACTATATCAAAAGTGCTGCCAAACTGTAGAGGTTGGTTGATAGAGCTGTAAATGGTGGTTGTTGGTGGACCCCCAATGTCTAATAGGAATTTGTTCTATAATTCCTCTATCATGTCCTCCCATGAGTGTAGTGTGATCTTATGCATTAGCCACCATCTCACAAGGGTATTTTCCAATATGATATCTCATGCCAAGATCCTCTACTTCGATGCAATATGCTTAACCGCTTGCTCCACTAGTTCTGCAATATCAGTCATTCCATCAAAACTTGGTGGGTGTTTAAGATTTGCAATAATCCATCTAACTACTTTTATCATCGCATAATGTCATGTGGACTCCTCATATTCCCCATTATGCCATTGATTAATAACAAGTTTATAGCCGATCACATAGGAGAAAAATTTGTGCCAACTCAACTCTTTGCTATTTATTGGGTTGATATGTTCCTTACTATGCTTGATTATTAAGTTATAAAGTTGATCCAATTCACCTTCATCCAACCATTCTTCTACTTGTTCCACAAACCACTTTCCATGTGTTGGATCAAATGGCTATGTAACCTCATGACCCTCTTTCTTGAATGATATCCATTATTTTACTCTTCATTAGTAGGTAGTGGCGTGAATCATGACCAACATTTCCACTTATCTCAACATCTGCCTTCCCATAAATGAGTTATCTACAACAATGGTATATCTCTGAACCATGGGGCAATCATTTTGTAGATGTCCTTCCATTGTGAAAATTATGCACCACACCACCTCCTTGGAACTCTACTTCCCTTTTTCCAATTCTCGAATATGCTTAGACAATACGATTAGTGGATACTGGAATTGGGCCAAACTTGGAATGGATAATTTGGCCAATCCATTGATGGACTTTAGTTGCATTGCAAACTATAAGGCCTCCTACTATGTATTTAATTGTTGTTGCAATAATTATGTTTGAGGGTGAGGTAACAATCCACCAATTAACCACTCCTTATGCTACACCTGCTTAATTATGTAACTTAAGAAACTCATTGTATCTTAGAACCATTGGTCATACTCCTATATGGATTCACCAACCTTTTTCTTGATTTCCTTTAACTTTGTGATACTCTTCTACTCTGACTTTGGCTTATGAACTTATTTGAAAAAATCAGACCACAACTATATCAAAGTCACTCAATGTTGAGTGGGATCTATTTGCTTGCATTTCATATGCCATTGTATAATTATTCCTCATAAAGTGGCTTATAAATCTACCAATTTGATCACATATGTGGTACTCCATGCATCCTAGATTGCATCACAAAATAACCACTGCTACTATGCATCCTCGTCGCCATTACCATGAAATGGAGGAATCCACAAAGAAAATTCTTCCACTATGTCATCATCCTTCTCTGGTGATTTTGAATCACCAAAAATACCAGAGGTCCTTGATTTTGCACCATTGGAGCTTCTCCTACACCTATGCTGATAGGAATGGATAATGATGACAACAAAATCTGAATACCTTCGATGATCACACTTACATTATTTAAAGCCATATTAGTAAGTGTAATGTGATTTCTAATCACACACACATATTAGTTCTCTATGTAGAAACAATCACTAGATTTTGACAAAGATCAAAAGCCACAAGGGGAGGATGTAGGATGGACTAACATCATTGTCATTCCATTCTATCTCCTTGGTGGCATGGTTGTCTACATGATTATAATAAGAGAATGACCTATACTCCAATGCATATTCTTGGTTCTTCTCACCGTCCATGGTGACTTTTGGGTCAGTAGGATCCACTAAAACCTTTATGCTTATGGTTTGAGTATCTACATCCCCTACACCATCATGCATATGCCATCTCAACTCCTCAAAATCTCCTTCCAACTCTACAAACTCCTTAATTCTTTGCATCTACACACTTTCATGATCTTCCTCTATTTCTGGGTCAACAAAATATCCTTCCCGTGCTTCTCTCACCCTATGATTTGTTCCACATTTTTAATTCATTTCATGACCATACCTTATCATCATGGGCTCATGGAATCTTGACTATTGTAGATCTTTTCTATCTCTCCTTTCCACCATATTTTTGTAAGTTATATCCACTTTTGTCATTTTCTTTCAAGATCTTTTTTCTTTTCCATTTTTAATGCTTCAAGCATCGTATGATCGACTTTGCCATCAATTACTCCTATTGTTCCACCCCCCCCCCCAACACAAGGGTTACACTTCAATATCAATGCGTCTTGGGAGCATACTTCATTCCATCATCAACATTTTTATCCACATCAATATTTCCTCAATCAATCTTTTGTACAGTCCTTTCTTGAAAGATTCCAGTACCTTGGTTAAATGTTGATGACATCCCATTGAAAACTCCAAAGAATAACCTTCTATGACACATTAAAACCCAAAATCAACCTCTTGGGTCAGTTCAAGGTCATACCATTAGAACTTTAACAAATTCACAGTGTTCCACTCAATTTTTGGCAGTGAAAGTTGATGACGTTGTCACTCTACAAGTATTTCCAGCCATTTGTTCAAATTTACCAAAAACTCAACCTAAAAAATCTCATGTAAACACTCAAGCAAGTGCTTCTCCTTAAATCTTGTGAGATATTCACCTAAATATTTACTTTCTTAGCATGAAAACTCATGAATCCTTACTTCTATCTAATATTGAAGCTTGACCTTCATTGACCTCCATTGCATCTTTGCTTCTATGCATTGGTTAAAAGTCCCAACAATGTAATGATAGACCCAAGGTCCATAGAAGGTATCCAACAATGGTCCACAATAACCTAGTGTGCCCTCATATTAAACCTTCCAAAGGAAGGAGGTCTCACACGAGGCATGCTTGATAATTATAATTTAATTGATGGGTAGAGTACTGAAAATTTAATGGAGGTGAAAAATCCATTAGTTAATTTTTAATTGCATTCATTTAAACTAACTAAACTTAAATCATACATAGTAAAGACAACAATGTAGATATCATCAAGATATATTTGAGCATAATAGTCTTTTATTGTATTAAGCAGAAAAAATATTGCATCTCAACTGCCACATAATGCACATTCACCATTCACAAAACTAACCACCACCATGACTGACTAACATAATGAACCAACCAAAGCCAACTAGCCTCTTTACATAATGTTATCGCACAAGTTGTAGGTTGGGAAAATCCTGACCCAAACCACAATATGGTGACAACTAGGAGAAAACCTACCACATGGTATTCACTCAGTGGACCTGTGACATATCACCTTCATTCATGGTATATTAATGAATACCCCTAATTTCACTATATATTGGTAAATATCTCCCAATTTTTTTTTGTTGAACTCCCCTCCCAATACATCCTTCCAATAAAAAAACCCTATTTTCACTAGATACGCCTTTTTATACACCCTAATACCTATAAACCCCTCGAGACCTCACATCCCACCCTATATACCTCACATCCCACCATATATACCTCACATCATACCTATAAACCCCTCGAGACCTCACATCATACCTACAATATATTGACTTTATTTTTCACAATTAAAGAAACCCTAATATGAATGAACATGATAAGGTATTGGTCAACAAGGTGATGCCCCCTTTTGGGCTAATTAATTGTTGTAATAAACTCCAACATAAATGTAAACCAGGTTCGTAAACTGATGAAATGTAGGCACAATATGTGAATGTAAATGACAGAAGTGTATCCTAATTTGTCTTTCAAGGAGCAAGAGAACTAGGTAACCTACCAATCATGCATGAACATAAGCAAAACAACCACTAATCCACACAGATAATCAATAACAAAGCTAAGGAATCAACTATTTAAACTCTATTCTATGTATGAAAAGCAATCAACTATTTATCAGTGCAGAAAAGAAATAAGAAACAAATAAAAACATAATAGAAATTACTTAGGCAGATGTCTATATTAGTCAACAATATGGATCCACTCAAGTCTCCATATAATCGTGTTACTGACCTAGAATAAGACTAATCAGTTTGAGAGCAATTTCTAATGACTAATTCTATTATTAACCTAGAATGCTTACTTCACAACAAGCAAGACATAATACATGGTACTACTGCATTCTTACCCACAAACAACAAA
Organism: Picea engelmannii; assembly: GCA_009831015.1. Taxonomy (NCBI): domain Eukaryota; kingdom Viridiplantae; phylum Streptophyta; class Pinopsida; order Pinales; family Pinaceae; genus Picea; species Picea engelmannii. The sequence goes on from ML779221.1 coordinate 658,367, forward strand.
TCGATATGTAGGGGAATGACTCTAAACGAGTCTTGCCACAAAGCCTGACACTTCAATTGGTGGTTGAAGCAACAAGATAACAATACTTTGTAAAGAAAACTTACAACTACCAGTAAGGAATGTAAACACATAGTTTGCACTCTATTGAAACTAAACTCAAACATAAATACACTGTTTGCACTCTATTAAAACTAAACTCTCATCCCCTGAAATATCATCTCTCTTTTACTAAAACACCTCTAGAGGTCACACGACACTCAGCAAGAAAACAACTCAAATCTCAGAGACAAACTCCTATTATTAACTTGAGATCCTATGCCCTTAATACCATAGAGTTTGAACATAGCAACTAAATCCTCTGTAAATACAATCCATTCTTCCAACAATCAAAGAGTATTTAAAGTTTCTTGATATGTGACCAGGTCATCACAAAAATTCTATCAATAGTTGATATTAATTCTTCTCATCTAGGATAAGCAATGAAGTAGCTTCTCTTAAGAAGATGGAAGTTACAGTGTGATCGTGCCTCTCATTCCAGATCTTAGAGTTTGCTCATAAACCAGTCTTCATTAACCAGAGTCAACACTTTATCTATTTCATTACAACTCTAGGTTGTCACACACACACTGGGTAATTTCAAGATCTTAGTTCAGTTTATTCATTGGATCAGGTGAGTTCTTAGATTTATTCATCAAGTGTGTGACGCATTTAGATTAGATATTCATGGTTAAGTAAGCTACCATTAAATTCTGGAACGTATTTAACGCTCAAGATTTTATAGAAAATAGATATGCTTTGGTGAAATACAAATATGTAATCATTCATTCACAAATCTATCTGTCCATATGAAAACCTTTCTATTGTACTAAGGGCAACCTGGTTTACAACTTATGAGAAATCCTCAGTGGGTAAAGAACAAACGAAACTCAAATAAAACCTATGGTTTAAATATCTCTCCACACAAATCCATCTAGGAACACAACTACAACAAAATAAAGAGCGAATAATATACAAATAACTCAACTTACCAAGGGAGGTGGACCCACACCTTCCCAAGTAGTGAGTAAAAATGATTTAGTAACCCACAAAGTTATAAACATGAGTAAATACAAAACCTGTTTAATATCAAATGTAAATCCCTAATCTACTCACAACATATCCGTCACAATATGAAAAACAAGAAATAAGTAACACCGTCTTTTATTATATTCAACAAAGGGTATGTACATATCAATGTTTACACAGAGCAAATCCCTCTATATATATCAAACTCTGAGTATATTAGATTACATCATTTTCCCATGTTCTCGTGGACTCAGGGGGGTAAAAATGACTTAACAAAACTAAAATATCTTACCAACCACAATTTGCTCTATCTTAGGAAATCATTCTAACCATCTTAGATATCGTTCCTGTGCTGAGTTCAGACCCCGATATGGTGTTGCACTGGAAGATATGCTCATGGATTTTGAGGTTTTGTGTAATAGAGGAATGTTGGGTGCAAAGAAATGGTCAACACCCATCACATTGGCCATACGATAAATACCCATGTCGCTAACTCCATCCTGGGTGCGCCCAACTAGGAGAAGCCACAATATCGGGTACTAGAATGCCTGCACAGGTACCGAAAGGCCAGGAATAGTGTGAGAACAATTGTTACATTGAAAAGGTAAGTGTACTTTTATCATTGGTAAAATATAGCCAAAATATCCTAATTAATTTATCAAGAACTTCAGAAAATATCGAAATAAACAACTTTTACCTCATGTTACAATGAAGATCTTTAGGCAGACAAAACGGTAGAAGTAGGAGGAAATAAGTTGGATTTCAATGCCTAGGTGGGGAATAAATGGCCAAAAGAGGTGTATGGTGAGTGCCAAAATGGGAGCTCAACATTACCCCCACACCTGATCATTTGCATGTCCTCATGCAAAGATATCCCAAAACTATTCAAAATTGAAATATACACTCTCTTCAACCACTAAGAGAGTCTTGCAACATTTATCAGTATGTTAAGGCCTGAGTTCTTTTTCTCCAACATGTCGCTCCTCCTTGGTTGTTCTGGCTGAAGTATCTTATGGATCTGCTTGTTGATTTTCTTGGTTTTAGATTGAAGTTTCTCAATCTCTGCCTGAAACTTCTTGCTCTGGCCTTTTAACTGTTGATTTTCTCTTTCAATACACCTGTTTAGGACAGATAGCTCTATGACTTCTTGTTCCAACTTTTTAACTTTTGTGGTTTACTTCCTGAGTTTCTTTTCTAAAGGAATTTCATTAACAGATTCATCTATTAGGACATTTGAACCCTCACAATCCTCAACTCCTTTCTTAGAAGGTCCAAGAATAATTATGCTGGGAGTCTTTGGAGTCCCAGGCTGGTGTTTCTTCTTTTCAGTCTGATGTATATCCTTTAACATTTCATCGTTACACCCTCCTTATCTTGCGGGGGTGAACAATTGTGCTTGTGGCTCTACTAGTGCATATGTATCAACATGATCATTTATCTTTTACTCATTAGGGTTTGCAAATTCTGTACATGGCTGATACTATTCCACGGGCTTGGGGCACTTAGCAATTTTGAAGAGCTTTGAAATGGGAAAGGTATCCTCATCATCACCTTCAATAGGGATTGGGTCCTCATGTATTGCAGTCTGTGGGTACACGGGGGCTAGCCCAACAATCTTCGGGGCTGCTTTATTTACCATATGATGGGTGACCCTACGAACTGGAGGAATCTCAAACAACAACTTGACAATCATATTCTCCTTTTCTGACTTGCCATTCTTGGATCTTCCCTTTCTCTGTCGCTTATCCAATTTTCTCGGTTCCTCTTCCACCGCCACATGTATTTTTTTTCTTTTCATGTTGTTTACTGAAATTACTTGATTCCTTTTCCACTACCATAGGTATGGATTCCTTCTTATGTCATTTAGCCAGATTGTTTGGTTTATTTCCGACTACCACATGTATCTTTTTCTTCTTCTGTCGCTTTCCCAAGTTCCTCGGCCCCTCTTCCATTTCCAAAGGGATCCTTTCCCTTTTTTGTCATTTTCTCAAAGTGCTTGGCCCCTCTTCCGTTTCCATAGGGATCCTTTCCCTTTTTTGTTGTTTTCCCAAATTACTCGACCCCTCTTCCACTGCCACATGGATCTGGTCTATAAATGCATTCTCACCCAAGAACTGATCCCATGTTTTATTTCTTTTGCGGAGCTCAACTTACACCAATAGTTTAACTAATCCATGATGGTAGAGGCTACTTCGAGGGTTTCTACTATTCCACTTTACCATCTTAGACATTTTTTCTAGACTTTTGTACAGATAGTACGAGAAATTTATCAGTTCTTTGGATTAAAAATGAAGTAGAATTCGAGCATGATACTGGTATGTGAGGGCATACCTTCCCTCACAAGTTAAGTACCTATGAAAAATTGCCAATGGTGCTTTCCATTTGTCCATGATGTATGCCATTGGAACTCCCTTTGCCCATCTCGCGTTTTGGTATTGCGCCTTCAGAAACCGGTTGCAAATTTCCGTGCCTAGCGTCAATTTATTGAACCAATATTCTCCAGTCCTCGGGAGGCCTATGACATTGGATAGGGTTTCCTTTGTAACCTCTATTTCCAAATCCACGATCCTAGCCAATCGCCCGTCAAAGCTTTGCGTGAACTGAAGAGAAACCCGATCATTAAACCCCTGAAACTTGGCGAAAAAGAGATGCAAGCCTACTTCCTTAAACATTTGCTTGCACTTATGATACTTAGGTATATCTTTAAGCACTCGCCGAGAAATGAGTTCATGGTGATCGAAAACCATATTGAAATATAAGTTTGGATGAGGGTTTCATCGAAGCTGAATTAAGGAAACTCAAATGGATGAGGTGGGTGAAGAACACTCAGAGAAACAAGGAGCGTGTGGTCTGTGAATGCGAATAATTTGTCAGCAGGGTGGAAATTCTAGCATAGGTTGGCTACAGAACAACGACGTTCAAGGAAATGGTTGTAACCGCATCTGGAATCGTTGTGATGCACCATTTATCCTTACAATAGGGTGATATGAATTCCATTCATGGTGATTATGGTGCGGTGACTTGGTACGGGAATAATAATTAAAACTTATGCAAACATAATGAGAATCATTCAAACGTTCCTAGTTTCCCTTATAAGAAGATCAATTACTAAAGTTCGTGGAGAAAGTCGGATTTTACATAAATTTAAACTTTTGCACGAATTAATCACCCATGGAATAGAGATAATACGTATGAGTGGGTGAAATATCGGATGAGGTGGGTGAATAGGGATATAGTTCGTACGACAGGAATATAGGGATGGCTAATCACCATGCTACACATATGAATTACTACTTTGGTGACCGCATAATACATGAATGACCAAAATTTGAAGGCTAAGTAATGGGGCTGAGTTGGATTAGCATGATAAGTTGTTAAAACGATATCCTTTGTTCCTAACAAACCAAACAAAATCTTAAAGCAATCTTACCTCAAAAAGTCATTACCCATTTTAACTGTAAATGCAGAATTCCTGTGGGTATCGGGGCGATGATGATGATGTTGATGCTGTTGTCATGTTCATGCTGATGATGCTCAAGACAGAAGGAGGAAATCATACTCTGTCTCATGCAAAAATATTTTTTAAATGTAGTCATAGTATTCCAATACCTATAGTGTCATTCTTGTATGGGTGCGAGAATATTGTCAATCACTGTTTTTTCACTGATGCTCTTAATCATGCTATTACTTCGCTTTGTGATTTACAAATGTAACGATGAAAGATATTTTATACAAATTTAACTCAAAACTGGTTCAAAAAATATCTGAAACTTAGGGAATTCTGAACTTATTGGAAATACTAAAATTTGAAATAAAAAACCAAGCGGAGAATAGAACCGTTGATGCCAAACTGTCATTGGGGTGATGATGGAAATAACTTCAATGGAAGCGAAGAAACAGGGGGATGGATAGCCGGATTCAGACGATGTCCCAAGCTCTGTATCAAGGAGCAAGTCTCACCTTTTAGCAAAAACCTACTAAGAAGGCAGACAACCCCCTCTTTTTGAGACAATCTGAATTGCTGCAGTTGCCTTGTAACCTACTTCCTTTTTATTCGCATTGACTATCACAAACTGTCATCTAGATCATAACTAAGCTGTCTTCACCAGGGCCCAAAATTCTGGAACAAATCCAACCATGTGAAAGATTTATTGCCGTTGAACATGGTTGGAAGTCATTGGATTACCAACCATTGATGAAAGTTGTTAACCAATGCGACACTGTTCACCTTTGATGATGATGAGAGTCAAGGTTCCACTGGTACAACTTACTGGGCATGAATTATGTACTGATGTCAAATGTCCTGCAAGATCTGACAAACAAGAGGAATTAATGAATTCCCACTGTTGTCAGCGAGGGAAACTGCCATTAATGTATGAAATCCCCTAGGTACCATTCAAATCTCTGACTTTGATCCCCCATATGATGTGCTGAAGTTGATGGAGGCAAAGCTGTCAGAAGGAGAGTCTTAATGCACCCCTCATCATCTGATGCGAGAACAAACAAAATGATTTGAAGAACATGTAGTAAGGTTTGAGAATTGTGGACACAAAATTTTTATTCTGGGCTAATCCACCAGCAAGATGGTTTTCAGACAGGCCCTTATCTAACCACGCTAGTAAACTGATTTTCATGGCTAGACTATGTTTTTATTTATTTGTTATTATATATATATATATATATATTTTGTTATATTATTATTATTATTATTATTATTTTTTTCTTTTCTTATGTACATACATTTAGAAAGCTGAAAGAAAAGATTCAATCAAAGGTGGGAGAGGGGGAAGGAGACCCATTGCCCACTACCTCCATTTCAGAATTCTGCAAAATATCTCTTTCAAAGTTATCCTTGGACATTGGCTTGTGATACAGCCTTAGTCGATGGCCATTGACCACAAGAGAATGCTGTTGGTCATCAATTGTTGTTATCCTGACCGATCCATTGTTGAAGACAGTCTTGATTCCGTAAGGCCCCAACCATCTTGTAGTAAGTTTTCCTCTGAAGTTCTTAAATCGAGAATAAAAAAGGAGGGCCCAGTAACTAGGCTTGAAAAAGTTTCTACTTGATGAATTTATCATGCCATCGAGCTCTCTGTTCCTGTACCAAAATAGTGTGTTGAGCTGCATCTTGCCTAATTTCATCTAGCTCGTTGAGATGGGCTATTATCTGTTTATGTGCCTCTGATAAATCTATGCCCAGTTGTGCAATTGTCCTAAAGGTTTTCACTTGAATCTTAATAGGCAGAAGAACATATTTTCCATACACTAGCTCATATGGAGTAAAGCCTGTGGTATTTCTCCATGTGGTTATATAGGCCCACAATGCTTCCAAAATCATGTCTACCCATTATTTGTGATGTTGCTGGAATGTCTTAGTTAGGATTGCTTCCAATACCTTGTTTGTATACTCAACTTGCCTGTTTTCTTGCAGGTGATATGGAGAATATTTATAATGCTTTATCTGGTACTGTTGAGTAAGCGCTTGCATCGATTTAGATGTAAACGGTGTCCCATTATCTATCACAATTTCTCTTGGAATGCCAAAGTGAGTAAAAATGTCTTCGTAAAGAAAATCTATAACTAACTCTTCACTAGCAGAACAAAGGGATTTTGCTTCTACCCACTTAGTTACATAATCAGTGCAAACTAAAGTGTACCTTTTTTTTTTCCCGTGATGAAGGAGAGATTGGCCCCACAAAATCCAAGGCCCATATTTCGAAAGATTCAACTAGCACTTGGGTTTGTAAGGGCATATCGTTTGCTTTCACTAGCTTATCCATTCTCTGATAGCTATCACAACTTCTCACATACTTTATGGCGTCGTTGAAAAATGTTGGCCAATAATATCCTTGATGAAGCACCTTGTAAGTAGTCCTTTTATCTATGAAATGGCCCCCACAGGGGCTATCATGGCAGGCTCTCAGGATATCATATGTTTCATTGTATCATACACATCTTCTAATAATCATGTCAGGCCCAGTACGGAAGAGATCTCCCCCGATCCATGAATAAGTTGCACCAACTTACCCATTTGACATTGAGAATCCCACAAAAATTTAGTATCTTTGGCTAACAATTTGTATATAGGTGTAGCTATCTTTGTAAAGTTTTCAATAAACCTTCTATAGTAGCCAACATGACCCAAAAAACTTCTTACCTCCTTTGGTGAATGGGGTGCAGGAAAGTCCATGATGACCTTAATCTTAGCTGGGTCCACTTTGATGCCCGAAAAAGAAACATGATGCCCAAGAACAATGCCCTGTTGTGACATGATCTTACATTTTTTATGACTTAAGGCAACATTATATTCCCTACATCTAATCAATACTTTTTCCAGGTTATGAAGTGCTTTGGCAAAAGAGTCACCGTAGATAGAAAAATCATCCATATAGATCTCAACACACTCATGAATCAAGTCAGCAAAGATCCCCAATACAACTCTTTGAAAAGTGGCAGGGGCATTGCACAGCCCAAACGGTAAAAATCTATAAGAAAATGTCCCCCATGGGCATGTAAAAGTGTTTTTTTCCTGATCTTCTGGTGCAATCTGAATTTGATTGTATCCACTAAAACCGTCCAAAAAGGAAAAGTACTTTTTACCTGCTAAGGTATCCAATACCTGATCAATGAAAGGCAATGAAAAATAATCTTTCAGTGTTGCTTTATTAAGCTCACGATAGTCAACACATATTCTCCGCTTGCTTTCATTTTTAGGCACAACTACAAGTGGAGAAACCCACTTTCTATCAGATATAGGATATATAAAGTTAACATCTAGCAGCTTCTGTAATTCTTCTTTTACTATGTCCTTTACGACATGATTCATACGACGTTGTGGCTGCCTAACGAGTATGGAATTTTCTTGAAGGTAAATATGATGTGTACATGTGTCTGGGTGAATTCTAGGCATGTCTTTATAGTCCCAGGCATATGCACCAGAGTGATTTTGTAATAGGTTGATTAATTGTTCTTGTTGATTAGAATCAAGGTCAACATTGATATTCAAAGTTTTTCCTGGGCTAATTTAAAAAATTATGCAATAGGGATCTGTGGTCTCTTTGATGGCTGACACATGGAAAGATGTAGTTCATGTTGGATCAAAATTTTCCTGAAAATATCTGTGAAAAATATGATTATACCTGTTTGGGGTACTTCCGAAAACTGAGTACAATCCACCGCATAAATAAATAAGTTTAGAAAATCATCTTCTGATTGAATTTTCAATCCCCATGCTTGTTCGAGGGTTACATGGGAATGTAAAATTTTGTTTTTCTATGATTTTTGATTTCCACAATTTTAAGAGATTGAATTTCTGCAACTTCAAAAAATTCTATTTCCTTGTTTTCAGGAAGTTCAATTTCTGTATTTTCAAAAGATTCGAACACTTGCCAATAATCTTGTAATGTTGGTTTGGCAAGTGGGTATAAAATGAGTTTCTTCATAGTTAGACCATTTGATATGGTCATATCTCCCGACCTGCATCCGATGAAATCATCGGTTATGGCCAACCATGGTCTCCCAAGAATGACAAGTTGGCCTACCATGTTGGTTTTAGGTTGGATAACTAGAAAATCTATAGGGTACTCCCAAGAATTTAAAGTTACCAATATATCATCGAGAACCCCAACAAGCTTGATCCTAGATATATCAGCAAGTTCAAGTACCGTGGGTTTGGGCTGGAGAGTATCCAATTGTAATGTTTCCATGGTCATAATGGTCATGATATTTATTGCAACTCCCAAATAAATCAAAGTATTTCCTATGGGAATGTCATTGATGGAAATGGTGACTATGGGGTTCCTAGGGTCTCCATACTTTTTCACCAATGGTTTCCTAAACATTAGCTCAGCCAGTTGACCTGCTATGTGGATACTAGGGGGCTCTTTTTGTTTCCTTCCAGGTTTCTTAATGCATAAATTCCTGACAGTTTTTGCGTAGATGGGAATGTATTTTATAGCTTGCAACAAGGGTATTTTGACACAAACATTATGTAGCTTAGCTTCCAAGTAAAATTCAGGGAGGACAATCAGATTTTCTATGGCCAACCTTTTTGGATAAGGTGGAAGTTTAGATGCTTGTGGTTGCTCTATAGGAGTAGTAGATGTTTGTGTCAAAATGGAGGGAGTAACTATGTTTTTAGGTTGGTTGCCATTTGTTGGTTGTTCAGGAGTTTCCTCTTCCTCAATGACAATCGTGGAATCTCTTGGTTTCATGACTTTTTGACTTACCTGATAACTCATATGCCCCTCTAAAATAAACATGCTTGTGGTTTCTCTATAGGAGTAGTATATTTTTGTGTTAGAATGGAGGGAGTAACTATGTTTTTAGGTTGGTTTCCATTTGTTGGTTGTTCAGGAGTTTCCTCTTCCTTAATGACAATCGTGGAATCTCTTGGTTTCACAACTTTTCATGATATCAGATGTTTATTTTGGAGGGGCATATGAGTTATTAGGTAATTCAGAAAAGGCTGCATCTTAGAATTAAAGGCGGGCTGTGCAACTCTATTGTTTGGATTTGGTACCGGTTGTGCAAGAATTTGTGTTGGTCTGGGAGGGTTTTGGTTTGCAACTAGCTGTGGTAATTGTGGGACTGTTGCTTGGGTAGTAGGATACAATGATGGCATGGATGGGGGGTGTTATGAGTAGTTAGGATAAGGCATAGGGAATTGTTGTTGAGGCATAATCCCGTGAGGGTTACCTCTCCAATTTTGCTGCCAAGGATGAGTTTGAGTTTGCTGTTGTGGCCAAGTGTTTTGCCATGGAATTTGAGTGTTCCACTGTTGTTGATAAGCATTAAAAGGTGCAAAAGATGATGAAAAAGGATATTGGGACATACCTTGGGCTCTTGGCTACCATGGTTTCTTTAGTGCAGCTTGAAAAGAAGGTTTTGCAACCTCCCTATTTTATTTATATATAGCTTTAAGTCCGGGCAGCTAGGGGAAATTCTCTGTCTCATAATCCTCTGCACATATTGCACAAACATGCACATTATCTAATGGGAATTCTTTAAGGGGATTCTTCTTTCAACAACGGGGAAAAAAATATGCACAACGACTTTCTCTTCTTCCTGCTTTTTCTTAACTTGAAACATATCTATCTGAGAACTAAGAGTACCAAGAATTTATGTTTTAAAATTTTCCAATAAATTTCCTAATTCTATCCTTGATACTCCACCTCCTGCAACATATTTTTTTACTTTTGGAAAAACATCTCTTATTCCCTTACCAGGTTTTTCTCGACTCCTAGAATATGTCCTGCATAAATCACAGATGTTAACAAATGGAAATTGAGATATATCGCTTGCACCCATCAGATTTAACACATCAATGTATTCTTCTTGTATCCCTTTTAGAAAGATATTCATGATGGTATCACTATTTAAAGTACCCTGCTTGGTTTTCTGAATATTATAGAGAAACCTTTCTACATAGTCTTCAAGACTCTCTTCCTCTGATTGTTGCATCTTAAAGATGTCATTGCGGGAGTCTCTAGTCCTACAATAGTCTTGATATTTTTTTAGGAAAGTACTTTTCATTTCTTCCCAAGATCGGATAGAGTAATCTTCAAGTCCCATGAACCATATCAGAGTGGAGTCTTTTAAGGTTGCTGGAAACAATTTTAATTTTTGTGTATCATCAACATAGTTATAGCTTCTACAGAGAATATCAAACTCAAAGAGAAAATCATTTGGATCCTCTGTAACCATACCTATGAAATTTGGAAGAACTGAAGAGGGAATGTTTTTTATGTTCACATTCAACATTAAATCAAGTATGGGAAATCTGAAGGTGGTCTCTCCTTCTGGTTCCCTTTTCCTTTCTTCTTCGTCTGCCATGTGGTCAAATATACTAAATTCCTCCAGACTTGGTGATATTGGTGGCTCAGCTATTGGGTTTTGATGAATGGTGAAGTTGTCTCCTACTTGCAATTCTGGATTTCCTCCCACCACAGAAGTTTCTAATTGTGAAATGATCACATTGTGGGGGGTCTTAAGCAGTTGATATATGTGCTCTTGATTGACAGTTTTCTCTAGTGCTAGATCAATGTTTGAAACTGGCCTATCAACCTATGGCTCGTCAACTGGTTGGTCCTGGGATTCTCCCTCTTTTCCCTGAACCTTTTCCACTATTTGTTCAGATAGTGGGGTGGCCAAACTTGATGTAGAACCCTCTCTCTGCGTGCTCCCTGCGTATCTTTCAGCCGGGTTAATAGGAGGGGTTTTATTGCTACCAAATAATTTTTCCAGAATATTATTTTTTAAAAATATACCCTTGCTATCTCTAGGCCTAACCATGAGTTAACCATTTTCCAGATAGGGTTTGGAAGGAATCAAAATAGTGGCAACGTAGGTTATTACCTTTCGTCTTACTGTCTCTCTGCCACCGATCAGTAAAAAGAAAAGAATGCTCAAAGAAAACAATCGAAAATTAAAACAAATACTAGCTTCTTACCGTTTACCTTTTAGCAGTTCCCCGACAATGACGCCAAAATGTTGGAATAATTAATTGTTGTAATAAAGTACCACATAAATGCCAACCAGGTTCGTAAAGTGATGAACTGCAGGCACAGTATGTGGAGGAAAATGACATAAGTGTATCCTAATTTGTATTTCAAGGAGCAAGAGAACTAGGTAACCTGCGAATCATGCATGAACATAAGCAAAGAAACCACTAATCCACACAGATAATTAATAACCAAGCTAAGGAATCAACTATTTAAACTCTATTCTATGTATGAAAAGCAATCAACTATTTATCAGTGCAGGAAAGAAATAAGAAAGAAATAAAAACATAATAGCAATTACTCGGCATATGTCTATATCAGTCAACAATATGGATCCACTCAAGTCTCCATATAATCATGTTACTGACCTAGAATAAGATTAATAAGCTTGAGAGTAATTTCTAATGACTAATCCCATTCTTAACCTAGAATGCTTACTTCCCAACAAGCAGGACAGACTACATGGTACTACTTCATTCTTACCCACAAACAACAAATCAATATGCAGGGGAATGACTTTGAACGAGCCTTACCACAAGGATTGACACTTTAATTGGTGGGTGAAGCAACAAGATAACAATACTTTGTAAAGAAAACTTACAACTACCAATAAGGAATGTAAACACACAATTTGCACTCTATTGAAACTAAACTCAAACATAAATACACAATTTTCACTCTATTAAAACTAAACTCTTGTCCCCTGAAATATCATCTCTCTTTTGCTAAAACACCTCTAGAGGTCACACCACACTCAGTAAGAAAACAACTCAAATCTCAGAGATAAAGTCCTATTATTAACTTGAGATCCTATGCCCTTAATACCACAAAGTTTGAAGATAGCAACTAAATCCTCTGCAAATACAATCCATTCTTCCAATAATCAAAGCGTATTTAAAGTTTCTTGATATGTGACCAGGTCATCACAAAACTTCTATCAATACTTGATATTAATTATTCTTATCTAGGATAAGTAATGAAGTAGCTTCTCTTAAGCAGATGGAAGTTACAGTGTGATCGTGCCTCTCATTCCAGATCTTAGAGTTTACTCATAAACCAGTCTTCATTAACCAGAGTTAACACTTTATCTATTTCATTACAACTCCAAGTTGTCACACAAGCAGTGGGTAATTTCAAGATCTTAGTTTAGTTTATTCATTGGATCAGGTGAGCTCTTAGCTTTATTCATCAAGTGTGTGAAGCATTTAGATTAGATATTCGTGGTTAAGTAAATTGCCAATAATTTCTGGTATGTATTTAACCCTCAAGCTTTTACAAAAAAGAGATATGCTTTGGTGAAATGAAAATATGTAATCATTCATTCACAAATATATCTGTCCATATGAAAACCTTTCCATTGTACTAAGGGCAGTTTGGTTTACAACTTATGAGAAATCCCCAGTGGGTAAAGAACACACAAAACTCAAATAAAACCTATGGTTTAAAGATCTCTCCACAGAAATCCATCCAGGAATGCAACTACAACAAAATAAAGAGCGAATAGTATACAAATAGCTCAACTTACTAGGGGAGGTGGGCCCACACCTTCCCAAGTAATGAGTAAAAACGATTCAGTAATTCACCAAGTTATAAACATGAGTAAATCAAAAACCTGATTAATCTCAAATGTAAATCCCTAATCTGCTCACAACATATCCGTCACAATATGAAAAACAAGAAATAAGTAACACAATCTTTTATTATATTCAACAAAGGTTATGTACAAATCAGTTTTTACATAGAGCGAATCCCTCTATATATATCAAGCTTTGAGTATATCAGATTACATCATTTTCCCCTGTTCTCGTGGACTCAGGGGGGTAAAAATGACTTAACAAAACTAAAATATCTTACTGACCATGATTTCCTCTATCTTAGGAAATCGTTCTAACCATCTTAGATATCGTTCCTCTGCTGAGTTCAGACCCCGATATGGTGTTGCGCTGGAAGATATGCTCATGGATTTTGAGGTTTCATGTAATAGAGGAATGTTGGGCACAAAGAAATGGTCAACACCCATCACATTGGCCATACAAGAAATACTCATGTCGCCAAATCCATCTTCGGTGCGTGCAACTAGGAGAAACCACAATCTCGGGTACCAGAATGCCTGCGCAAGTATTGAAAGGCCAAGAATAGTGCGGGAACAACTGTTACATTGAAAAGGTAAGTGTACTTTTATCATTGGTAAACTATAGCCAAACAATCCTAATTAATTTACCAAGAACTTCAGAAAATATCGAAATAAACAACTTTTACCTCATATTACAATCAAGATCTTTAGGTAGGAAAAAGGGTAGAAGTAGGAGGCAATAAGTTGGATTTCAATGCTTAGGTGGGGAATAAATGGCCAAAAGAGGTGTATGGTGAGTGAAAAAAATGGGAGCTCAACAACCCCATGACACCTACCCATTGTCACCTTAGATAGGTATTCATGTCAGTTTAGAGATGAAGCAATCACCTCAAGGGGGGAATCCCAGGTGACCCTAGGGGAAATGAGATGGAATATGAAGAGATTTTGAAGAGTCCCTCTATAGTTCAATGATGGAAGGTAATAAGGGCTTGAAAAGAGTCTCGAAGATGATGGAAGATGTACCATAGTGTAGAGGACCTGCCAAGAAGTGATTGTACTTGCCTGAGACACAAGGAAAACAAAGATACAAGCCCAATAATATGTTGGAAAAGAAAGTTAAGCTTGTTGTACCTAATTGCAGAAATAAACAATAATATATATCAGCAACAAAGAGTAATAAGAGCTGCAAATAAAGTTCCTAGAAGTCTAGTTAAGGATGCAAGAGACAAGCTAGGAATGATTATCTTAATTCAAGTATTGATGCATGAAACTTTAGCAACAAGATAAGGCTTTCATAAACAAGTATTTCAGGGATAATTATCAGCCTTATGGATGAAGCACACAATTTTTTACAGCAAGGAAATCAACCACCAAAACTTGTCGAAAATCCACCCAATAGGTGCACTAAGATTGATATATTAAAGGGGGGAACTTCTAGCAATTTCTGATGGTTGGTTTGTGAGTTATTAAGAGATTTGTTTTAGGGTTTTTGCAGCCCTAATGGCTGTATATTAAATTTTGTAATATCAGCAAGAAGAACTTATCAAAATGAGACTCCCTAGTGGCTCAACCAAGCATATAAAGTATATAATTGATTCCAATTTAGACAATCTCAAAATCCTGAGTTTTCACGTTAACCAATGCAATATTTTATTTCTCCAATGCAATTATATTAGTGCCTTTAGATATTGGATTATGGAGTCGAAATAAAAAGGAGCTAGCAATTCTGTCTCCTTGGGGGTGTAAGCCCTTTTACTCCCCAAGGCAAGCAAGGATAACTAGGAAGTACTAGGAGGGTGTAAACCCTTTTATTTCTCCTAGTAAAAACTCATGCAAAAAAATATTCCAAGACAAAAATGATGGATATGGTGGGGTTGTAAACCCTTATACTCCCTAAGAAGTCTATCAAATCACACTTGTAACCAAGCAATGAAGCAACAATAATATAGATTCCTTACCTAGTCCAAGCAATAACAAGATAAACCTCCTTTTACCAATATTAATCCACCACAAATGCAAGATAATAGCTCCAAGAGAGGTAGTGCATTACTTCTTCCACCAATATCCAAAAGAAAGTATAAAACGAGCACAAGAGAAATAGATTTCCTCTATTTATACAAATCCTCTAAAAATGGTTTGTCCACAAAAATTAGGGTAAAACATAATAAAAGGGGTCAACAACCCTTATCTTTCCCCTTTACAAAACTATTATTATTTAATTCATACTTTGCACATAAGAGAAACCCTAAAAACATGACGTCACCCCCTTCTTGGGCAATGTTAGGCACTTTTGGTCAAGTCGTTGAGTTGGAGAAGGAAAAGATAGGCTTCCAAAGGCTAATGGTATTGAATCAATGCCTTTATTTCATGATCCAAGGGTTCTTTCCTCCAAAATGTGCCAAGTATACTCAATCACCACCAAACCCTAGCCCTCATGTGATGTTAATCCCTCAAAGGTTACATTTTGGCCTCCTTAGGCAAGTTTTTTGGGTGGTAAGGGATAGGTAAGGTCCTCCATGATGTCTTCTAGTCCTCCAAAGGAATGTCTTCATCGTACAACATGTGGGCCCTGGTATCCAACCGGTGGGATTCAATCCCCATGGAATCCCAAGCTAGGCTTGTTCTTTCAAAGTTGTCCATCAGTTGGGTTCTACAAAGACAAATTGATACACCCTCCAAGGATCTCAAGTCAAATGCGTCATGATGACTAAATCAAATCAATAAAAGAGCCATCTAAGTAATTACATCCAAACCACCTCATTAAAATAAACCAATGCTTAAAATCCCTATGCAATTTTCCAAGTTTAGGTATGGGAGGGTTGAAAAAATGACCTATTGGGTGAATCATACCTCAAGTTTAGGGGTGTTTCCCGATGGGACCTCCTTCTAATTCATGTGGATTATATGTCTTGGATGGGGGGAAGAATTTTTGGCATGGGGTTCATGACATACAAGGGGATGTAGTGTCTCAGTTATGTGTGCCTTTATAGAGGGTGTGTTGCACCTTCGTTTTCAATGCAACCTTTTTCCAATTCCATTCATTGCCTTTTATACTTTTAGGATGTTTCCAAGTTGAAGATAAGGTGGGGATTCTACCTAAGAATGAAACAATATGCCTACCTTGACTCTGGCCTGGTCACATCATGCTTCCCCAAGTTGAAAACATGTGTGGGGCTTCTACCTAAGCAGTTAAAACAATGCCCACACATGCTCCACCCTAGTTGAAATTTTGTTATTAATTATTCTTTTATTGGTCCCATGAGTTTCTTATGAGATACATGTCATTTTCCTCGGGATCCCTGGGCGAGCATATATAAGCTTAATTATTGGGTTTTATCTTTTTCCAGCTACAATCCTCTGGGCCTTCAACCCCTTCTTCCCATGAAATGAGGGACAACCCCTTCTTGGGTCAATACACCAGAAAATACCAAAATATAATGAGATGAGGGGATGAAGTGACCCAGGTGGATATCGGTGGCTTCCCACCTCTTCTAGTAGGTTCACATACAACTTTCATCTTGGTAGTTACAATTTTTATCTTGGTAGTTTTTTTCTAGCTTTTTAGGTCCTAAACTTCCGGGGCCGTTTTGAGTGCCTGAACAAAGTTTTTTGGGCCCACCATAAGCACATTGTAAAATAAATTAGAGTGTGATGACATAATGTGTATTCCTCGGATAGAACTTTCCAATGGGCTATCATGCACTTAAAACAAAGACCGTATGAAAAAGTTACAACACCGGGAATTTGATGTAACAACTTACCCCATGGGGGCCCACATGAATTTTGGCGCTTCATCTCCTAGGGTTAGGTTTTTGGATGTCTAGGGTTTTCTATTTACTTCCTTATGCTAAAAAAGGATTGGACTCATTTTAAGGTGCTTATATGAATGCGTGTAGCCACCACATCTCTTCTTAGAGATTAGCTACCACCATTCGAGCATGATTGTTTTCATTTTGCATTTTACATTTTAAGAAGATTTTGTATTTAATAGAAGTTAAGTTCCACTGTATCTCTGTTATTGTTCTCTGTATATCTGTGTTAATGTTATACATCTGTGTTTCATTTCATTCCGCTCATAAATCCGGATCAATGGTATCAGAGTAGTTTTCTCTTCATTTGTTTCTCTGTGCATGTCCCCAATGAGGTCAAGGAATACACAGTTGGGACTCGAACCAGTTGAGCCTTTGCAATATTGGCCTCGTCGAACCCAATGACCGCCCAATGGGGAAGAAAAGAGAGACGATGGGGTAGGAGATCCCTTTAAACTGTTTCTTGAGGAAACCCTCTCATGACAAAGGAACACGATGATGGATAAATTTGTGCAAATCCTTTGACGCCTGCCAATAGGCGATGCATCTACATCAAGTGGAGGCGAT
>ML779221.1:680621-695006 GCA_009831015.1 Picea engelmannii
ACTGTCCATGATCCAATGAAACTAGTCCCACTCAATTTGGATACTCTAGGAAGAAGTTATGATTGTTTTACCTGGAACACCTTCTTGATACTAGTCAATAGGACTAGTCAGATACCCTATCTTACACAGAGTGTATCTACAAATTTAAGATGACCTAGAATCTGAAATTTTTACCAAAGATACCTTACTAATTTCTATAAATAGCCTCCAGAGTTCAGGGTGTGAAACGTTACAGAAAAGTTTTTATAGAGAAAATTCCACAACGACTCAGTTCAGGATGATTCCAGAACCCTATCTTGTACAGGATGTATCTCCGAAAGTATAAGGCCTCAATTGCTAAATTTTGAACCCAACGTACCTTGATCTGTATACTAAATATCTTCCAAGCCATTCCTTTTGAAATGTTGTAGAAAAAAAGTTATAGCAGAAATTCCAAGGTGTCTCAGATGTAGCAGCGAAACCCCAAGACCTTGAGCTTTGATACCATATGTTAAGAACCAAATATCAATATAGCATAGAAAAACCTTAGAAGAAGTACTCAACGCCTTGAAAAATAGATAATTTCAGATAATAAGCCTCTTCAAGGGGCCAACCTCCTTTTAATCCACTTAAATGTTCAAGTACAAGATGATTCAAAATGAAAATGTCTCCTTGGTATATATAGGAGACTAGGAGGTATAATTACAACTGATGGCCTAAAGCTGACATAAATAAAATAACATTACTAATATAATATGCCCCAATTAAGGGGTAATGAACCAATATTAGGGCTTAACACTGTGGCAGGAAAGGGACTAAGCAATGCCAAAGTTCACCAATGTCTTCCATACCTTGTGCACAAAGCCGGGTATCAAAAAATCTAAGCAACATCTAGTGCTCAAGTAATGTGGTGGTTTGCATAGATACATTGAGATATAAATGGAGTTTCTAGAAATTTCTTCCTTGGGTGCGGCCTATCGATATGTTTTCAAAATCGAGCAGAAGCTTAAACATAAGA
The DNA here is from genome assembly GCA_009831015.1 of Picea engelmannii. Lineage (NCBI taxonomy): Eukaryota > Viridiplantae > Streptophyta > Pinopsida > Pinales > Pinaceae > Picea > Picea engelmannii. Next base: position 681,619 of record ML779221.1, read on the forward strand.
TGAAACAATTTGGGTTTTCAAAGCCCTCACAACAAAAGCAGGGAAAAGGCGGTCTGAACCCGTAGAAAAAAGGGCAGAGAAAGGATGGACAACCTCATAACAACTTGTCCAAACCACAAACAAAGAAGGACAATGGGAAGACAAAAAAAGACACTGGGAAATGGTGCGAGTTACATAAGAGCCCCTGACATAACACCGTTGAATGCTTCTCAAAGTAGTCATTGGTGGCTAAGGTGAAAGCCTTTGAATAAGATGCAAGCTTCGACTCTCAGTTAGAACCATAAAAAAGGGAGATGGATCATTGATGTAGAACCCAGTGCCACCGTTTCTACCACCACCAAGGTCAAACCCAATGAACCCGATGAACCAGAGGAAGGTGAGTGCCTCTTTCATTCACAAATGTGGGTGAAGGGTACCCCACTGCACTTCATCGTTGACAACAATATCCATAAGAACTTCATCTCAGCAGAGGTCATCAAGAAGTTGACTCTGCCGACAACACCACACCCACAAATCTACACCATCAGATGGCTCAGAGTGATCTCCGCATCAACCAACAATGTCGCCTGACCTACGACATCAAGCCCTTCAAAGATGAGGTATTGTGTGATTTCACCCCCCTTGAAGTTTGTGATGTTTTTTTGGGAAAACCTTATTTATGGAAACATGATGCTGTATATGAGTCTAGGCCTCGTAGTGTTATTATTACTCTAGACATGAAATTATACTGGATACCCGAGGTAGTCCCATCTACCACCATTTCCTTAATCTCTGCCAAGAAATGTAGGAAGGTCATCTCTCAGATTGGGAAGTTTTTCTTCTTCATGATTTATGCTCAAAGTGAGCAGAATGTTGAGCCACATCCATGGCCTCCGTGACAGGTATCTCCACACAATAGAAGCAAGTGGATAAGGTCGTTGAAGAATACAATGACATCTTCTCCTCACCCACTCGGGTACCTTTATACTGTTAGGTCAAGCACTCAATTGATGTGACCACCAGCTATCGTCACTCTCTATTAGAAAATGAGGAAATCAAGTGCTAGATCCAAGAGCTGCTCGAAAAAGGCCACATCCTCCCAAGCTAATCACCTTGTGGAAGCCCAATCGTGCTTGTGCAGAAGAAATATGAGTCCTAGAGACTCTTCATTGATTACCAATCCCTAAATAAGATCACAGTTAGGAACCAATACCCAATTCCTCGAATTGACAATCTTCTTAACCAACTCAAGGGGGACAAATACTTCAGTAAGATTGATATGAAGTCTGGCTACCACCAGGTCCCAATAGAGCATACCGATGTATGGAAGCGTGCCTTCAAGTCCAAAGAAGGTCTTTTTGAATGGTTTGTAATGCCCTTTGGCTTGAAAAATTCCCCAACAAATTTCATGAGGATGATGGATGATATCTTGTGGCTTTTCACCAATTCTTTTGTGGTGGTGTATTTGGATGACATCCTCATCCTCAACAAGAATTGGGTGGAACACTTGCAACACATTCAACAGGTTCTGCACACTCTATGACAACACAAGCTATATGAAAATTTGGGAAAACAGTCCTTTGGCATGAACATGGTCCAATACCTAGGCTAATTTGTTGATGAGCGTGGGGTGCATGTTGATCCAACCAAGATATAGGTCATCTATGACTGGCCGACCCCAACCACACTCACTAATATTTGGAACTTCTAAGGCCTTGCCAATTTATATCGCAGTTTCGTGTTGGGATTCTCCCACATTGCATGGCACCTTAGCCAAGCGATCAGGGGTAGTGGAAAGGAAAAAATCATGTGGGGTCACTCACAACAAAAAGCGTTCGATGATTTAAATAAACGCTTGTGCTCAAACTCGGTGCTCTCATTACCCAACTATGCTGTGGGCACATTTCTCACTCAACATGGACATCACGTGGCCTATCATAGTGAGACACTATCATATATCATCTGTGAGTACCCCACTTACGACAAATAAATATACTCCATTGTACAAGCCCACCGCCACTGGAGGGATTACATTCTTGGAAAGGAGACAATCATACACATTGATCATAACCATCTGCAGTTCATGCAAACCCAAGTAAAATTACAGAATGATCCCCATCAGAAGTGGTCCACATAATTGCAACAGTTCCATCTCAACATCAAGTATAAGATAGGGAGCACAAATTGCATCGTTGACTGCCTCAACCAACCTCTATTTTCCACACTTACCATAATGCTACACTTCTGCAGACATGAGACCTTCGGATGGCCCCAGATATATGAGCGAGATCATGATTTCGCCACTACCTACCATATGCTAGGAACAAACACAACTGTCATTGATTTTCATCTGCAGGGCGTGTTGTTTTTCCATTTGGGCAATCTCTGCATTCCATCAAGTGAGCAAGCGAAGCTGATTTGGGAAGCTCACTACAGTCAGGTAGCAGGACATTTCGGCGTAGAAAATACAATGGCAGTGCTGCAACAAAATCTCTATTGGTCGAAACTTCGATAGGATGTCAACAAATATATCAGGTCCTCCAAGGCCTATGCCATTTCCAAACCAATCATTAAGAAACAAGGCATGTACACCCCTCTTCCTACTCCCGACATGCCCTGGGAATCCATATTGATGGACTACAGGTTGGGCCTTCCTTCCACCAAGCAGGGAAATGACTGTGTTTTCATGGTGGTTGATCGATTTTCCAAGATGGCGATTTTGGTTGCCTGCAAGAAGAGCAGCATAGAAGAGGCCACTGCCAAGCTCTTATTCGAATGAGTGTGGGTACATTTTGGGATACCACAAACCATCATATTCAATCGAGAGAATCGTTTCCTTAGCAAATTCTGGTTGAGCCTCTGGTCACGGTTGGACACCAAGCTCACCAAATCCACGACCTTCAACCCCCAAATGGATCAGCAAACCGAGGTTGTTAACATGATGATCGTGCATATCTTGTGCATGTACAATTCCAAGAATTCACGCACATGGGATGAGAGTCTTCCCTATGTTCAACACAGTTACAATAAATCTATACATATCTCAACCGACCACAACCCCTTTCAGGTGGGGTTTGGATTTCAACCACTAGGTTCCATGGATGTTGCACTACCCCTTGCGTCCACACAGGAAGAATCATCCCATGCGCAAACCGAAACCAAAAAAGATACCCGGTTCATTGAATGAATCTAGCACATCCACCAATAGGTTCATGATAATTTTTAGAAGTCCAATTCCAAGTACAAGCAGTGCCATGATCAACACCGTGTGCCACACAAGTTTCAGGTGGGAGATAAGGTTTTGTTGCACTTGCAGAAAGAACGCCTTACCAAACCCCATTAGAAGCTTCGTCCACTCCGCTATGGACCTTACACCATCACCAAGGCTGGGAGTGGCAATGATTTTGAGCTCAACATTCCCCCCTTCTTTGTCTTGCACCCAATGTTTAATGTGGACCTCCTTCGGTCATACTTTCCACCATTATTGGACACCTCAAAGATAGCAGAAATGTTGACACTGATAGAGATCAACCTTGACTACATGGAACAAGCATCCACTGATCATATCGTGGACATATAGGTCAAGGGAACTCGCCAACAAAAGCTTCAAATTTATTATGTTGTCAAAGCGGGGTAGCTCCTGCACCAAGGCAAGTGGCTCACTCCAGGCCAAATTCAAAAAAAGTTTCCTCATCTGATGGGGGAACTCAACGCAATGGAGAACATTGCTTCCTGAGGAGGGAGGATTGATCTAGGTGGATATCAGTGGCCGCCAATCTCTTCCAGCTGGCTCACATAGAAATTTCATCTTGGCAGTTACATTTTTTATCTTGGCAATATTTTTCTAGCTTTTTGGGTCCTAAACTTCCAGGGCCATTTTGAGGCCCTAAACAACATTTTTTGGGCTCAACACAGTCTCACTATACACAAAGTCATAGTGTGATGACTTAACATGTAGTCCTTGAATAGGCCTTTCTAACGGGATATTGTGCGCCTAAAATGGATATAGTATGCAAAAGTTACGACCCTAGAAAGTTGATGTACCAACTTACCCCATCGTGGCCCACATGACTTTTGGCACTTCATCTCCTAGGGTTAGGTTTTTGGATGTATAGAGTTTTCTGTTTACTTCTGGATGCTAAAAAAGGCTTGGAGGCCCCATTGTAAGGTGCTCAGAAGAATGTGCATAGCTGCCACATCTCTTCTCAGAGATTATCTAACACCATTCGAGCAAGATTGTTTTCATTTTGCATTTTACAATTTCAGCAGATTCCTTATTTAATATAAGTTAAGTTCCATTGTATCTCTGTTATTGTTCTCTGTATATCTGTTTTAATGTTATAAATCTGTGTTTCATTTCATCCTGCTCATAAATATGGATCATGAAGTGTGGAAAGTGATAATTATGATCGGGAATGACCTAATGACTTGTCAAGAGAACCTACCGGTAGTAAACCTATCCCTAAGGGTGATCCACTTACTAGGGCGCAATGCCAACCACCAAAGTTAAACATGGAAAAGAGCATAATTTCCAAGCAAATGTCACATAATCAAAAGCAGTAATAGATGAAACAAAATCAAATGTCTCAAATATTTAAATGACACTCACCATAATACCTGGTTTGTACTTCATGGAGCAAGATCTAATGTCTTCCGGAGGTTAGATGATGTGGTGGATACTATCGTGATGAACCTAGAGCTATGGTGGTGAGTTGGGTCTCTGTTTGTGAAAGTGGACACTGATGGTAAAGCTGTCTCTCGGTACTCCATGTCTGTAACCTGAGGGCCTCGCGATATCATATCCTTAGTTATCCCTAGAAATTGGGATAACATATGGCTCCTACTCAGGGACATGTGCTCCTCATAGAGTGCATGAGAACCACAATATCTCCTGGTGGACTTGTGCCTGCATGAGAACCACAATATCTCCTGGTGGACTTGTGCCTGCATGAGAACCACAATATTTCCTGGTGGACTTGTGCCTACAATGAAACATAACACTATAAAATTTAGGGTGGTTTTATCACCCTTTGTCCATATACATCAAAACCAAAAATGAAAAGTAATCTAGAAAATACAATTTTAGCATTTTTTTCAAAAATTTCTAAACTAAACATGAAACTAATATGAAAGTAGAGAAAAATGAAATATGAAATGCATCTAAACTATCATGAGAAATCAAGATGCAAATGCAAGGAAAGCAAGATGACCTACCCACTTACTTGGGGCTTGGGCCCTAAAGAAGTCAAGTGCCACCTTGGAAACAATGTTTGAAGAGGGACCCATTAACCGATAGTGGCATCCTCCTACCTTCTGTCATGGACAAGTAAAATGAGTCCAACCCATATATTTCCTCTATTCTATGGGGCCCTAGCTAAAGATTGCAAAATTTTTGATGCATTCTAGTTTTTTCTCTCCTCTTGTCCCACATTAAGATCTGGTCCCCTTTCTTGAAATATCTTTTCCTTAACCTACCCTCTAAGGTCCCTTTCACCTTTTCTTGATTCTTTTCCATTTGATCAAAGACCACCCTTCAAGTTTCGTCCAAATCCATGAGTTGATCAATTTTTCCTTGCAATGCTTCTTTATCTATGGAAAATTGTCGAGCTATTTGCAGTGTTGGAATATGGAGGTTTATAGGTAAGTGTTCTTCTAACATGTAGACTAACTCAAAAGGGGTTTTCTAGGTGGAGGTATTAGTACTAGTTGCGTGGTTTTCCCACAAGGCATACTTAATCTTGCTATCCAAATTTTTCTTGTTTTCCCCAACATTTTTCTTTACAATAGTCATGATGTTTTTGTTTATGGATTCTACTAATCTGTTTCCTTAAGGATAATAATTTGAAGAGTGTGATAAAATGATCCCATACTTAAAAAACAAAATTCATTGAGTGTTATCAAGATAAAAAATTTGGTGTTATTTGTGGTTATTTTGGCAGGAACACTGAAGCTAGTGATAATCTTTTCCTCAAGGAGATTCATCACAACCTCTTCTGTTGCTTCCTTTGTTGGGATAACTTCCACCCATCTGGTGAAGTAGTCAGTGGTGGTCAAAACCCATTGATAACCGTTACTATAGTTTTCCTTGAACTCACCAATGAAATCCAATCCCCATTGTTGAAAGGGTGCTTCTACGCCGTCTGGCTTAAGGGGAAGGGAAAGGAGGCATTGTTTTCTGACAAAGAATTGACACAATTGATAATATCTGACGTATCGATGCGTGTTAGAGAAAATAGTGGGACAATAATATCCTACCCTTAAAATCTTGTGGGCACTAGTGTGAGTTGCAAAATGTCCTCCACAATACCCTGAATGAAGGTCAACCATTAACTTGTCATATTTTTCCTTATTCACACACCTGAGGATCACCCCATCGGGGTTCCTCCACCTGAGACCGTCCTTTGTTAAGCAATACTTCATAGATTTAAGACTTAGGGATCTCCTTTTGTGATATACCAAATGATCGGGGAAAGTGAGGTTCTTCAAGTAATAAATGACATTTGAATACCACTCATTGTTCTCAATTTCACTTACGATGATGTTGATTTGTTCCTTCTCTCCTATCTCGATGGATTCTTGATTGCTTTTTGTCAACATCTTAGCAAAGCCTTTCCCTTTGATTATCTTGGATGGTTTGATCTATAAATAGTATTCATGTATCTGTGAAACCCATTTTCCCCTTGGTCCAAGGAAATATTGTTGTGACAAAATGTCTTTTACAACGGGGTAAGGGACGAAGGCTTTGATCTTGTTGTATCCCACATAAGTTCGAAATTGTTTGAGAGAATTGACTAGAGTGTAGTCTTATTTTTCCGTAATGGTGTAATTCAGCTCGAGTCCCTAAGATTCTTACTCATGAAAGAAATCAATTGTTCATCCCCTTGATCATTTTTTTGCAACAAATTTCCTGCAATGGTGTCCTTTGAAGCGAAAGAGAATATGATGAAGTCCTTAGAAAATTTTGGATTGACCAGGATTGGTGCGATAATTATTGCTTCCTTGATACGTTGGAAGGACAACTTAAATTCATTGTCCCACTCGAAATGGGAATCCTTCTTTAACAATATATTAAGGGGTTTAAGAATATTGACAAAGTCCAGAATGACCCTCCTTAAAAAGTTAATTTGGCTAAAGAAATATTGCAAGGATTTCTTGTCTTTAGGGAGAGGGATATTTTTGATAGCTTCAAACCTGGCAGGGTCTATTGTGATTCTGTATTTAGAAATAATATGACCCAGTAACTTGCCTTTGTCCACACCAAAAAATGTTTTCTTAAGGTTGAGAGAAGTGGCATACTCCCTGCACCTTTGGAAAATCATTCTTAGGTGTTGGATGTGCTGATCCCTTTTCTTAGAGATATCGATTAGATAATCTTGATAAATATCTATAAGTTTCCCGATCAAATACCTAAAAGCATAATCCATGGCACACTGGAAGTGGCCCCTGCGTTGGTTAGTCCAAAGGGCATCCTCAAATGCTTATAGGTTCCCCAAGGGGTGGTGAAAGTAGTTTTTAGTTGTTCATCCTCCTTTACCAATACCTGATTATATCCTAAGAAACCATTAAGCATGGACATCATTTTTGCTCCGGTGACCTTTTGCAAAAGATACTCCATGTTTGGTAGAGAATGGTTGTCTTTAAGTGAAGCCTGGTTGAATTTTATGAAATCAATGCATATCCTGATCTCACTAGTATTTTTCCCAACGATGATTGGATTAGACACCCAAGATGAATATCTGATAGGCTCAATTATTCCTGCCTCAACCATCTTTTGCAACTCCTTTTGGACCTGTGGGGCAACTTTTGGGTTCATCTTCTTGAGCTTTTGTCAGAAGGGTTTTGTGCCTTCTATAAGGGGAATATCGTGTTGTATGACGTCCTCTCAATAAGCCTTTAGATATTCGTAAGACCAAGCGAAAACATCCTGAAATTATATTATGAAGGAAATCAACTACTCCCTTTCATCATATGTTGTTCCTTTTCCAATCTTGATCATTTTTGGGGATTCCTCGGTGCCAATATTGAATTCAATGATCTCATCATCGATTTTCCTTGGCGACCTCCCCTTATACATGTCATTTCGATCAAAAAGTATCTCTAAGGGGATGATACCTTTAGGTAAGGGTCCATAAGCTAAATCAATGATCTTGATATTTCCCTTTTCCGCCAATAGGTTTATTTGGGATTTTGAGAATTCACCTTCATTTTGGAGAAAACAAAAAATCTGGTTTTCATTATCAAAGACCTGCCAATGTTCCAAGTTATGAGGTAGTGAGGTCCTGTAATTTACTTCCACTTTATAGAGACCAACTTCTTTGAAAATTTGTAGGGTAGAAGTAGAAATGACAAAGGTGTTTTCCAAATGATTCTCTTCCCTAGAGATGGCTTCAATCGAAAAGTCATCAAACTTCTTCATGGCATCCCAGACGACATCTCTGTGGTGTTTCAACCTTGGGTTTTTAGCAACAAATTTCTTGTTAACTTGTGAAACGATCAAGTCGAAGTCTCCTCTTACGTGCAAGGACTTGATGTTCATATAAATGGAAAGATTCATGCCCAGAATAAGGGATTTGTACTCGATGATGTTGTTTCTGCAGTTAAACTCAAGCCTGTACGAGAAAAGGGTAGTCTTGTTGTCTGGTGATCTCAAGACTATTCCTGCACCCGAGCATGCACTTGAGTGCTCACCATCAAAATCTAAGTCCCAAGATCCTTCCTTTTTTTCATCATCAAGGAAAAGGGAGTTTGTCAAAATGAAGGTGTTGTCAATCCCCTCCTCTGAAACTTGATGGGTTATGTTGGCGTGATTCTCTTTGGTCTTGTTTGGGGAAAGAGTTTTCTCCTCACATTTGATGATACCAATTTTCTTCTCTCTTTGTGGTTCTGTCAGGACTTGTTGAATATGTTTCAAAACATTTTCTTCATCCTATCTTGCTGCTCATTTCCTTTTATCTTTCAAAACCTCATTTGTTGGGGAAGATATTTTTTTGGAGGTTGGCTCCTCTTCTTTACCCAACAGACTCATTATGTGACCAACAATTTTTTTAGCGGCCTCCTCTCATTCTCTCTGCAGGTATGTCATGATATTGCAGGGAGGGTCCGATATGACAAAGTCATCAACTTGATTAATCTGAATGATTTCTTCAAGGCAATCCTCCTCTTGGATGAGAGACGAGGTTATGTTCTCTTCTATCTCACACGCCCTTTCTTGAGCTTGAAGTAAAGTTGTAGGGCGTCCCTTTTCAATTATAAATCCACAGGGGTCTCTCATGGTTGACATGTAAGACTTGAGGATGGTACTTTGGGAAGGTTTGAAATCTTGAGGGAAACTCCTTACGAGGGTATTGAACCTATCATTGAAATCCCTTATACTCTCCCTTGAATTTATTTTTTAGTTATAGAGTTGATAGTAAAGGGACTGGAAGTTTTTGTTATGTCCAAATATTTTGGCAAAATGTTCTTGAAAGAGATCTCGATTCATGATTTTTCCTGGAAGAATACTATCATACCATTCCTTAGCCCTTGTGACAAGAGTGCATGAGAAGAGTCTCTTCTATACATATTCATGTTGTTCATAAGGTTCAAGAGCATGAAGTAAGGCATTTAAGTGATCTTCGATCGTAATGATATATTGTCCTGAAACATTGGGGAGCCATTCCTTGAAGTCCCTTGGGAGTTTGTGAGGAGACCCAGGGATATTTTTCATGTCTAAAGGATTGTATGCATATTTAACCCATGGGATCCATGTAGAACTTGGTGAAGTGGAACAGATGAGAGTGGAGGTGTGGAGTTAGTAGGTGAATATGGTGGGCTAAGAGAGGTAGACAAACAATCATGAGAAGTGGGAGATGACGGAGGAATTGACTGTTTTGGTGAAGGTTTGTGATGCTTGGGAGTTGGATACTTATTTTTCCAGGTGTGTCCCATAACAGAGTCACCAAATGAGCTTTAGGATGAGATTATTGAGGGTGGAAGGGGAACGTCCTTCAGGTGGAGTCGCCAGACAAGCTATGGAAAGGCCTTTGGATAGCTTGCCAAAGTGTTGTTAGGGTTCATAAGAGGATTCAAAATCCTCCCCGAAAACAACACCAAAATGTTATTGGACAAGTCGTAGGTTGGGAAAATCCCAACCCAAGCCACAATATGGTGAAAAATAGGAGAAAACCTACCCACTGCCAAATTAGATAGGTATTCTCGTCACTTTAGAGATGAAGTAATCACCTCAAGGGGGAATCCTAGGTGACCTTAGGCGAAATGAGATGGAAGATGAAGAGATGATGAAGAGTCCCCTTATAGGTCAATGATGGAAGGTAAGAAGGGCTTTAAAATATTCTCATAGATGGTGGAAGATGTACCACAATATAGAGGACCTGCCAAGAAGTGATTGTAATTTCCTGAGACACAAGGAAAAAAAAGATACAAGCCCAATAATATGTTGGACAAGAAAGTTAAGATTTATGTCCCTAATTATAGAAATAAAAATTAATATATATCAGAAACAAAGAATAATAAGATTTGTAGATAAAGTTGCTAAAATTCTAGTTAAGGATGCAAGAGACAAGCTAGGAATGACTAGTTTAACTCAAGTATTGATGCATGAAACTTTAGCAACAAGATAAAGTTGTCATAAAAAGTACTGCAGAGATAATTATCATCCTTATGGATGTATCACACAATTTGTTAGAACAAGAAAATCAACCAGCAAAACTTGCCGAAAATCCACCCAATATGTGTGCTAAGATTGATAGATTAAAGGGGGGAACTTCTAGCAATTTCTGACGGTTCATTTGTGAGTTACTAAAAGATTTTTTTAGGGTTTCTGCAGCCCTAATAAATGTATATTAAATGTTATAACAAAAGAAAGAAGCACTTATCAAAATGAGACGCCCTAGTGGCTCAACCAAGCATATATAAAGTATAGAATTGATTCCAATTTAGACAATCTCAAAATCCCAATTTTTCACGTTAACCAATGCAAAATTTTATCTCCAATGAAATTATATTAGTGCCTTTGGCTAATGGGTTATGGAGTCAAATTAAAAAGGATCTAGAAATTCTCTCTCCTTGGGGGTGTAATCTCTTTTACTCCCCAAGGAAAGCAAGGATAACTCGGAAGTAATAAGAGGGTGAAAACCCTTTTACTTATCCTAGTAAAAGCTTATGCAACAAATTATTCCAAGAAAAAAATGATGGATATGTTGGGGTGGTAAACCATTATACTCCCCAAGAAGTCTAGAAAATCACACTTGTAACCAAGTAATGAAGCAACAATAAGATAGATTCCTTAAACAGTCCAAGCAATAACAAGTTAAACATTCTTTTAGCAATATTAATCCACCACAAATGCAAGAGAAAAGCTCAAAGAGAGGTAGCACACTACTTCTTCCACCAATAACCAAAATAAACCATAACAAGAGTACAAGAGATAGATATTTCCCAAAGAGGGCACAAATTTCAGCTAGGAATCTTACTACAATTATGGGAGAGTTATGATGAAAAATGAAATAGAGATGTCCTCTGTTTATACAAATCCTCTAAACATAGTTTGACCACAAATATTAGGGTAAAACACAAGAAAAAGTGTCAACAACCATTATCTTTCCCCTTTACAAAAATATTATTATTTAATTCATACTTTGCACATAAGAGAAACCCTAGAAGCATGACGTCACCCCCTTCATGGAAATCGTTTGGAACTTTTGGTCAAGTCATTGAGTTGGAGAAGGGAAATCTAGGCCTCCAAAGGCTAATGGTCTTCAATCAATTCCTTTCTTTCATGATCCAATGGTTATTTCCTCCAAAACATGCCAAGTGTCGTCAATGACCACCAAACCTTATCCCTAATGTGACATCAAGCCCTCAAAGGTGACGTTTTGGCCTCCTTAGGAAATTCGTTTGGGTGGTAAGGGATAGGTGAGGTCCTCCATGATGTCTTATAGGCCTCCAAAGGCATGTCTTCATCATCTGTCTTGTGGGCCCTGGTATCCAACCTATGGTCTTCAAGCCCCATGGAATCCCAAGCTAGGCTTTTTCTTCCAAAGTTGTCCATCAACTGGGTCCTGCAAAGACAAATGGATATTCCCTCCAAGGATCTCAAGTCAAATGCATCATGATGACTAAAAAAAATAAATAAATATCCATCTAAACAAGTACATCCAAACCACCTCATCAAAATAAACTAATGCTAAAAAACCCTATGCAATTTGCCAAGTTTAGGTATGGGAGGGTTGAAAAAATGACCTATTGGATGAATCTTACCTCTAGTTTAGGAATTCTTCTTGAGGGGATCTCCTTCTAAGTAACATGGATGAGGTGTCTTGGATGGGGGGAATAATTTTGGGCATGGGGTTCATGACACACAAGGGGATGTAGTGTCTCACTTATGGGTGCATTTGTAGAAGATGTGTTGCACCTTCGTTTTCAATGCAAACTTTTTCCAAGCCCATTTATTTCCTTTTATTATTTTAGGATGTTTCCAAGTTGAATCCAAGGTGGGGATTCTACCTAAGCATGAAAAATTGTTCCCACCTTGACTCTACCCTAGTCACATCATGCTTCCCCAAGTTGAAAACATGTGTGGGGCTTCTACCTAAGCAATAAAAACAATTCCCACACATGCTCCACCCTAGTTGGAATTTTGTTATTAATTTTTATTTTATAGGTCCCATGATTTTCTTATGAGAGACATTTCATTGTCCTTGGGATCCCTAGGCAAGGATATAGAAGGTTAATGATTGGATTTTATCTTTTTCCAGCTACAAGCCTATGTGCCTTCAACCCCTTCTTCCCATGAAATGAGGGACAACCCCTTCTTGGGTCAATACACCCCAAAATTACAAAATATAAGGAGATGAGTGGATGAAGTGTAGAAAGTGACAAGTATGGTCAGGAATGGCATGATGAATTGTTAAGAGAACCTCCTAGTAGAAAACCTATCCCTAAGGGTGACCCACTTACTAGGGTGCAATGTCAACCACCAAAGTGAAACAGTGCAAAGAGCATAATGTCGAAGAAAATGTCACATAATCAAAAGCAATAATAGATGCAAAAAGTCAAATGCCTTGACTATTGAAATGACACTTAGGATAATACCTAGCTTGCACCTCATGGAGAAAGACCCAATGTCTCCCGGAGTCTAGCTGGAGTGGTGTATACCATCATGACGAACATGGAGCTATGGTGGTGAGGTGGGTCTATGTCTATTCAAGTGGAAACTGATGGTCAAGTTGTCTCTCGGTACTCCATGTTTGTAACCTGAGGGCCTCGATACATCATCTCCTTAGTTATCCCTAGAAGTTGGGGATAACACATAATAGTCATCATCATCATTGTGCACGCGTGCGCGCGCGCACGCACACACACACACACACACACACACACACACACACACACACACACACACACACACA